>JALBCR010000033.1:0-337500 GCA_030710515.1 Abscondita cerata
AAAAAGCAACGAAAGGAAGTTAAGAAATGTATAAATTATTCTGATATTTTTGATTTTCAAATTATGTTCTTTAATGTTCATATTATGTTCTTTAACATAATTTTTCTTTGTAAAATGGCGTTACTTAATCTTTTGTTTAAAATATAGTTTTTTGAAATGTTCAGATGATAGATTTTCCTTTTCGTTGCTTTTTCCTTAATTGAGTTTTCTTAAGGGTAGGTCTGATTTAGGCGGATGAGTCGGGAGTGTAGGAGGTTGGGTACTGGATGATGGAATGTCCTCGAATGGGATAACGGACAATGGAAGAGGTATGTCTAACTCCTCAGCTATGAAAATAATAATACTTATATTAAAAATCCTTTTTAAATGTGAAGTACTGTCGTAAGATTCCTGAAAATAATATTTACTTAAAATTATAATTAATACCTTACCAAAATAGATGTTCGCATCATTAAACTCGTTTACTCCAGTGGAGTAACTTGATCCCTGATGACGGCTAATACCTGTTCACATTGTCCATCAATATTTGAACAGAATGTACCACCGCCAGTTTTCATACGTTCTTTCTAATAAGAATATCATAAATATTTTAGTTTATTATTTACTATTTCATTACTTACTTTCTCCTGCGCATCTGCTTTTATTATAGCCGATGCCTCGGCTTCACTAACTCCAGTTTTCTAAAAATATTTATTAACAGTTAAATTTGTACATATATTATGAAACCTGCACTTACATTTTCATCGGCGTTTGCTTTTCTTAAGCGATGTTTTATATTTAAATATGTATGCCTTAGCTTTCGCCAGTCCCGATCACCTGACGTAGCTACAGCATTAAATTCTACCCCGATTGCTATCCAAGCCTCTTCCTTCTTCTTATTGTTTATAAAGTCTGTTCTTTTGCACTCTATAATACTGCTATAACTAAAATAAAGCAGACATTTTGATAGAATAATGTGGAATAGGGAGGTTGAGCTTAGGTACCTATAAGAGAAAGTTTAAACAAAATAGGATATTTTCTCACCGATTAACAATTTGCATAAGATGCTGCTTTTCTAACTGCGTGAAGTTCGCACCGCGTTTACTATCAGTCATTTTTTCGAATTATACATAGGTTTAGCACCTTGGGTTTAGCAAGGAAATAATTAATTAGTTGAATCGAAATTCTAACCTCAAAATTCTAAAAATATGTCAATCTGGAAAATAGCGACGTTGCCGCATCTAGTTATAAGTTGTGAAGAGCTTTGCTGTGAATAACTTAAATCGATTTAAAATTGTTTTGTGCAACGGGAATAAAATATATGAACATCACAAACCTATGAAGTTCACAATTATGTGCTTCACAAATATTTGTTTTTGCAACCGGCCGTTAGTGTAGAATACACTAATGGCCGTATTCACCGCATATAGATAAGCGAAGCTTAAGATTTAAGCGGGCTTAAATTACAATTTTCATATGCACTGAAATCAAACGCGTATTAAGCGCGCTTTAAGATAAGCCTTAAAGTTTGCTCGCTTAAGCTAAGCTTAGTACCTACTTCAATAAAGTATAGCTGGGGTTATTTGATTTTACGTTGTTGTTAGTTGTATTTAAGAAATGGAATTAGAAGATGAAATTTTCGAAGATGATCTAGATATATTAGACATAATAGATTTTGGTTTTCCACGTAGGATTTTCATTAGGCCAAATTATATAGAAGATATGGATGATTTGGGTTTTTCAGAAGATTTAGATTAATGAAACCTACTGTAGTATGGCTTTTAGCATTAATAGAAGATCAATTGGAATTTGAGAATGATCTGTTAGTATTTGTGTATGGTCAAAAGGTTTTTTATTTTGCTATTTTTCTATTTTTAGAAACAATAATGTGTCTCCAATAAACCAATTATTAACAGCGTTGTTATTTTATGCAAGTAGTGCTCACCAAATTAATATTGGCGATGTTATGCACATGGATCAGAGCACGGTGTCACGAATTATAATAAAAGTGTCGGAAGCCATTGCCAATTTAAGGCAGCGATTTATCAAAATGCCAAGTAGTCAGGAAGAAATTTTAGCATGCCAGACAAAATTTTACCAAGTTGCAAGGTTTCCCTAGAGTTATAGGTTGTATAGATGGAACGCATATAAAAATTCGGTCACCAGGTATTTGATTACAATTTAAGAGTAGGTATAACAGTATGAATTCCTTGTTATGTAGGTGGAGAAGATGGTGAAATATATAGAAATCGAAAATCTGTATTCTCAATTAACGTTCAATTAGTGTGCGACAGCGATTTAAAAATAATGAACATAGTTGCACGATGGCCAGGATCGGCTCATGATGCAACAATTTTAATCATAGTCGTTTGAGAACCAGATTTGAAGCTGGGGAATTCGAAATGGTATTTTACTTGGTAAGTGGAAAACACTACAGTTGTTACATTCAAGCAGTATTTTAAAATCCTTTAACTTTTAGGTGACAGTGGATATCCTCTTAAGTCTTATTTATTAACGCCTTTTGGAAATCCAACGACACATGCTGAAAACTTATATAACAGAGCACATATCCGAACCAGGAATTGCATAGAAAGGACCAATGGGGTGTATAAAAGAAGGTTTCCAGTTCTGTGTTATGGTTTTCGGTGTAATTTAAATACTGCGCTAACGGTAATCGTTGCCACAGCAGTATTGCACAATATAGCTGTAACAATGAATGACGACGTTCCACCACCTCCCGTAGGCATAAATGCACAAGAATTAAATTATTTAATAGAGCAAGGGCAAATTCCTGCAGTACATCCTCATCAAGATATTATGTTTGATGTGAGAAGGGACATTGTCAATTACCATTTTAGAAATATGTAAACCAGACATAGTAGTAATAGTTTTATTTGTTTATTGTATATTTTTTTCTTTAAATGTACTTCTAATTCTAATAATTCTATTTCTAAATTTCTTTTTTTTATTAAAAGTTCATGCTCTTTTTGCATATGCTTTAATTGCCCTCAACCAACATTAATCTTTTGTCCATGAGCATGTCATATTTTTTGCGATGTCTGATGACGTAAGGTTTCACTGATGTTGTCGGTCTTCTGCGACTATTACTTTTAGGGGTCTTTGGAACCTAGAAAAATACAACATATATTTTAGATTATCATTTTATTATATACCTCTGCTCTGTTTTCTTCATTTCTTGAAGTACTGGTAAATTGCTGGCAAAGCTCAAATTGTTCAGTTCCTATTAAAATTACTACCTAGTAAACTTTATTTGAAAGAAAAAATGTAACTTACTCCAAAAGTCTCAATCGAGTTTGTATTGTGTGTGTGTGTGGGTGGTACATTTTCTATGTCGTCTAATAAATACATTTCGACATCATTTGGTAAATTATCAGAAAACATAATTGGGCTTTCCTCGGCATCATCATCAAAATTGTTTGATAAACCCACTAAAGTTTTTTATTGATAATAGACAACAAAATATCATCTGTCTCGTCCTTCTTAATTTTTGAAGGTGGACCTCCACCAGTTAATGTTGTCTCCCTTTTTCTTCGGCTAATGTTTTCTTAATTCTTTTTTCTATTTTCGTAACATTTTTAAAGAGTTTACACTTCGAAATATCCCTACAGTTGAAGTGGCATTAAAATCTTTGCTGATATTTTCCCACGCTTTTGATTTTTTCTCTAAAGAAGCTCTGTCGGTTTTTATCTTCTAATGTCGCTGCATATTTATTAGCAACGATTCGCATTAAATGTAATTTTTCAGAAATTGAAAAATTTGGAACTCTTTTGTCTTTTCTTCCATAGTTTTCTTTTTAAACAAGCCAGTTATTCTGAGGTTATAACAACCACATAAAAACGTAATAAAACTGAAAAAGTTTTGTTTTAACTCGAATATTCTAAAATCCCTAAAAATATCGACGTTGCCAAGTTTTTTTGTCGCTTATGTAAGCTTTAGTTTATTTTTAGCGGTACATTTATAGAAGCTTAAGCAACGCTTAAATTTTAAACCGAGCTTACGTAAGCTTAGCTTTAGAATGAAATCGGTGAATATGGCCATAAATCACCGTTTAAATTTAATTGACGTTTAGTGTAAAACGTTCTGAAGCTCAGTTTACACAAAATTTAAATTAACAAATAAACATAAATTTGACGTTTTAATGTCTAAGGTTTACAACAAAATTTAAATTAACAAATAAATATTAATTTGACATTTACTTTGACGTTCTAATGTTCCGTTTACACAAAAATTTAAATTAACAAATAAATATTAATTTGACGGTTACTTTGACGTTCTAATGCTCCGCTTACACAAAATTTAAATTACCAGATTAAACAAATTCAAATACAAGTTTTCACTTAAAATTAAATTTTGAATTAAAAGATACTTATTTTCACGTATATTGTGGAACACCTTAAATCACCGTTTACAAAAATGTAATTGACGTTTAGTGTAAAACCGTTGATTGACGTAGTTGGGTAGATGAACAACGCAAGTTCCGAATAACGAATCCAACGTTTTGTCGTCCTATAGATGGCGCATAAATTGACTGGCTGACCTAGAGAGGGAGCCATATTTTTAACAGTTTCGACTAGGTTTTACAGTTTTCATTATTTGATTTCGTGATTAAAATTACAGTGTTGTCATGTCAAAATTGTACCAAAAATATAGTGTAAAATACAAAATTGCATAAAATAAATGATTCAAATTACCATTAAATTAATTCATAATGTTAATGGATGGGGTTTTATTTGTTTGGAAATGTCGAGACATATTATTGTGTTTTTGTGATCAATAAAATAAAAGTAACATTTAAATCTAACGATCTGTTACATTAACTTTGTTTTATCCATTATTGATACAAATTCAATTAAGAAACATAAACAATCTGATTCATTTACTAATGGGGACCTAAAAATGCATTCAGCTACAACTAGGGCGTATTGCCACGTTGATTGAAGTAGTTATCCTTATTAAGTAAACGATCATGAATATAGATATAGTAAGTATATGCAGGCATTACTGTAGTTAAGTAGAAATATACTGTTTCTATGCCATACCAGCCATACATAGATTATTTTACAGCTTGTTTTGAAATCAAATGTTTAAACTGTAGACACCCAGTTTTGTAATATTGCGGGATTGCAAAGATACACCCAGATTATAATCTATTCCTTTATTTCACCCTGTACACAAACACCACTGATAAAACACGTCTTTCTCTTTCGCCGGTTGCGGAAAAGATCCCGCGTACCAGTTTGATATATGGTGGGAGGACCAACGTTAGTGGCGACATCTGTTGGACCAAGAACACACAACACTGCCGGGAAATTTAAATTCAAAAATAGCTACTACAGTCGGCCAGCCTGACGTTGATCGTCCTCGATCACCATGTACAAGATTTTAGAACAAACACTTAACCTAGTTACATATTAAACTAAGAATACATTGCAAACATTTATAAATTTAGTCACACGAAGAGAGAATCAATCTTGACTCCAGGGTCTCATTTGGTCGGGTGCATACACCGATTTGAATGGAATTTGCGACATCTGAAAACCGTCTATATCACCTATCACAAATCGATCTCTACTTAAGATTTCCTTAATTTCATAAGGGCCTTTATATTTAGGAATCAGCTTTTATTATAACCAGGAGTTACATCGTGATTTTTAATTAAAACGCGATCACCCACAGAATAGCTATTAACTTCCCTACGTGTTTATTGTACGCTAACTCGTTATTCTTTTGAATTTGATTTATATTTTGACAGGCGTCGTCCCTAATCTTTAACAAATCCCTACACACATCCTGGTTAGATTCTAAATAAATTCTTAATGAATCTTTAACTTCGCCTACTTGATCGACACCGAATAAAATCCTACTCGGGCTACTTCCTAAAGCTCTATGAAAAGTGTTATTCAAAGCAAATTCCACTTTATTCAAGTAATGACACCATTTATCCGTTATATCGCACATTTGGCTAACATAGGCGTAATAATCCTGTTCGTCCTCTCCACCTGGCCATTAGCACGCGGGGTATGTGCTGCGATAAGTACGTGTTTAATCAACCTTTCTGACACAAAAATTAGCAAATGCATGACATGTGAAGCAAGAGCCTCTATCTGAAATAATTCTCTTTGGTTGACTGTAACTATCAAAATACGAATTTAAATGCTTTAAAACTTCACTCACTTGCGTCGACTTACATGCATATAACTTAGCGAACTTCGTGAATGCATCAACAATAACAAAATGTATTTATAACCCTTCGCGGTTCGTTCTAATGGGCCATAGTGATCAATGTGTATTGTCTGAAATGGCATAGTTCCTTTATCTATACAATGCAAAACCCCTCCGACTTCCCGCTATCAGGAGAAAATGCTAAACAACGTAAACAATTAGCAATATAGTCCTTAACTTTACTACGCATTTTTGGGAACCAATAGGTTCGATGTATAAATTCGAAACACTTGTCTACCCCTACATGCCCTAAATCATCATGACCAGTTCTGATCACGTTTTCTTCCATACATTCTGGAACATAGAACAAAAGCGTTTTTAAATTATCCCTCTTCCTATAAACTAATCCTTCCCTCAATTCAAAAAATTTGCTTTCTCTTACTTCCAGCTCATCGCGAATCTGTCTAATTTTTAAGTCACTATCTTGCTTAAGTGCTAACAGCCTTTCAAAAGTGTTAGACTCCAAAACTAAAACGTTGTGAGCCCGACTTAATGCGTCCACATGTAACATTCGTGAACCTGCTCGATGTACCACCTCGAAGTCATAATTCTGCAAAACATCGCCCACCTTGCTATACGCGGGTTAATATCTTTTTCGCTAGCGTCATACGAAAACTGTCACAATCAGTTATAAGCTTGAATCTTTTCCCATGCAAATATATGTGAAATCTCTTTACAGCGTTTATAGCTGCTAAACACTCCAGCTCAAAGCTATGGTAGTTACCTTCAGCAGGAGTTGTCCTTTTACTATAATAAAATACAGGTCTATATTTACCATCTTCCTGTTTTTGCATCAGTATCGCCCCATACCCCACAGAGCTGCATCGCAGTGAAGTTCGGTTTCCAGTTCAGGAGCATAAACTGACAGAATTGGTGGTTGTACCAATTTCTCTTTCAGAATTTCGAAAGCATTAAGCTCTGCATCCCCAAATTTAAAAACACTATTTTTCAATAAGTCATATAATGGTTTAGCAACTAGCGAAAACTGAGGAATAAACCTTCGGAAGTAACTAGCAAGTCCGACAAATCTATGTACTTTTCGCATTCTTTGGCACCGCATAATTTAGAATTGCTGTAACATTCTCGTTGCTGGGCCTAACTCCTAAACTATTTATTATATACCCTAAATATGTAATCTCCTCTACTAGAAATGAGCATTTATCAATTCTAAAAATTAATCTATTATCTCTAGCTAATTTAAATACATTCTCTAGAATCAATAAGTGTTCTGAAACTGTTTCGGTTGCTATTAATATGTCGTCTAAGTACAACAAAATTCTGTTATTGTCCACTAACTCTTTAAATACTTGATTAATATAACGCTGAAAAGTTCGAGGTGCGTTTGCTAAGCCAAATGGCATTCTCAGAAACTCAAACTGCCCTAAAGTTGTTGTAAAAGATGTGTATTTAATTGATTCATTATGCATGCGAACATGATAAAACCCGTTTTTCAAATCTAACGTTGTGAAGTATAACTTATTCCTTAACCTATCTAAATTATCATCTATCAAGGGGTTGGATAATTATCCTTAACCGTTATCTCATTCAATGCTCTATAGTCAACGCATAGCCTAATATTACCATCTTTCTTTCTGACCAAGACAATTGGAGAAGCATAGGAGATTGACTGGGCCTAATAATTTCATCTTTCAGTAACTCATCCAAAATACTTTTTAAATTAATTCTATCCGAATACGAAATCCTGCGTGGCCGAAAACTAATGGGTTGATCATGCTTTAATTCAATTTTCATTTCACAAGAGACATCGATTTGTTTAGGTTTGCTTACCTCCTTCTTATAATCAAAATACATTTCATTTACTTTCCGCTCGACTTCCTGTTGGAGACCTGGACCCAAGATCAATTCCTCTTGCTGATTGTCCTTGTCGACTTCAATATTCATAATATCTAAAACATCATTGTTATTACTACTCACATCAACATTGTGTTGCCTATCCTGTTCAAAACTACTAACCCATGAAACAATTATATCATCCCCAAAAGTTATATTTAGGTTTTTATTGCTGACAAAATCTCTACCTAAAATAGAACTAAACGACATAGTGTCCTCTGGTACTACATAAAATAAAATTACAACCTTCACGTCCCCTACCATAATTTCGAGGTTACAAGTCCCTAGGATATTTAACCTGCTACTGTTGATTCCTTTAAACGAGTGGTTCCCCTTCTCTATCCATTAAATTAGGTGGTATGTATCTATTTTTATTAGACTAATGGCGCTGCCTGTATCTATTAGAGCCTCTGTATTATAAGTGCACATAGTCCCCAACCTATCCCTAATACTAAATTGATATTTTAAAATATATGGTTTACTTAATTGCTGTTCCACTACATTTACTTTTGTTGTTGTATCAGCTGTTGCTGTGGAAGTGACCTGTGATCGACTGCATTGGGTTGAAATATGTCCTTGCTCACCACATTTGTAGCAGGTTCCCCTTGAGTTTGCGGTCTTCGGCAATAGTGTGCTTTGTGTCCCAGGCCACCACAATTATAACACCTGCTTGGCTCCCATCTACTTCTATGAAATGAACTGGTCGCAACGGATTGCGGTTGTGTGCTACGCGGTTTGTTTCTGTCACTTCCATGGTCCAAATTGATCCTCACAGCTGTATTTGCACTTTTATACGTACTGAAGTCACACCGGCCTGTATCAACTTGTGTTACTGAATTCATTATTCGTAGTAAGTCTGGTAATGACTGAAAATCTTGCATTTTTGCCTGGGTCTTTAATTGTAAATTGTCAAAGCCATCGATAATATATGAAATCATGTCTAACTCTGACATGTTTAGCCGATTCCCCAACTTGAGTTTATCATGGTAATAAGTAGAAAAGGGCTCACCCCGTTTCCATTTCCGGTTTTCGAACTTTTTCATAAGTTGGATTTTGTCCGGCTGACACGAAAAATGGTACGATAATTCATCCTTTAGTTGAGACCAATTCATAACTACATGGTCCACACGGGAAGTGGTACCATTCCTTTGCGACACCCGTCATTTTCCCTACCGCCATTATATGCAACATCTTGTCCTTGATGCTATGAACTTCTTGGACGGCATCTACCCTCTGAATCCACGTCACTACATCAAGCTCTTCGGGATTACCGTTGAAACAAGGGATTAATTCCGACGCTGCCTTCGTATCTACTTCCGGTCGATCCAAGCGGTCTACAGGTATCTCGCGTGCACGTGTTTGTACCGGATTATTTATTGCGTTATATGACATAATTGCCCCTCACAGTTTGCTGTATTTTGTCATCTACCGATATTGTCAAGTTCGTCTCGTTTGTTTCCACCGCGTGGTCACCCTCCGTGCAGCTATCGCTTATGTTTTCCATTTCTTGTTTTTCTTCCTCTGCAATATAACGAAATTCTACGTACACCCACGTTCCCACTTCTGATCTGTAGACACCCAGTTTTGTAATATTGCGGGATTGCAAAGATACACCCAGATTATAATCTATTTCTTTATTTCACCCTGTACACAAACACCACTGATAAAACACGTCTTTCTCTTTCGCCGGTTGCGGAAAAAGATCCCGCGTACCAGTTTGATATATGGTGGGAGGACCAACGTTAGTGGCGACATCTGTTGGACCAAGAACACACAACACTGCCGGGAAATTTAAATTCAAAAATAGCTACTACAAAACAGTTTTTAACTTTGCTTTAAAATTTAAAAAAATTACTTATTGTGGTCAAATTTTTATTACACGAACTATGGTCGCTGTAGGTATACAGTGAGGTTTTTTCAACTTTTAAATTTGAATATTCAGATCAAATACTAAAGAGTAGACTGAATTAAGTCATGCGTTTCCTACGTCTAGTTCAAAAAAAACATCCGATACATAAAAGCCCAGAGAAATTGAATTGAATACAACAATATAAATAACAAATTAATTTAGTTTTACTCCACATCTTATAAAGGCTTGTTATACTATGGCAATGTATCTTATTTGTACTGACGATAGTTAAACTAAACAAAACAAATCCTGCATCACAGATATCCTGTATATAATACAAAATAAATCAATCAAATTAAAACAATTTGAATAAAAGTAAACATATTCCCGTCAATTGCCTTAATATGTAAATATGAAACACTATTAATTACAATTTGTATCTAGAGACTAAATAGCAGTGTGTAATCTCAATAAAAAGATTCAGATTGTACGTAACATATCAAACTTAATTAATTTATGTACAGATCACGGATATTATATACAAACTATTTCCTGATTAAATCATACAGTAATACTATATTTTATATATTATTTTATTGTAGAATTTTCAGTTTTCTACTATTATTACTTGACTATCTCCTGAAATCTTTCGTTTGCGACTTGTAATGTCTTGTGTTTTCCACTTAATCTGTCTATAGATTTTCATTTTTGTAAACAATTTAACGATGAATTTTGCTCCTTCAGATAATAAAAATAGCATACGTATTGTAATTTCAGACTTGGAAAATTTTGTGCAAAGATTTCTAAAAACTTTTCAAAGAGTTTTGTGAACTCTTCTGTTGTTCTTTTCAAAGATTGAATATCATTTTCACCATAGTCTCTAAAAAAAGTCAATAACTCGTTTGTGGATATGCCGTCTTCTTCCTCTTTCACGAAACGAAACTGACATATTTCACATTTGTGTTTTTTCAACAACTTGAATAACAAATATCCAGCAACATAAGTGTTTGAACACGTTTCTAATGTTGTCCTTCTTGTTTTTTGACTTATTGGTTGTACCTGGACTTCTGCAATTAAAAATTATACAATTACATACTATAGTCAATATATTATTGTTAAAATTATTAGTTAAAAATATAAATATGTAGTATTATTTATTGATGCACTATTATGCTTATTTTCATACAATATTTGCTTTGATAAATGCATTTTGACAAGTTGAAAAGTACAATTGCGAGCAAGGTTTGCCACAGTCAAGAGACATGGTATTTTATACATTAATTAAATTGCCAAAAAAAAACAATATAAAACACTTGCCTTTCTTAAAAGTTATTTGGCTTGTAAATGGACAGCCTTGTTGTTCGCTTGAAATCGCAGTTGAAGGTAATTCCTAAAAATCATACTTAAGCTGTATAATATTATACCAAATAATTTATAATAAGTTTATGTGTGTGTCTGCTTAAGGAAAAACTAGTATTAATATTTAACATTTTTGATTAGAAACACAAAGAAACCGTATGCATCAGGCTATTATATGAAACTAAATCACTATCATATTGAGCTCTTGCTGAAAATAAAATATTTAATTGCGAGGGTTTTTCTTTAAATTCCTACTTATATTTATATTGATTTACATATGAAACCCATGTAAACAGCTAAGTCAAATAATTGCTATTTTAATAATTAACAAATTAGACGTTTAGTTTTCATTTCAAGAGTTCTGGGAAACCATCAAAGCATACATTAAACTATATTAAGTCTTGTGAAAGACGAAATGTCAACCCTGTCGTTTGTTAAATTTTTTAAAAAACCCAACTATATGGCTTAGCTGTATCCATTTACCAATTTGTTTATATAAAAAAGCGTAAAGAATAGAAAGTCAAACATTTGTAAATACTCAATACCTAATAGTGATTTAAATTGGGAGAATTTTGTATACCTCATCTAGCGATGATGTTGTATTAGCGTCAGATTCTGAAAGCAATATTTCATCGGCGTCAGCTTCACAATTAGTCCCATCGCTTGTTGTATGTAGCCGAATAAATATATTTTTTGCATAGTCAGTCTCAAATCACGTGCAGATGGGTACGGATTGTATCCACCACGATTGCGAACTATTGAAAAAAGTTTTCTAATGGGTCTTGATTTAGTCTTGAAGTTAAAAGAAATTTTAAATTCTGCAATTGCAACTCTTGCCACAGCAACAGCACACTCCTTATCGTGAAAATAAAACCATCAATACAATGTATGTTTTTTCTTGGTTTGTTTGTACCTTTATCGATTACAATTATATTTTGGAATAAATCAATTGCATTTATTAAAGTGGTTTCAGCGGACTTGCGATATACTGAAAGACTGGACTTAAACGGGTTACTATCAAAACCACTTTCGAGTTTAGTGCGTCGAAAATATCTTTTAATTCGTTTAACAAATGTTGCGGTATTCATTGCAGTTTCACTATGCACTTGGCCCGTTGTATATGAAGTTTTAATAGCAGCAGCAAACCGAATTGCTAAATATCTGTAGCAAAACTTTACTTGCATTTTTCAAAGTTACTCGGATGAAGGTGCTTATCAGTAAGTTCAATTAAGGATCTAGTAGAAGTACTTTTTTGGTCTATTTCATAAGTAAAGTAAAGTGCAATTCTAGCTGACGCATATAGGATTAACACCACTTCTTTTTAAATTGGTCTTGAACAACCCACTCTTACATTTGTAAAGTGAGACATCAAAATTCACTGTGATTAAGTTAGAAAAGATAAGAGTATACCCGTAAACAAATGTAACGGTATTCATACAACTATGAACCCTATTGTTTACCGAAGTTGTTTATACAAAATGTCATATTCGCTTGAAACGCGCCTTCCATATCCATTTAACAGCGGTATTGAAAATGTTACGCAAACTATACTTATGACTGATATTGTTTCTTGATTTGGTTCTTTTTTGCATAAATTAGGTTAATTTACATTATAATCTAACAATTAAAAAACTTACTCAAAAATAAAAACTAAAATAAAAGGTGTTTTAGACGTTTATTCTTAGTTAATAACTCACAAATGAAATTGCAATTAATAACAATACATTTCCTTGGTGATTTATTCACAATTATGACCTATAAACTATCGTTTTCTTAGTTAATTTAAGTGAACAATCTATAATTACTGCTAATCGACTTTTAATTATTCAAGTTTAGGGATTGAATGAGTTACAAAATTTATGTATGCTAGTATCTTGTGAGTTGTTAAACAGTGCTGTTGTTGGTTTAATCGTAAGTTGCCGTGTTACTCGAATTTTTATCGATAGCTGTACTTGTCATGGAGAAAACTGGAAAGCATTTACATAAGGAGGGTCGAGAGCTTCTACTAAATGTAATGGATTATTTTAAGCAAGAAAAAGAAAATGGGGGTCCAGTGCACTCTGTGTTCTCTGTTCAGGAACGTACTGCCCAAGCATTGAAAGTTTCAAGAAGCACTGTTGTTAGAGTGTGCAGTATGAAAAACCGTAATGCAAATTTAGCACCTTCAAGAAGAAACCGCCTCCGTCCAAAATGCGAAGATATGTCTCTACAAATAAAAAATCATATAAGAACCATTATATATGACTTGTATCGGGCCAAAGTGCATGTTACGTTGAAAGCGGTGCATCAGAAAATTCATGAACTGCATCTGTGTGACATTGGAATTCGAACACTGTCTAGATTACTAAAAAATATAGGATTTCGCTTCAAACAAACAAATAATAGGAAAATTATCTGTGAAATGAGTCACGTGGTGGTTAAACGCGCCCAATTCCTGCGTAAATATATGGAACATCTAAATAATGATCAACCACATGAGGTGGTGTTTTTAGATGAAACGTGGGTGTTCAGTAAGGGGACCCTTAAGAGATCCTGGCAAGATGGTACCAGTAAAGGGATGCCACAAACCAACAAGACTTCAAATGGCAAACGTTTCATTGTAGTTCACGCAGGTACCAGTAAAGGGTTTGTCGAAGGTGCCGCCTTAATATTTTCAACCAAAAATAAATCAATAGATTACCATGACAACATGAACGCGGAAATGTTTGAACACTGGTTTGAAGAGTCGCTGTTGAAAAGATTAGAATCTCCATCATTGATTATAATGGACAATGCCTCTTACCATTCACGCAAAATTGAAGCAAACCCAGTGAGTAATTGGAAAAAGGGCGAAATTATCAAGTGGTTAGAAAATAAGCACATACCTTTTGATTCAAAACTAACTAAAGTAGAATTAATGCAGTTGGTAGCTTTAAATAGACAACAAACGAAATATGCTGTAGATGAGTTAGCACTGAGTTATGGACACGAGATTCTACGAGTTACCGCCGTATCATTGTCATTTCAATGCAATAGAGTTAATATGGGGAATAGCAAAAATGAATATGATACAAATATAATTAAAACACGTGGTCAAGATGCCGAAGTTCTTCAATCATGGACCGATGCATTGCAAAAGTTACTATTGAGATGTGGTCCAAATCAATACGACATACTGAAGACATTATTAAAAAGTACTATGCAATGGAACCATTCATACAGGAAATTATGCCAGTTATTATCAGGATTAATACGGGGACTTCAGATGAAGAATATAGTGACACTATTGACAGTGAAAGTGATAATAGTGACAATGTTTTGAATAGTTAATTATAATCATACAAATGAATAATTATAAGTCGATTAGTGATAATTATAGATTGTTCACTTAAATTAACTAAGAAAACGATAGTTTATAGGTCATAATTGTGAATAAATCACCAAGGAAATGTATTGTTATTAATTGCAATTTCATTTGTGAGTTATTAACTAAGAATAAACGTCTAAAACACCTTTTATTTTAGTTTTTATTTTTGAGTAAGTTTTTAATTGTTAGATTATAATGTAAATTAACCTAATTTATGCAAAAAGAACCAAATCAAGAAACAATATCAGTCATAAGTATAGTTTGCGTAACATTTTCAATACCGCTGTTAAATGGATATGGAAGGCGCGTTTCAAGCGAATATGACATTTTGTATAAACAACTTCGGTAAACAATAGGGTTCATAGTTGTATGAATACCGTTACATTTGTTTACGGGTATACTCTTTATCTTTTCTAACTTAATCACAGTGAATTTTGATGTCTCACTTTACAAATGTAAGAGTGGGTTGTCCAAGACCAATTTAAAAAGAAGTGGTGTTAATCCTATATGCGTCAGCTAGAATTGCACTTTACTATATAAAGTATATCACTCCAGGATATTTTGCTATTATGAAATGATATGTTCAAATTATTATTCATAAAATTATTTCTAAGACTTTTCAATAAATGAGGCACATCAAAAAGTAAAAAATTTTCTGTCCCTTGATGGTAATAAAGTTGTCATCAGCATTTTCGCAGAGATTTGTGCGTAACAAATCAAATGATTTTCTATTATTAGCACCCTTGATCGCATACTACAACTTTAGGCGTATATCCAATATCAATTAAATTATTAAGGAACTCCTTTATTAACAAAATATATGGTTTCTAGCATCGGTCCACATGAAAGGTAATACCTATATGGCATTTTCCATGTATACAGTAGACCCCTTAGGTACACAACTAAAGCATAATCAGCTATTTTCGGGATTTTGCCTAAAGCAGGAATTTCTTCATAGCCTTCAAGACAATCCAGCTTGGGGTTACTAATTCAATTCTTTTTTAATTTAATTTCGTCTATCATGACAACACAATAACGTTCATTAACCTCCATTGTACAAACTTTCCGCTTTAATATGTTGATTAAATTGGTGTTTAACCCCGGTTTTAAACTGCATACCCTAATCCATTTTCTTATAGTTGATACCGAGGGCAAAAACAAAACCTAAGTTATGTCTAACATATTTATAGGCTCCAGGGGACTTATAATATAAAGATAAGCAAGTTCCTTTTCTTTTACAGACCATGCTTGTCGGGTTTTATGAAATAATTGCATTAATATGAATGTGCGAATATACAGACTTTTGAGTTTCAACTCCTGTGATAAAACGTTCTTAAAATTTATATTGTAAGAAGTATTTTTTTTTTTGGAGTCTATACATCTTGCAAGACGTCCTATTTAATAGTTGTTTTACACGTTTCAATTTTCTTTTGCAATGCCATTTTTCTTGGTGAGAAACTTGATGAAGGCATATTGATAATCCTTTCATCGACAGAAAGCGTGGGAGGAGGGCTGTTTAAATTAGTCCTTGTAGATGGTACTGTTTCCGAAACACTCACGAGAAGGCGAAAGCGAATGAGTAGGACTAAGTGACACTGCAAAGCAATTATTTCAAATTAGTTAGCGAATTAACATTTTGCCATAGTAGTAACAAATTTGAGTCACCCCTTGTAACAGCAGGGATAGCCTCAAACTTGAATGTGTCCAACTTGGCTTGAGATAATAAATTGCTAAACTCAAGCTCTGCTGAAAACCAAAATTAATAGCTGGATACACACGGAAAGATATATCGGTGCGATAAATTGTGTCAAATTATCGTTAGATAAGTTGTTGCAAAATATCTCACAGTTGAATCGAAAGCAAATCACTAACGTTAAGTTTTATTGCACCAATACAACCAATTTATCTTCGATCAGTGATCTTTCGGAATTCCGAAAATATGACCGATTAAACTTCCATTAAACGCTTAGTTTAGTTGCAGTTGCATTGTTCTTCGAATGTTTTATGCGTGTTTTGGTAGTTGATTGTTAAAATGAATAACAGGAATATTAAAGGTGTCGCTGATGGGTTACGTAAGCTCCAATGAGCCGTAATAAATTCTTTACTTGACATATGTTCCCTTAACGAACAGTTTTATCTATGCAATTTAGCAAATGTAACGATAAATTGCTGAAATCGGTAGATAAATCTTTCCGTGTGTATCCCGCTAATAACTAAATAATCGTTTAATAAGGTTTAAAAATACCTTATTATTCAACGGGCATATAAGCTATCTATTAATAACAAAAAGAAGTTTACGGAGTGTGAAGATTTTTGACCACTACGATGTGATGAAAATGAAAATTGAGTAGCAACACTCTTTACCATGTATAATACGCTTATTATAAAATTATTACAAATTTGTGTATAATGTATTAGAGTGATAAATGAACATGGACTATAGTGCATATTTTGAGGTAGTCGTGAACAAAATTTATTTAAAACATGGAAGTTTGCGATACAAAAAATGCAGACCACGGTGGCAATTGTAATCCGTTGAATTTGAACTAACCAACTTTATAAACTTAAACCAAAGCCATTTTAAAGCTGAGATAAAAATTAAAAATATTAACCATTAATAACTTCAAATATTAGCTATAAGATTTCAAATTCGTAATTGGAATGAGTATAAATACCTTGATACTTTGTAGGAACAGCATTCCAGTTTAACAATTTTCTTGGTGCATTCGGATCTCGAAAACAAGTGATATTAAAGTGAAGTTCACATACACATTTACGTGTTAGATCTTTCAACTCCACATCTAACAGATCTGCATTGCCGGTGTTCAATACCCACTCCATGCACCTGTTGCTGTCTTTTACAGGAAAACGAAATAAAGAAACGTTATCGGCGTTCTTCTTTTTGCAGCCGAAATACATACAGGTAGCCATTCTCCAGCTATTTGAGTGGATACTTCTGGTACTCAAAACCTATTACAAAGAATTATTATTAATATACTAATTTAAACTAATTCATAAGATATTAAATTACGAGCATTAATGCTTACCGTAGTTATGTAAAGATGTATTTCTGTCACAAAATTAAAATGTAAAGTCACAATAGGTATAAATCAACAAAACTTTAACAATAACTTTAACAACCAACAATCAACTTTAACAACCAACGAAACAAAATAAAGCACAGCAATAAACGGCGAACGATACAAAGAAATCCAAAGCCCAATTGCCAATGCAAACGAAACTCGTTCAATTCGCGCATGACGTCACAATAGAGGGATTTTAAATATACTCATTGGATTGGTACAGCCCATAACGCATAAAAAATCGATCAGATCGAAAACAAACATCAACAATATCAAATATAATACATTTTTGTTTATAGAGCATATAGAAAACATGAATTCACGAAAAGGAATAAACATATTTGTTATTTTTCACCAAACTTTGGTTTTACTTAACAAAGTAAAATTTATAATAATTCCTGGATAAAATTTATTAATAGTAAGTTTTTGTAATTTTGACAACGATAAAAAGTGCACTGATAAAATATATCAAATTTCATAGTCAATCAATTTATTTATAAAATTGTGTGTTTATTATTAAATTCATCTGAATAACTTAGTTGAAGAACGAATATAATAATTATTTTATCTAGGCCAAATCATTCGAACTTATTTCAAAGATGAATTCATCTGTAACTCATAAATTTTGCTTACTAAGGCCCGGTTGTACAATGTGCGTTCAACACGAGTTCTGTTTTAAACCGGTTCTGAACTTGCGTGACGCGTTGTACAAATGGGGTTCAGGTTTTGAGCTAAGCTTAAAGTTTAGTTCAAGTGAGCTTCACTTTATTGTCAGTTCAACTGTGGTTCAACCAGTTTATAGGTTATCTATATTAAAAATGGAGCAATTAGTGGGTGTTTTAAGCGATGATGAAGATTTTTGGAACTCATTCAACACGTAGTTCACCAAAGAACCCCAAAAACATATAAGAATAGGCCCAATTATATGGAGGTTTTGAATGATTTGGAGTTTTTTAGGCGATTCCGTTTGACAAAACGTGCTGTGCAATTTGTTACTGATAATATTCGCGATAGAATATCTTCAAAACGAACAGGTAAAAAGTCCTCTAAAAAATGTATTAAAGAAATATATTGTTACATTTTAGAAATCATGCAGTTACACCTGAAGAAATGGTATTATTAACATTAAGGTTTTGGCAACAGGAGCATTTCTGCAAGTCGTATCAGATTTTGTAGGCATTGATAGATCGACAGCTTCCCGAATTGTGCATAAAGTGTGCCGTGCAATAGCGGGGTTAAGTCAAGAATTTATTAAAATGCCGGAAGCTGAAGAAGATAAGCAATCAATTAGTAATGCTTTTTATTTAATAAGTCGATTTCCTAAATGCATAGGTGCACTTGATTGTACACACGTTAAAATTTGTTCTCCAGGTGGGAATGAACCAGAAATATACAGAAACCGGAAAATTTTTTTCATATAATGTGCAAGTTATTTCTGATGCAAGTATGAAAATCATGAACATTGTATGTCGGTGGCCTGGATCAACGCATGATTCAACCATTTTTAACAATTCATCTGTGCGGAGAAATTTTGAAAGAAATCTGTATGATGGGTATGTTCTAGTTGGAGATAGTGGTTATGCAATAAAACCGTATTTATTAACCCCACTTTCAAATCCAACAACTCCTGCAGAAAACTTGTACAATGAAGCGCAAATTCGTACCCGGAATCCCGTAGAACGATGTTTTGGGATATGGAAAGAAGATTCCCCATATTAGCAAATGGTATTCGTCTCAATCATACTAAAGTAGAAGCGATTGTAGTTGCATCCGCAGTACTGCATAATATTGCGTGTATTTTTATGATCCGGTTCCTCCAATTAATGGAGAAGAAGAGTTGAATATAAATTTTGTAAATAATGTAAATAATGTAAATATTAGAGATTTTAGGGATGTAAATGTAAACAATGTTGTTCGACACCAATTAATAAATTATTTTAATGATTTAATATAAGATGTATTAGAAATGTAAGAATAAAATAGTAATTTTGTGTTAAATATTTATTTAAATACGTATCTATCAGTTACATATGTGTTGTTTTCTGCATATTGGCTTTTTGTAAAAGTAAGATTTCTAATCGAACCTGATGTTCAGCTTCCATAATCGCTACTTTACGGTGAGACTCTGTTTTCATCAATTCTAATTCTAAGTTATGTTTCTCGATCAAATGTTTCCGTTTTAATGAGTTTTCTTCTTTTAAAAACTGTTCTTTGGCATCTTCGATATACTGTTTTGCGGATGCCCATTGGCTGATTTTAGAAGTTATTTCAGCAACATCTTTGTGCTTAGGAACTTCTGATGGAGGACGTCTCAATGCATTTGATTTTTTTCTCTTCAGCATTGCCGGATTATATTTAACCCATGATGTCTCATTCTCTTGAACAGGCTGTTCCGATTCCTCCTGTACATGCTGAATCGATTCAGTTGGCTTAATATTTTCATTGTTGCAGTTTACTTCAACGGTCTCCACCGTTTCGAAGTTGACAAGATAATCATGGTCACTGAGACTGAATTGAGGTACTATTTCGACTGGATTTTCAGATTCGATGCCTAGTTCTATTTCATGAAAAATACAATAAATAAATGCACTATTAGAAATACCTACACTTACGTTCAGCATCGTTATCAAATTCTGAAGAAAGACCTTCGATTCTTGCACCTAAAATCTCTAATAGAGTTGTCCGTATCAGTCCATTTCGTTTCAATTGGTGGACCTCCACCAGTTCCTTTTGCATAACACTTTTCATCAGAAAATTTTTTTTGGTTCTTTTTTAATATTTTCATATTTTTTCGTAGAACTTTATTATTTCTATAATTTTCGATGTTTCCACTAGCAGCATTAAATTCTTTCTCTATTTTAATCCAACAATTAGTTTTTTCCGTCAAATTAATTGTGTCGGATAATTTACATTCAATCACTGATTGGTACTTCTTTACTAAATTTAATAGTACTGCTTCTTCCTTCTTACTAAAATTAGCAGATCTTTTTTCGCATCTCCATCCATTTTAGACTAAACTTTAACAAGTGCAAAATAAAACGATATATGAATAAAACACAACTTTTCCGCGTTTACAAAAGTTACGGTAAGTAAAATTGTATCGATGCGCATGCCCGATCAATACCAACTTTGTAGTATTGCAGGTTTTGTTAAACCGACCCTCAAAGTCAAATGTACAACGTAATCCTTAGTTGAACCTCGGTTTTAGTAAACTCGAGTTCAACTGAGGGCGTGCTAAAACCATTCATTGTACAACCTGGCCTAATTGTTTGTTACCACAAAGAAAATTTTATCTTGTGTACGCTTGTATCGCTTGTGTTTACCTATTATCAGCTAGTGCTAATGCATCAATCTATTTTGGCAACAATGCATTTGTCCCGTTCACTCGTTAGTTCCTTAAATTGTTGTCGTCGCCACTTACCAAAACCAAAATCGTCCGTTTTTCCTTACCCCGCATGCTAACTGTCGAAAGGGATGGTAAGCTACCGTTGAGTCGCTATTCGTGCATGCGTTGTTTATCTACCCAACTACGTCAATCAACGGTAAAACGTTCTGAAGCTCAGTTTACACAAAATTTAAATTAACAAATAAATTATATTTGACATTTACTTGACGTTCTAATGCTCCGTTTACACAAAATTTTTATTGAAAAATAAATATTAATTTGACGTTCTAATGCTCCGTTTACACAAAATTTAAATTACCAGATTAAACAAATTCAAATACAAGTTTTCACTAAAACTAATTTTTGAATTAAAAGATACTTATTTTCACGTATATTGTGGAACACCCTAAATCACCGTTTACAACAAATGTAATTGACGTTTAGTGTAAAACGTTCTGAAGCTCAATTTACACAAAATTTAAATTAACAAATAAATGGGTACGTTCAGCGCACTAACCGGTTCGGTTAAACTAAAACGTACGTTAACTAAACAATTCTGTACGTTTCCTGAACTTTGTGTTTCAGTTTAGTTAAATGAAGTGATTCACGACACAATTCACTTTGAGGTTATGAGTTTTGTACGAGTTTATTAAAATGGATGCTATAATACTAGAAGAGTTATTAGAAGACAATATGGATTTTAACGCTATCGGAGTGATAATAAATAATTTAGCAGAACCTCAGAACATCGCACACGCAAGAAACGTTCCTACGTATAATATGGGATACTATGAAAATATAATTTCTCAGTATACCGTATCAGAATTAAAAAACCATTTCAGATTGTGTCGAGTAAAAGTAGGTCAACTCTGTGAAATGCTAGCGCCCCTGCTTCCAAATCAAAATATACAAATATGTTTAGAATCTAAAGTTTTGATTTTTCTGTGGGTGTTAGCAAAACAAGAAAGTTTTTTATCCACAAGCGACGCTTTGGTTTTTCAAAAGGTACAGGACACTATATTTTTTACACAGTCTTAGATGTGTTAATTCAATTAAAGAATCGATTTATAAAGTGGCCGGCCCCATTGGAAAGTATGCAAATGCAAGAAAGAGTGCAGGGTCATTCTGGTATGTATTACGCATGTTTATGGTCATACACTGCTAAGTCCTTCTGCTTCTTAGGTTTTCCAGGGGTAGTTGGCTTTATTGATGGCTGCCACATCCACATCAAACAACCAAATCATAACGCAATTGACTTTACAATAGAAAAGAATACCACAGTGTTATTCTCAAGGAGTGTACGATGATAAAACAATGTTTACAGATCTTCATATTGGTTGCTCACACGATGCTCGTGTGTTTAGGATTAGCTCATTGTATTACAAACTAACCGGTGATCCACCGTTATTATCAGCAGAGCAACACATTTTGGGGAGATGCTGCTTATCCCTTACTACAAAACGTAATGAAACCATATCGAGACAATGGTCATCTATCCCAACAACAACAAAATTTTAACCAATTAAACGAGCATTTGGGTTGTTGAAAGGTAAGTAACAAAAACATACTGCAAACTTATTCTCATTTGTATTATTCCTGGTGTAGGAAAATGGAGAAGACTTAAATACCTTGATATGTCAAAGCTAACAAAATACCACAAGTAATTTTGGCAGCTTGTATACTGCATAACTTTTCCATAACTCAGACCGATGATTATGCATTTGTCGATAATGAAGATGCGGACCCTGACAAAATAGTGATTGAAGAAGGTGTAGCTGATCAATCAAAAATAATGAAGCTCTACTAAACGAAACTATATTTCTAACATATTATAATAAGAAAAATGTTAAAATGTTATTTAAATGAGTACCTATTACATACTTAAAACCAGTATGAACTCCGGTATCCGCCGTAATTAGTCGACGACATAGTTTTTGAGTTAATAGATTTTTTATTTTTTTTTTTTAATTCCTTATACTAAGTATTTTAAGAAGTGTAACCTTGCAACTAACGGCGTTTTCCCCGATCGCACTCCCTTGAACAATACTCCCCCTCATCCCACAAACATAACTAAAGTAAACGAATGTTACTTGAAATAATTGTTTGTTTTTTTGTTTTTGTTTTAAAGAAAGAAACTGTACTAACTGTAATCCCACCAACCAACACCGTTTACCCCCCGATCACATGAAAACAACTTAAATTGATTAAAAACAAATTAAAAAAAAAAAAGTTTTTTTTTAAAGTTGATATTACCAGGTAATTTTTTAGGCCCGGTTTTTCAATCGGTGGTTAACTTGTGGTTTGGGTTTAACCTTAAGTTTACTGTAAGAATTCTGTTTTTCAATTGAGGGTTGGCGACGAAAGTAACAGTTACTTTTACCGGTAGAAAATTCACTGGTTAACCTGTGGTATGTGTTTACTTGTATATTATAACCTACCATTTGTACTTAAACTTTTATCGCTTAATATAGGAGTCCTTTGTATTATTTGATGTAAAATGGACAATTACGATGTTAATGCATTTAGTAGTGACGCTGATTGGAAATATTGGTAAAGATAGTCAACCTTACTGGGATTATGCGACCCCGAAATTTGTTCTTAAAACATCAGAGGTCGGTAGTATCGCTTTGTGCTAAGAAAATACGTCAATTGTATTGTAGAATTTACAGAACAGTATTGCCGATAAATGTGAAATAGAAAACTGTAATTTTGGGCTGATAGTTTATGCTAAGGCACGACATGTTGCCAATGCATCATGCCGTTGATTGAAATATTGGTGCATTGAGTCAATGTTGACAAAACAAACAAAAACATGCGTTCTACAATATACAAGAATTTATTGATTTTTGTCGACGTAACTAATTAAATGTGTGTCCTTTGTTATATACAGTAGACTCGCGATAGTATGAACACTCGGAAATATGAACTACTCAGCAACGTGAACAAGGAAATGCGGCCATTAACTACTCTGTAATGTGAACAGTGAAAACCTTCAATAATGCGAACGCTATATAAACGTGCTTGTTAGCTTGTTAAAACTTGCATAAATGCAAATATTAATACTTCTTTACATCACCACTACATATATTTGCTTACTTTCAATTTGCACGCAGTCGTGTACGGACATTTTTTCATTAAATTCTTTCAAATGGCAAAGAATAAGAAAACGTGTTTAACTTTGTTTGATAAATCTAAAATTATAGAAGAGCATAATAATGGTATAAGTGTTACAGCGTTGTCTAAAAAATATAAAGTTGCAAAGTCTACAATATGTTCCATTAAAAATAAAACAAAAGAAAATTTTAGCAGTTGTCAGGCAAAGTTTTAAACCAAGCAAAGTTCAAAAGTGCACTTTAAGAAATGCTGAAAATCCCACAATGGAAAATGCATTGAATAAATGGTTTATTCAACAACGAAAAGGAATTTACCCATTACAGGTGATATGCTGAAACAAAAGGCCTTATGTTTACATAGAAGCTTAAATAATGCTGGAAAATTCAATGCAAGCGATGGATGGCTGCAAAGGTTTAAAATGCGATATGGTATTAGGGGCTTCTGAAAATTTGTGGTGAAAACTATCATCACAGCCAGAGCTTGTTAATCCATTTAAAGAAAAACTCACACAAGTGATTCAAGAATTTGACCTGAATGAACATCAACTATACAATGCGGATGAAACGGGGTTGTACTGGAAACTGCTTCCAGACAAAACTTATGTTTCGCTGTCAGAAAAACCGCACCAGGATTGAAAATAGCAAAACAACGAATAACAGTTCTAGGATGTGTTAATTCAACTGGTTCGCATAAACTAACCCCTTTAATTATCGGAAAAGCAAAGTCACCTAGAGCACTTAAGAATTTTAATAATCCACTTCTATACAAAAACAACAAATCTGCTTGGATGACAAAAGAAATTTTCAAAAATTGGTTCTTCCATCACTTTGTACCTGAGGTAAGTAAACGCTAAGTACTTATCCCTATACCATGTACATACATAATGTATGAATACACAGTTTATGGCAATTTCGTAGGTTAAACAATTCATGAAAAGAAACAATTATTCCGAGAAAGCCATACTAATCTTAGACAACGCCCTTCACATCCACCAGTCGATGAACTAAGAACTCGTGACGGCGCAATATTTGTTATCTTTATGCCGCCAAATGTAACACCACTCATCCAACCACTGGACCAAAACGTTTTAAGGCTTACGAAATTGTACTATAGAAGAAGTTTGTTAAGTTCTGTTATATCCAACGTGAAGGAATAGCCGATGCTATTAGATCACTTACAATGAAGGACGCTGTTTTACACTTATGTGCTGCTTGAAACAGTTAGAACCTTCGGCTATTTCAAAAATGTTGGCATCAGATATTGGGAAAAACGTGTTTGAAGAAGAAGACGATATACCATTAGCGAGACTTCAAGAAATATGGAACATTAATAAAAGACCAATTGATTCTATAAGGGATACTATTAATTTGTTGCAAGCAATTGAACCCGTAAGTTGGCAAATAACTTAACTAACTGAATTTTGTATGTTCTTTTATCTAGGTTGAGTATAACAATAAGGATATTGAAGAATGGAATGAGGATATTGATAAAAATTTTCCTGATTTGGGTAGTGAGGTTTCAGAAGATAGTGACTGTGAACTTCTCGATGCGCAGCAAAAAAAGGTTACACATACCGAAGCTCTTCAAGCAATACAAATAGTTTCACAATGGGCAGAACAAAATGAAGTGGGAGTTAGTGACATTTTAAGCCTGAAAAACATAGAGGAGAAAGCTGTCTTGGCGAAAATTTCTAGCAAGAAAGTGCAAATTAAAATTACATCATACTTAAAATAATGAGTGTCTACAAATATGTACATACTCATAAGTACTATATGTAAAATTAATGAATTTAGTGAACTAAGTAATGTAATTAGTTTCACAAAAGAATAAATAAAAAGCTACAAACCGCACCGATCTTTGAAACGTTTGAACAATATCACATTTTAATTTCACCTTCAATATGAACAATCTGAACAATCTCGTTCTTGTGAACATGCCTAAATTTTTGTGTTCACAGTATCGCGAGTCTACTGTATTTTTTTCTATTGTCTGTTAATTGTTCAATGTAATAATATTTATTTGTATCTTCTCTTACGTAAGGTTATAACAATGGTTATACCATCATGACAAACACATATATGTACAAAGATTGTATACATACACATGTGAATAAAGTTTATTATTATGAAAAAAAACCTGCAGATTTAAAAGTATTAATTTCGTAAAGAAATCGTTGAAAAACGTTCTCCCAAAAAACAATTTCTTTAAATACTTTTGAAAATTCCATACTCATATATTTATTACATTAACATCGTTTATCCGTTGAAAATGTTTTAAAAATCTATTAGGCTTACGCAAGTAAATTTCTAAATTTTGGTCATTGAAATTAAAATTTTTTAACATAGAAACGCTATCCCTTTTTATGTTGGAACGAATGTTGAATTTTCTTATATTACAATCTAACGTACTCAACTGTTTGCATCTAAACAATATTATAACAAGCCTACTCATTTGACTAAAGGTGTTGCTAAAAGTATGCAATTGTAGAATTTCTGACTAAGCCGATAAGGAATGTGACTCATAAACGATAATCCTGGAAGACTCCTCGTAATACATTTGTTTCAATATCAACTTTAGGTGTACTTATATTTTAAGATATGATAAACGCATTAAAGAAGCATCTATGCAAAGCTTAATGATTATCTGTTTATTTGTTACAATTTGGGGACAAATGAAAGTGTAGAAAATAATGAAACAAAGAGATCGTCTAGAACCTGTCTGGAGAACAAAATCAATGAAGACAATGTCGTAATTAATAGTTCTTTAGAATCTTGTTCAGTGTCGTATGTTGCGGGTTATTTAAGTCACTACACATATAAAAAGTACATTGTAATACGTGTAAGGAAATGCTAACAGTTAACGACTCAAGTGTTTTCAATGTGAACGAATCATTAATTCTATATAAAGATTACAGCAAATCTGATGGAATTAAATACTTACACAGACCATCACCCGAATTCTCAAAATTTGTGTTTTTTTATTGAAACTTTTTACTGAAGAATTTCATCTTTTAAAACAGATTATGGTTTATTGGAAAAAATTAAACTCCGTATAAAAATGTCTCAACAGCAGTGTGAATTCATGGTTCAGAGAATGCGACACTCATAAACTGTTAATTATCGATCAGTTGGTTAAAATAAAACTATATCGAACCTTAAAGTGGGAGGCTAATAAACATATTTCTAATAGCTATAATTACAGTGATGTCACAAAACCACACCGTAAAATAAGAATATTATCTGCATAAATAAGTGTAAATGTTTGGATATGTTTTATGTATAGCATTGTATTAGGTACGTTATTATTTATGTGTAAATTGTTTGTAAATTATTACTATTATTTTAGATCAGTTGGAATTGTAATTTTGAAACAATGTTTATAATTAATGAGCTATTTTACTTTAATTAAACTATTTTAATTCGAAACCATGATATTTTGATACAGTTTCAAAGAGTAAAATCCTAACTTTTTATCTCTACTAACAGATAACAAAGTGTCACTTTTTCGTAAATTATTTTTTTCCCTCGGGAAAAAAGTGAGTACTATTTTTAACACCAAATTTCCTCAATAATTTTCTAATTCTATTGTAATATGATTTTTCAATATTAAATCGTCATTTATTTCGTCACAGAAAAGAATAGTGTATTATACACGTATTATCCGCACCGCGTCGGGAGACAACACACCTCAAGCTAAAATCTAGTACTTTTATTTTTAGAAGTAATAGGAATAGGTTTTATTACCAAGTGAATTTAAATTTGAAGGTCTAGTGGAACCCACTTTCCTAAAAAACACGGTAACTTGTTGCCTTTTGAATTGAAAAATTTGAAAACCAATTTTTATTTAAAATCCTTTTCAACTGAACACGTAAAACAAGTAGATACAAAAACCAATAATTTTGCGTTTCTGAACTCTAGTGGTATTTCTCCCAGTATGTTCTACTTTATTCCTAACGAAGTTATTAAATGACAAACAAATGTCAACATTATTATTTGCAAGTTAAAAAAATAAAGTGCAAGCATAATTTGTAAAATAATTGTTTCTTATTTATCTAACACCGACCAAACCAAACTGTTTTAACAAATAACGCTTCGCATGTATTTTAGTAAATTATTAAAAAAACATTGTCATTAAAATCCAAGATATGTATCATCAATGGTATTATTCATAAATGAAAAATTCGTCACTTTTAATTACTAGTTAATACGTTTACTAAATATTTGAAAACGTTGCAACATTGTATTGACAAAAGTAAATTTTACGGATTGTATGTTGCGCCATTTTTACAACGGTGGAATAAATTGAACTATTCTATTTCAAGAATCGTACACATTATAACTTAGCGCTTCAGTACAGGTGAAAAAGTAAACAAAAACGCAACCCAACATGCATATGTGAATTGCATCCGTGATACAAGCAAATACAAGCGGTTGACTATCTTTACCAATATTTCAATCAACGCTAAAACACAGTATCTACACATTTCGTAGATCAAAAATTGAATGTTGTACGTCTTTTTAGTTTTGGTCTCTGTATTTAATGTGTAATTTTATAGATATTAAATGTTAAACTTTGTATAAGTTAATGGAAAATATACAGTGTTCCAAAATTTGATGCTCACCATTCGTATTTTAAACAAGAGTTACAGGTCGGTTAAATAGAACAATATGGAGGTATTTATCTACCTCTTCAGAGACCTCTTGTTTTTCCAAAGAAATGCGTTGTCACTAGATATTACAAAAAAAGTGAAATTTATTTTCAAACTTGCGTAGAATCCACACTATTTATCCTATCAAAATATGTAAATATAAAAGTTGCAGAGATTAGATATTGAATAATATGCAATCATTAAAATATTTTTTTGCTTGCATCAGTAGCGAAATATGACCCAAAGGGCATTTTAAATAGAATGATAATAATTATTTTTATACAGTTGAACATTTGATTTTTTCCCTTTTCAACGATATAAGGTTCGAGCTATTTACTTTGTACTTAGAAGATATAAAGAAAAACTATTTTTGAGGCAGATTTATAATGTTACCAAGTTGTGCTGGGCAATAATAACAAAACATAACGGGTGATAATATCGTGAAAATGAACAGTTTTCCTATAAAGATTCTCAATAGTGCGCTGGCTGACTTCTAAACATTTGCAACAGCGTTTTTCAATATTTATTCGTGGCAACCCATTAATTGACGGGACGCCATCCGAATTAAAGGCCTGCATGACGCTCTGCTGCAAATCATTAACGTTCTCATAATTGACAACGTATACTAATTTTGGCGTCCTCACACAGAAAAATTCAGTGGCGACACCGGCGATTCGCGGGCCAATATATGGGATCTGTTTATCCAATCCAACTATTTCAATCTACTGATAAACATTCAGCGATTTATCCTCAATTGGCGGGCCAGCGCCGTCTTGTTAAACTGGTCCTCAATCTCATCTTTTCGACTTGGTTTACAGCAGTTGAAGATATTCTAGTCGAATTAAGCGTTTGATTATAACAAATGGACTTATCAAACGATTTAAAAATACCGCACCAATACGCAAATCCGAATCGTTCTTGGAAACGCGACGTGAACTATTTTCGGATTTTCATTATTCCAATAATGATAATTATGCCGATTGTAAATGCCGTTGTTTGTGAATCTATACTTTCATCGCTCCAAAGAATTTTTTTAGAAAAGAATTATCGTTTGTAACTTCATCCAGGTACCATCTACAAAATGTAACTCTTCGGAGCATAATCACACTCTTTGATATGATGGCATATCATTGGCTTATAAGGATGAAATTTCTTCTTTTTAAAACATAATGTACTGAACTTTTGGCATACCACTGTCATTCGGAAATTTTCTTACTGAAACGGAAGGCTCAACATTAACAGCGGCTAGAACAGCTATTTCAGCATCCCTTAAGTTGTAGGACGACGAATGGCGGTGAAGGATCCACCTTGTCGAAGATTTTGCTCGAGTCGGAAAACAAAGTTCTGTGAGGTTGCCTTCTTTCGGGGTATAAGTTGTGATATTCATTTGCTGCCGCAGTTGAATTACGATGGCATCTTATGTAGACAACAAACATGTCCGTTTTTTCATGGTTTGAAAACTGCATCATCAATTTTGAATAAGAATAGCTTACTACAACAACTACAAGTTCTGACACGATACTACTGTAAACAATATTATTGACAGATTTGATGTGCAGTTGTTTTTTCTTAAAAATTTGCAATCATGGATAGTGTGATGTGCTTAAAATACATCTACAGATCTCAAAACGATTTTTCTTTATATCTTCTAAAGTACACAAGATAAATAGCTCGAACCTTATATCGTTGAAAAGGAAAAAATCAAGTAATTCAACTGTATAAAAATAAATTATCATTTCCATTTAAAAAAATGCAACTTTGGGTCATATTTCGCTACTGATGCAAGTCAAAAATATTTTAATGACGCATATTATTCAATATCTAAATGTCTACAACTTTTATATTTACATATTTTTGATAGGATAAATAGTGTGGATTCTACGCAAGTTTAAAAGAAAAATGCCGATTTCACTTTTTGCAATATCTAGTAGGCAACGCATTTCTTTGGAAAAACAAAGAGAAGGTCTGAAGAGGTAAGATAAATACCTCCCATATTGTTCCATTTAACCGACCCTGTAACTTTACCGTTTCCAAAATACCAATGGTGAGCATCGAATTTTGGACACACTGTATAAGTGTATATAAAGTGTCAGCCACATACATTATTTTTTTAAAAAGTGTGGCTACTGTGTTTTTAGCTATGCACAGCAGAATTATAAATTTTTTGCTTTTTTTACTGAGATTATAAATTGACAAAGTGAACAATGATACTTGATCCTTGGAAGCTAAAAACAACCAGTTTTATTGAGTTTTAAAAACATAAACGTTTTTTTATTGTCAATGCAAATAGAATTAGATGGCATAGAATAGATATTTGCATAAAAACACACTAATAGAATGTCATTTTTTAGATCATTAGCTCCCCACCTAAAATTTGCATGACTTATTATTAAAATTCTTAGAGCTGTTGAAATTAGCAAAATAATACCATAAAAATCTACACGTCTATTAGAAATATAAATTAACTTAATTTATTTTATGTAAAATGTAGGACATTCATAGATATGTATAAAGATACATAATTGTGGCACTTTTTAAAAGTAAATCTAACCTAAATATTTTTAACGTTTTATGAAAATCAGTAAGAGAAAAATGTCTATTTACTTTCATTGAGCTTTACTGCAGACGCCCTTCTAGACAATTTTAGACGAATCCACTAAACGATATTTACATGAGTATCTGCATTGCATAAAAACAATGGTATGTTGTTACTTGAGTAGTTAAACAAATAACTATTTCAAGTAGTATAGGTCAAATTCACCTGATGTTTTAAATATCATACTTTTTATTTAAGCAATTTACTTTGTTATGGCAGGCAATACTCTTGTCACACTTATTTCTCTCTGTACCTCAATTCCCATGCCACCTCAACTGTAATCCAAAACTAAAGTTCAAATTTTTTATATGCTAGAAAATTGAACTTAGTGAAAAGTAATTTTCAGTTTTAAAATTTTCTATTTATTTTTCGTTCCTGTTTTGTACTGATTAAAGTTGCTTTTAAGCTTGGAAACAATAAACATCACAAAGACCATTAACGATGTTTTTGAATTATCGAATTTTTAATTTTCATGTAATCGGGACTGTTGTCTTAATTTCATCCACTAATAATATGATGACTACGTCAATCATCATATTGTAACTTCACATATGATTAATTTTTGCGGGCAATAGTAAAATAATCCATAGATTGAATAAGTTACCCGCGTACTTTGCTTCGTAGAAAATCATTAAAACTAACGCACAGACTGAAATAATTTATATTATTATACCTCGAGCTGAATTTAATTGCACATTAAACTTAATTACAATTTGTGTTAACAAATCATGCTTAGCGCGGAACAGGCAACATGCATACAATAATTTGTGCTTTACTTGTTACTAATAAATATAAATGCATAAGGTAACACACGAAATAAAAACTATCATTTATTGAAGTTTAATGTAAAAATTCAATTATAAAAATCTAATGTATGTGTGTATTAAATTATATTAACAATTGTTTCTAAATGTATATACTATTGATATTACTATTTAATTAATGTTATAGATCAAACCAAAATTATTACATACAATTAAACTTTTGTATATTGCATAAAATATTTAATATTTTTATTTAAATTTTTGTGTTTTAACTGAATAAATTAGCCATCTGAATATCTCCTGAAGTCAGAAGAAAAGAATAGTTAATGTTACACAACAAAATTACGTGGAGTACCGGTACTCGACGACAAATTCAAAATAATAGAACAAAGCACAATCACAGTAAAATAAAAATGTTTGAAAGATCTTTCAAAATTACATCAATCAACTAATAAAGCGCATTAATTAATTCACATCGGTTAGTAGCCATAAACCAGTATCCCCGTCGGAGGGGAACAAAATGGTGGTCAAATAAGGAATCTATGCAGGTAGAAATATAAGAAAAAATACTACAGATAAGTTGTATCCTAAATTTTTTTATAATATGAATACTCTTTAAGAGCCCTTCATGGTAGTAGAGGTAAGATGTATAAACAACTCAGTAAGTCGTAATCGCCGACGTTTTGCCTAACGTTGTATGGGCTTTATCAAGACTAATAAATTAAATTAAAAATTTAAGTAAAATGTTTTGAATAATTTTTAAAGTTTTAAAGAAATTGACGTTATCATCTTTTGATAAACTTTTTCATTTTAAGTTGACTTCCAACTCGTTTTTGTAAAACAAGTGAGTCCAATCTATCTTTTTCGATTTTTGTTTTAATTTTTACATCTTTTTAACAATTTAGGCTTATAATTCTTAAAGCAATATCGAACATATTGGTGAATTTTTACTATCAAACTTAGTCAATGTAAGCCATTCTTCAATTATTGTATATTTTTATATTAATGTAAACAAATTTCCAGTTTTGATAAAACCCACACAATGGTGAGCAAAACGTCGGGGATGACGACTTACTGAGTTGTTTATACATCCCACCTCCACCTAGAATGACTTTTATAGAGTATTCGTTTTATAAAAAACACTCTTACGACGAATGAAAAGTGCCGCTAGTTTTTCTCCTCGTGATTAACGAGAGTTCTTATTGAGTTAATCTTCTATGATATTGAATGTAGAAAATTACGACATCCTCACACCCTAGCTTTTTCAGTAAGGAAGTTTATCGCAACGTTAGCGAAGACACAAATCCAAACAAAAAGCAGTAGAGCCAATGGCAAATTCTACATTGGTATCGGACAGAATTTCATCGGATTCTATGTTTGTACTTCCATAAGAGATTTTTTTATTTAAAATTTGGTTTTAATAGTAACAGCGTATTTTGGTTATACATAAGTACTGCAAAAAAACAGTATTATTATTCCAACTCGAGGAATGCAAATGAACTGAGACTGAGAAATCAGCCATAGTCCAATACTTAACAAATCACAAGACAAATGATTTATTTTAAAAAATTTGCTTTGCACTTCATATAGTATAATGACGGGCTCGGTATCAATAGACACGTCTTAAAAACACGATGTAACGTTCTTTGTAAATGTCTGTATTATTTTCGCTTGAATCTTTGTTGCGCTGTATGTTACGCCCCCAATGTGTTAGTACTCATTGTAATATCTAAGTTAATAGTTAGTTTGTTTTGAGTTTTATGTGACCGACTCTATTTTTAAATTATAAATAAAGTAGTCGTTTTTGTCAATAAAAAAAAATATCAACATACGCTGAAACAAAGAAGGTAAAGAAAGCCAGGTGAGCGGTAGAAATCTAGAAATAAAACCATTAATTACCACACACCATAGATATAGCAGTGGGGTTGATATGCCGCTACTTATTTCTACGTAACAAACTGAAAGTTCGTGTGGATATTTAGTTGAGCAATAAACGTTTGTGTTAGTTACTATATTTTAAATTGTCATTGCTTAAGTCTATTTGTAATTAAATTTGTGTGATGTTAGAATTAAATTTCATAATAGGTTGATTAAAATTTAGGGCTACTTATTTACTCTTTACATCTATGATAGAATGTAAAAAGTTTATTAAGAAAAAGTTTACAAGCACATAAGATGAGTATTTTCCAAACTTTTTCAATAAATGGTTGACTTTATTTAGCGGGAAATGATATCAACTTTATTCTTTTAAATAAGTCATGTAGTATTTTTTAGTTAAAATGATTCTTGATAAATACTCTTTAAAACTATGGCGCCAGTTACTAATAAATTAGTTATCTATTATTCAAAAATCTATAGAGATGCTTTCGATTGGCATTAATCTTAGAGGCCGTGGAAACTATACTTTTTTTAAATTGCTAAAACCCTTAACGGACATCTGAAGTTAAATAATATTTTGTATTCTCTGTCTGATTATGTTTTTCCATTATTTTCTTTGCTATTTCTTAACCTACTATTTTTTTTATCATTGTCGACTAATATGTTGGACCGGTGCATTATAAGCGTCATGTAATGGCTGTGTTGAGGTGGGTAAGAGTTAGCATGTTTAGGTTGTAGTGGTTTTCCTCAACCTTGAAGCAAATGCTTTTGCAAGACAAACCAATGTACAATTGCACACAAGCCGTTACCACACTATACACAGGGTTTATACTGATTTTCTGGGGCACCATACTGCTGGTGAACTGAGTGGTGAATTAAAATTTATTTCGTTAATTATTTTTTTATCCACCTCAAATTGTTAGCACAAATTTCATAGCAAATGTTTATATCGGTTTGATTAATTTTTTTACTTACCAGAAATAAAAAGTTTTGCCTAGCTAGCTGCTTGTTTACTTTGTTTTTTTAAATAATACCATACTTCATCATGAGGGTCTAATTTATTAACCACTCCAGTACAAACCTTTCCAAAAAACAAACGTTCAACGATCTTAAAAATGTAGGTTAACTAGATTTCTTATTAGCTGCATTGCTTCCTCCTTTTGTCTCGTTCCAGGGCTTAGACAATTTGATAGTTTTTGATCGGCTTCTGGTTATATTGATAATTGCATCCAGCATGTCACTTTTACTACACTAATGTTTCTTTGTTGGTAAGTTGTTGATTTTAATTTTTGTTTAATTTCAAATTTTAATTAATTTTGATTCTTTAATTTTAGCTTTTTGTATTATTTTTATTTGTCGTATTTAATAATAACTGATCACTTTATACTATTACATTCAATGTTTACATCTTATTATTGTAACATGACCTTTTATTCATTGAACACGTGTTTGTTCTTATCCGCAATAGCGCCTAATTTTTAGTAGAACAAAAGTGATTAACGAACAGGTTCGGTAATAATTTGATTCCGCTAAATTGTGATTATAAATAAGTATTAATTCTAACTTTGTCACATTCGGTAAGTATTTGGTCTTCTTATTAGCTGCATTGTTTTCCTTTTGTCTCGTTCCAGGGCTTCCAGACGATTCGTTAGTTCTTGATTGGCTTTGTTAAATTGATAATTGCATCCAGCATGCCACTTTCACTGCACCAATGTTCCTTTGTTGGTAAAGTTTTGATTTTTAATTTTTTATAATTTCAATTAATTTCGATTCTTTAATTTCAGCTTTGTATTATTGTTATTCGTCGTATTTATTAATAACTTGGTCATTTTACTATTACATTCAATGTGAATATGATTCTTATCTTAACCTAACTTTTTATTCATCGGCTATCAATGTGTTGTTCAAAGATTAAATTTTTGTTAATTTTTTTAACGTAAAGTGGAGCGACGTCGTCTCTACTACTTCATTTATTCGACTCTTTTAACAGTTTTTGTAGATCTTATTTATAATCTGTTATCAGCTTAATACATAGAACTTTTAAAATTTTGAAATTTGCGATTATTTTGCGCGCCCCAGCGTGTCAAATTGAACTATCTTTTGCAAGTAATTATTAAATGATTTATATTAGCCCAAACGACTCAGAAAAATTACGCTGATTCTTTTTGATGTAGGACTTAGTATGTCCGTAACTTTCTAATTGTTGACTTATTTGCATTTTTCTCAACATTTCCAATTTTTAGGTTATAATTTTATATTTTCTAAATAATTATTCGGCGCATTATTTTGGATAAAATTGAACTCAGTGTTCAATTCCTTGAGTTATCTAAATCCCTTTATTTTATGTTTTGTATAAGCTGCTTTTTCTAAATGATTTTGAAATCTCAGAAATATGGTCATTTTCACGGCATGGGACTCTTTATCATTATTACCACTAGATAACGTTCAATGGGATAATGTCACATGCTCACAACACTAAACATTCGTTTATAAGAAGTTTTTGGGACTGAAATATGTACTAGAAGTCATTTCACACTAATTTTTACAATTGTCGAAGAAGTCACTCGGACGCTGGTAAGTATGATTCTTAAAGCTAATATTACAGTAAATTTGTTTCAGGGATGCACTGGAAATGGTTTTCTGGACTCTATGCAACTATAATTTTTAAATGGAAAAAGAATTTTCTCTGTTTTCAGCTGTTGTGCATTTTACTCATAGCAATACATAACAGTTACATCACAATCCAATAATGAAAATGTACTATACGAATAAATAAAAGTAATCAATTGTTATTTGTATTTGACCGATTTAACCTTACTGTATAAAATTCTATAATCTTATTTTTAGTAGCAACAAAAACAGTAGCGAGATGTACAAACTATAAATTTAAATTATAAAGTAAGGTTACGAACCCTGAACTAACATATAAGTCAGGAACTATTTTTATTGGATTAGATACCAACTACAACCAAAAATGAATACCAACATAACTATAATTATTTTACAATACACAACGGGTAGACCCGCAGATTAAAATAACTAGATTACGTCATCTGTGAAAAGGTCAATTGTATATCACTTTACGCTTTATTTTTTAATAATTGCTGATGACACTAATATATTGTTTTAATAAATTACCACAATTATTTACTTTTATATTTTATTATATTCAACGATTTCCAAACAACTTATGCAAGGCATTTAAATACATTTTACAACAACAAAACAAAATTTCAACGTTAATAATAAATAAGTGAAAGATGTAAATACACTAAACCCTAAAGCAAAACAGTCGTGTTTACTTAAGAACATATAAATAATGAAAAGCAAATACATAGTTAAGAAAACGTTAGATCGAGCTACTTTAAATAAATTGTTGAATTTTTGTAACCTAACTTTACTTCGGCGTACATCTTGAAATATATCAAACAAAGATGTGTAATTCTATTGTAGCATACACATGTATTGAAATTCTAACAACACCATGAAGAATTAACAAGTTTGCATATATAATGAACGCCTAAGGTTTTAAAAAGCATTTGCGCTGCAGTAAATTATTTAAACACAAGAAATACATCATTAACGCTGTCTATAAAATGCAGAATAGAGCTTGAGCCGCTATAAATAAGATTTTATGTAAATTGGTAGGCGCAATAAATAATTCGACATGGTTTGCATCATCGGCGGATTTGTTCTGTTCTTACTTGTAATAGTGTATAATTGATTTCAACAATAAAATTGAACATCAGCATGTATTTTGCATGTAATATAGTCTCTTATACATTTGCATTTCTGCACGTAATACTCTGAGTTACAATAGGTAAGTTTGCAACAATTTATTAAAATTTCTGATTGCTACAAATTAAACTAAACAATATTTTTTCATAAAAGAAGTATTGTTAAACAGGTGCACTAATTTTGTTACATTTTGTTTGAATTTGTTTTTTGAACCATTTACTTTCACTATCTAACAAATACATAGTGTGGATCAGATAAACATGAACACAATGAGGATCTCAGAATCCGTATCTGGTTAAAAAACAAGAAAGTTATGAGATCGCTATACTCTTAAGGTACCTACTAATAAAACTATTCTAAATAAACGTTTAGTAACTGCTAACAACAAGTAACAGCATCGGTTTAATTTTAAATTTCGTATTTCAACGGTGAAATTCATTCTGTAAACTGCAGTTACATGTGCTGTACTCTCATTAATTATTGTGTACCATACTTGTTGTTATTAATTACGTTTTTGAACGTTTGTTTTTTTTTTTTGCCTACGTAACACTAGTTACATCTCTTGCAATCGATTTTAAAATTTATTTTGATTTTAGTGTAGATGGTGTTAGTGTATTAGAATAGTAGATTCTGTAACAAGGTTAAAATGAAAATTCGATAAGAGTGGAAGATGCCAGAACTAGAATCCGACGTGAGCGCTTAGTGAGCGCAAGGAACCACGAGCAGATCGAATTTTCATTCTAATCGAGTAAAGACCGTATTTTCTCCACGATATATCTGATTTGCCTGATTTTTCATTCATTATATAAACTTTAAATTAATACTTGCATCAAAACATATAATACGTTGCATTTATATTTCACACTGACAGATCAAAAGTCATGGCTGTCTAATTATGTCGTTGAGCATAATTACAGAATTTCATTCTGATACTAGTTACTGAATAAAAATACACGCAAAACCCATAAGAAGCAAGTGTTTTAGAATAAATATTCTATACCAAGGGCGAGAATTTTTTCTTTCTGTTATTTAAAATCATTTAAGAATTACTATATTCCACTAATGATCGTGGAGAAAATAATTTTTTGTTTGTCTTGTTTTAGTATTTTTATTAAAATAAATTGAACAACTAAGTGTTTTCCTATAAGAGGACAGCTAAAACTAATTAAATACTCGCTTAATATTTCCATCATCAACATTAAAATAAGTCAAGGTAGATTATTAAAACCAAGTAATTAACTGCAAAGTCAGATTCAAGGTTATCTTACAACTAGTGAACCAAGCCAATTCAGACCAGTGAATGGGCCTAGAATAAGTCGGAGTGGATAAGAGCGTTGGAATGTGTTCTGCATCTAATCTTTACCTGAAAGGCTTTGCAACCTTTTCAGGTAGTCCAAATAGAATAATGAAGATAAGTGCAGAGAAATGGAATGAATGTAAATGACATATCACATGCCTATATTTACTTCAATTTTCAAAGATTTGACCTCATCAGCTCAGAGGTCAAAACCAGGTCTACATGTAAATAGCCAAAGTTCACCGCCTTGACCTCCTGGGAAAATAAGCCATCAACCCCAAAAATCGGTTGAGTACTTTTGAGGAGAAAGCGGACAAAAACAAACAAACAGAAAAACAAAACCCAATTTTATGTGTATGATTCTCTTCTATTGTGTGTCACTGAAAAAATTAAATTAATTGATTACATACGGCTTGGATTTAAGGTTATACTCTTAAAATTGTTTATTACGTCCTTTCCAAACAATTTGGGGTTGTTGTTGGTCCGATGAGATCTGAAGCATTTAAGTTTCCATGTCTTTCATTCATGTGAGACGAATCCAGAATGATATTGACATTCTATTTAGAAACTCAATCCAATAAGTAATTTTTAGTAGCTTAATTTTAGAAAAAAACTTCAGGTCAAGATCATTTTGTAATGAGTTCAATTAAATATTGATCAAAAGGCGCTTAAGCGCGTATGTTTTAGTACGTGGACACATCGTCTAACGTCCGCTGTGGGTCCGAACCCTTGTCATGCGTGCGAGTTTAATTAAAAAAGTCCAAATTTAGGTGATGAGCGCGATAGCATAAACAGTAGCGGTTAGGTGAAATATTATGTGCGCGGATATTTTTCGGCGCAATAGTTTTTGTAGAAACGGTAGGAGAGAGACAAGTTTTAGTTCCTAAAGATTAGAAAACTGACAATTAATTGGAATTATGAAACAATGATTATAATTAAAGAAGAAAACTACAAAATTACGTGTCGTGTCGTGCATTAGATGGTAGTCAAATTGACCCATCAAAACCGTTATCGCAAAATCGAAATTGTATAAAATCGAAGATTGCTGGGTGGGAAGAGGGGTTATAAAAGCGAAGTGACCGAGAGACGTCAAAAAAGTCATCGTTTAAACCGCCGAAATGAACAATAAAGAAGAATTCAATTAGCTTATCGTTATCTAAAGAAACATTTTGTTTTTCACAGTGAATAAAGTGCATTGAAAATAATATAGTAAAACGATATTCTTCCGCATAAAGCGCATCTTTTGCTGTCGGAATAACGTAGAACATCTTGTTGATCGGTTTCAGTCGTACCGACATCCAACACCTGGTGCAATTAAAACCCACCTGCAAACATAACAAAGGAAAACAACACCATCGACCGGCTACACGTAATATCACCTTCAGTGACGGACCTCACGTTAGTCCATAATTAACACCAGGGTCCGCGCACATCAAACGTGCATTAGTAGCAGGAGAACTATTCGATTCATTTTCTGGAAAATATTGCGCTGTTCGACATCACTAAACTTAGACAAAATATTAATTATATAGCACTTCCGTTGTACCGGAAGTAGTCGCCAACATTCTTATTACAAATGGAACATGCTATTTTTTATTTTATTTTCAGATTTTACGAAAAAATTTAAGGTGTAGTTTAATTTCACTATACCATACCCAAAAATGACTCTTTAGTTATACTGCAGTTATAAAAAATTAACTATGCTGAATTTGTTATTGTTCATAACTCACATATACTAATGTTAGTTTTAATTTATTGTGGCAATTGTCGATATGTTACATAACTCTCCATGAATGAACTTGAATTTGTAAGGTACAGGGTGATAAAAATTCTTGTGCCAATATAATAATTTTGACTCAAAACTTGCTTAAAACAAAAGACATTGATTGATACTTAAAAACATATGGTGTCCCATTTTAACATGTTTGAGGTCGGTGTTGTTCATATTGGTAATGAGCACTTTCTAACTCTGTACATGAAATTATTTCAATTCATATGTAGTTAACGCACATATCGATAATTATAAGAAATTAGAAACGCCAAAATATTGATATCATCTTGAGATATGAGCTATAACACTTCGGCATAATTTTAATTTTTTTAACGATATAACTAAAAAACAATCATTTATGGGTATGGTCTAGTATTTTTTGAGGTTGCAGTGTGCAGTTTAAAGAAGAACATTGTGCATCTGGTTGGTGGGTGTTTCATTTGAGAGTTTGGAAGAATGTTTATTTTTCTTTAAGAAACCTCAGCCAGCTCCTCTGCTTAGCAGATATATAAATATTATTTATATATGGTGAATTAGGCTAGTTTATATAGATGGAAAATATTTGTTTTATATTCTGTATCATTGACAGTGTCAGAACTTTTCCAAGGTTTTAGAAAATAGATTGACATTACTGAATATCAATCAATCTCCATTTATTTGTTTTTAACAAATGATTTCGACTTTACAATTCTTAGAAGAACAAAACAAACAGAAAGAACAAAAATAATAATAATAATTGCTGTCCCTAATTCTTTTTCTTCATTCTAATATTATCATATATATCCTTTTCTCTTTCTTTTTCCATTTTCTTTTTTCCACTTGGCATATCTTCATCTCATTCAGATACCCTCCCCTTTCTCTCCCAGCAACACTCTTCTCCCTTTTCTTTCCGCTTCTTATTTTTACTGCACTCTTTCAACATGTTCTATATTTTCCACCTAATCTCACACTTTCTACACTTCCCATCTTCGTCCTTCCACCAGTACTTGTTTTCGTTTTCTTCATTTCCAACTCTAAATCTTGCTATTAACCTCTTATCTATCAATTCCATTCTTTTCTGGTTAAGTACTTTGGTTTTCCTTCTGCTATTAACTGTTCATAGATTCGTGTTAGATTTCCCTTCTCTAATTTTGCTCTACTTTCCTGTGCCTGTGTATCCATATCTCTCCGTACTAATTTTCTTCTTCCATACTTCTTCCTCCATCTCTTATCTTCTTTATTTCCTCTTCTTGCATATCCTCCTCTTTCATAATATCTTTTCTCCCATCTTCACTGAATTTTATTGTTTGCGCCTCTTATCTCCTTCCAACACTCATACAATATCTTATTTTCTCTCTTGCTTTCCATCTTTTCTTCGTACCTTATTGCTCTTTTTCCTGTCTGTATCCCTTATTTTTCCAGTTTTAGTTCCTCTTCTACTATATAACCTTGGTGTTTCCTTCTCCAATCCTAGTGTCCACTTCCAATACTTTTCTTGTATTTTCTCTCCAGTTTATCCCACTCCTCTCCATCCTCACACTTTCGCTCCATACATCAACACATTTTTCACTATTCTTTCAAAAAACCACCTTTTTTTTTTAAATCTTTTTCAAATACTCTTTCTCCTTACACCCTTACCTCCCTTATAATTGGTTGTATTTCCTTTTCAAGCTCTAATTCTGTCATCTATTCATCATCCTTATTATCGTACCTCAATACCATATATCCTAGGTAGCCCTTATGACTTATCCACACATCTCCTATTTCTTCCCTCTCCCCACTTCCATTCCCCTCACTTTGGTCTACCTTTTTCTATCTATAAATTCCATAATTTTTGTATTTTCTAAAATTACTTATAATTTCTTTTTTAAGTATCTATTCATCACCTTTATCTATTTCTTTCATCTCCTCCTCTGTTTTTGCTACGGCCACCATAAACATCTGCGTAGCCAAAACCACACTTTTCTTTCCCACCACCATTCCTCCTACCTGTTATGCCCTTTGGTTCTCTTCCTCTAAATTTCTCAAATATAAAGAAAATAAACAAAGACTCTATGTGATGACATCCCTGTCTTAGTCCTTTTTCTATCCCAACTTTGCTTTTACTCATCGTTCTGCACCTTGTTTCATGTATATTTTTCTTTTATTGGTCTATTAAATCTTCATTTATATCCAGCCTCTTCCCATGGTTTTCCACAATAACTTCTGTTCTACCTTATCAAAGGCTGACTTTAAATCTACTAATATTGCCAACATTTTTCCTCCTTTCTTTCCTATTTCTTTATTAATTATATGCTTTTTAATATCTATATTGTCTATTGTTTTCTTCTTTTCCTAAAACCATTTGCCAATCTCGTAACAATTTCTTTTCTTCTACTTCTTTTTTCTAGCCGTTTTCTTATTATCTCCACTGTAAATCTTATACCCGACAATTCAAGCCTAACTCCTCTGTAATTTCTTTCTTTTTCTTATTTCCTCCTTTGTATATTGGACATATTATAGCTTCTCTCCATTTTTCTGGTAACCCCCCTCCTTTCCATATTTTTTCAAATACTCTTCTTAGTCTCTCCCTCATCTTCTTCCCGGTGTATCTCCACTGCTCCCCCTGTGTCCCGTCAGTGCCTCCAGCTTTCCTCCTTTTTAATATTATTTATCGTTTTCTATCTCCCTACGATACCTCCTCCTTTTCTATTTTTTATTTGCCCTTATCTCTTCTTTCTCTTAATTTTTTGTCTCCTCGCTCTAATAGATTTTGCTCCCATTTTTCTCCTTTTATTTTTGTTTCTGTTTTTTTCCTTCTGTCTTCTACTTTTTTATGAGCTTTCAAACTTGTCCTTCGTTTTTTATTTCCTCAATCTCTTTTCTAATCCTGATAGTATTCCTTTTTGTTTCTCTACATTCTTCTTTAAATTTTAACCTAATATTGCTTTATATTTTCAATTTCTATTTTCTTTTTTCCATTTTCTTTTCCTTTTCTCATTTTTCTCTTTTCTTTTCTAGCACTCTCCATTCCACCATTTATTTTGTTTTCCTAAATCTTTTGTTCTCGCTCTATATTTTTTTATGTTGCTTCCTTCCATTTGTTTGGTTATCGTGTTTATTTCTCCTCTATTCCTTCTTCTGGAGCATTGTTCTTTCTCCATCTTTTCCTTGTACCTTTTTATGCTTTCTTCCGTCCAGACTTTCTTCTTTTCTTTCACTCTTCTTGTTCCTTTTTATATATTCTTCTCCTTGTCCCGTCAAGATCACTTCTAACGGTTGGTGATTCCGAATCTCCTACTTTCAACCGTTTAAAACTCTTCTATGTCTTCCATACTTTTTCATTTGCAATTACATAGTCTATTACCGAATCTCCTCTTCCTCCAATAAAGGTGTATTCCCCTACACCATCCTCCATGTTTCCGTTTAATACTGTCCATCCTTTTTCCTCGTAAAAATTCTATCAATTTTTTCCTTGCCCATTTATTATTTTTTATCCATTGATACTCTTTTTATCTTTCTATTCTACTATTATACCTTCTTCCTTTCCTATCCTTGCATTAAAGTTGCCTCCTAATATTAGTTTGTCCTTATCTCTTTTTGATTACTTTATTTATTTTTCCTTAGTCGTTTCCATTTTTTTTCATAAATTGTTATTATTTTGTACCTTTTCCTCCTTCTTCTGTTTCTATATTTGTTTTATTAACTCCATTACTTTTCCTCTTTTCCTTCTTTTTTCCATTCTTTCTCACCCCTGTTATTATTCCTCCTTTTGCTCTTCCTCTCTTCTCTGTTTTTCCGCAAGCTGTACTTCCCATATGAATTCTTATGGCATCTTGTCTTTCCAATTTTGTCAATCTTTCTCCTCCATCCAGGCTTCTACCTGCCCCACCATTGTAAAATCCATAACATATTTCCAAATTTCCTTCCTTTGTTTTTTATTCCTGCCACATTCCAAAATAATATCCTGTTTTTTTTTTCCCTTTTACTCCCTCCTATATTTTAGATTCCTCCTTCCTTTTCCCCTCTCCCCTCCCTTTGGTATGTTGGCAAATAAAAGTGCTAAAGAAGACAAAGCTGGTTTAGGCTTTCTGCGGCCTGTTGATAAACTAATGTCGTCTAGAATCGGGTCGAAATACGGCAGTGAATTTCTTCTTAAAGTTTGCTAACACAAGTGGTCAGCTTCTTTAAGGTCCGTTCATCCTCCGATGTTAGATGAGACTGATGTTTTCTGCTTCGCAGTTCATATTTATTACAATTCTGGAGTGGAAGGGCTTTGGGTGTTCTTGAGAATCTGATTCTAGATCTCGTTCTCAGTTTTCAGTCGAATCGTGCCAGTAATTAAAATTAAGGTTTAATTATTACCTGAATATTATAAATAATTAGGACTCCAACTAAAAATAATTTTGTTTTGTTTTATTAAGGCTCCTTTCTGTTGAAGTTTTCTGGATGTTTGTGGATATCGATGGTTTATAGTCAACGGTTTAGAAAAGTTGTGATACCCATTTCTAAGGCATGCTTGTTGTTGCTACGTTGATTACTGGAGTTTTGTGTGTATTACCTTGCCTCAAGAACAAGGTATACGGTAAACGGATGTTTGGTTAAGACAGGTTTGATTGTGTGTTTATACATTCAAAAAACAGTTTGATAATAGTTTGTACCAATTCGACTTCTTTGTTTATGGGTGAGGTTAAGAGGTAACGTTATTAGTCGGTTAGGTGAGTCAAAGTTTGAGTCGTTGAATTTGTGCCAGATTTTTTGTCGATTCAGTAGTGGACGGTTTCTGTGACTTTAAGTAAGAGTTGTTCTGTTATCTTATTGGTCTTCAATTGTATGTTAGCATTATGCAGTATTGTGGGTAAGTAACTATGTTTAAGATATTGTCAAAAGATCAGTTTCTTTTCCTTTTCTTAAGTTAAACTTAAAATGTTAATAGCTCTAGTTCATACAGATCGTTTGACTTTATCCTAAATAATAGTGGAGAATAGAAAGCATTTTTCTTGGATGCTATTGTTGATAGAGGCATAGGGGTGTACTGAATGAAATAAGAGACAGGTGATCAGAAGAAGCTATGGTTCTTTGTTAGCAGTTCGGTTCAAAGAATTGGATCAGAGTTTCTCAGCGGATTATGTAGTCAGTGGTGTAGATTCTTTTTGGTGTTTCTAGTTTGCCATATAGGAAGTTGGAGAAGTAACTTAGGGAAACAAATCCTATTAATATTAGTTACTAGTCTCTAATTTTCTTTTTCAGAGTTTTTGTAATATCATAAACACGTATTGATCTACTTATTTTTTAGATCGGGATTTGAAAATAGAGTTGTCTTTTTTTGAAACTAAAAGGTTTATCGTTCGTTTGAAACTAAGAACAAGTTTTTTCGATTTTTAATGTATGTTTTTGGAATTGAAGCAGATCAATATAGCACCCTAAAACCTTAATTTAAATCTGAATCGAAAATGATTACTCACAAATAAATTTAAATCTGGGGTGAATATTGAATATTACTCGTTAAGTCATTGTCTTCCGTGATGAAGTTGCAATGTATTGTCAGAAACATTCCTGGCTGTTCGGTCCTCTGATTTGATAGTTCGGGATTGGTCTGATTGGGAAATTAATTAACGATGGAATAGTCCTTTGTACATGTAAAGTAACATTTTAATTTACTTCTTTAATTAGCTTGTTTTTTTATTTAAAGCAAAACGATTGTACCGTAGGATTCGGCATAAAAACTTGGTTGGGAAAGCTTCGCTAACTAAAATTCGAAAAAAATTGGCAAATCCGTAAAACACAATATCCTTTACAGTTCAAAATTCAACAAAAAAACGTAGTCATTTATTAATCACTATTTGGGTTGCATCTATGTTCTTTTAAAAAATAATGAACAAAAACTGTTTTTTTAGTCGATTTTAATTTTAAAAAACGTAGGTACGTGCGTTTATAAAATATAAATTTAACAAAGCTTTGTTGTTTTCTTTTTTAATTTACGGTTGATAATTTAAAAAAAAAGTCATTTGATGTTTGAAAATAACATTGAGGAGACTTTGATATTTGCTTTAATAAAATGGGGAGCATTATGTTTAAATTACTACGTAATAACTGATTTCATTGTTATGTATAATCCTAAAACTTCAGAATGTAAATAAGGAATTACTGTAATGGAAACCGCAAGCTTAATAAAGCTTAATCTTTTTAAGTTATTTCTTTTGTTCGCAAAGGTTGCTGAATAGATATAATTCTTTATTCTAGAATAAAAAATTACAAAACATCAAAAGCTAACACCCTTTTACAAAAGCAGTAACAAATTGCGTAGGCGTAGATTTAAAAACACTTTTGGAATATATAACAAAGCAAATTACTTCTTCAAAGCTTTCTGTCTGAGAAATTGAAGTTGTACGTAACGACAAGCTTTGGGATGAAAGAGTCTAACTTCTCGAATCGTTAAGGCTTTATACGTTTTATCTACAACTACTATACAATAACACTAAACGATTTCGAATTACAACATAAATATTAAGTCGTACCTGTATAAAATTTTTACTCGATTTTTTTGCTGTTTATTCAGAATGTAATCTAAAATAAAAATTTAAGTTTGTATTTGCCGTAAAGATCACTTTTTATAATGCTTGATAGGGGACTAAAAACTCTCGAGATCTGTCTATAAAGAATTTAAGATCAAGTTTTAAATTCAAAACTTCCGATGTCACGGTTCGTAAACACCTCTGCGCCTTTCGAGTTGTTAGAAAGACTTACAAATCTCTCGAGATTGCCTTCGGTTGCCGTAGGTGTAACTATAACTTTTCGTGAATACAGTTTCAATTTTATTGTATAACTCGACGGAATTAAAATAGTTCGTAATGACGCTAGGGAATTTCCTTACGTTTTGTATATGTTGCTACTTCTATCGACTTTTAAATAAATAAGCAAAAAAATAAAAAACCATCGTTGAAATATACTGCAAAACGTTGGAATACGTTATTTGTTTACCTAAAAGTAAGAAAACATTGTGTTTCTGTTCTCAAGCAGATCACAAATCAAATATTATAACAAATATTTACTACGTATTACATAACTGTTTATTTTGATTTTTTTTATACAGAGGGATGCCGGTAAAAAAGATTGGGTATTTCAAAGTTATAAATAGAACACCCTGGGTACAATATATTAAGATTGATTTTATTACTAAGCAACTAAGCAATAATTTCATTTATTTGGATGTAGATAATCTGCTGATGAAAATGACTAAACAGATCGAAGTTACAGTGATTGTCGGTGACTTGAATGCTAAAGTCGGTAAGGGGATTGTGGAGGACACTGTTGGTAATTTCGGACTATGCATTAGAAACGAGAGATGAGATCGATTAATACATGTAGAACTAACAACTTGTGATAACCAACACCTTTCCAAGCTCCCACCACGCAGACTTTATACCTGGAAATCTCCAGTAGACTCAGAAGAAGTAAAAATCGTAAGGAATCAAATACACTTCATCATGATACCAAGAAGATATAGAAACGCAATCAAATCGAGGAAACGTATCCTGAGCTGATGTTCGCTTCCGATCACACTTCCATTGATATGTAAATTTGATCTTAACTTAAACGCCTTGAAAACAAAAGACCTCAAAATACTGCTATAAACATTAGAAAGCTAAACAACCCTGACATCAGACAACAAATACAGAAACATTAAACAAGGACATCGAGAATTTAAAATTATCCACCGCCGACAAATTCTCTCAGTGGACCACAATTAGGAAAAACTATTGAAGAAACCAGTACAACATTTTTGAAGCAGGACCGTACTAAAAGAAGGAATGGATGACTGATGAAATACTTGATATGATGGAAGAGAGAAGAAACTACGAACAAGAATCCAACAAAAATATCATGAAACTCATATCAAAATAAGAGCAAAAATTAAAGAAGGAAAGAGCTTTGTTGACGGAAGTGCAGTAAGATCGAGGAATGTGAAAGGAGGTACGACTACCACAATCTGCATAAACGGGTGAGAGAATTAACAAATGGACGGACAAACAAAAGAACACCTACTAGCCTATTAGATCCAAATGGCAACCTAATATCTGATGATTCGAAACTAATTGAGATGTGGGAGACGTATGTGAAAGAACTTTTCGATGCTGAGCGAACAGACAATTGCACGGAACATGACGATATTTGCGGGCCCTCTATTATGAGATCTGAAGTAGAAAGAGCAATTTTATCCCTAAAACGATAAGGCTCCAGGTCCCGACAACATTCACGGAGAAATCCTGAAACTTTTATGCACAACCAATGACTATTTTCGACATCCTGACAAACATGTTTAACAATATCTATGACAGTGAAAAATCCCTGAAGACTGGATACAGTCAACTTTTGTGGCGATACCCAAAAGTCTAGTCCAAAATATTGTGAAGATCACCGCTTGATAAGCCTCATTAGTCATATAACTAAAGTATTTACCAGGATCATCCATAACCGAATATATCACAGATGCGAAATGAACATCTCCGAATCACAGTTTGGTTTCCGCAATGCACTGGGCACCAGAGAAGCGATATTCAGCCTGCAGGTTCTCATTCAACGATGCAGAGACATGTAAAAAGACGTCCATCTATGCTTTATTGATTTCTCAAAAGCGTTCAATAACGTCCAACACGACAGACTGGGGGAGGTGCTAAGGCAGACTGGCATCGATGGAAAGGATATCCGAATAATATCCAACCTCTACTGGAACCAAACTGCTAAAATAAAAGTTAATAACGCGTTCAGCAACAAAATTGCATCAAAAAGGAGTAAGACAGGGCTGCATCCTATCACCTTTACTATTCAATATATACCCGAACAGATCTTCAGAGAGGCTCTAGGCGAAGCATCGGAAGGAATCAAGATAAATGGTGAGACAATTAACACGTCAGATATGCTGATGATACGGTGATCATCGCAAACGATAACGAGGAACTACAAAGACTCATGCAAAAACATCCAAGCAACAAATATGGACTCCATTAAATGCGTCGAAAACTAAATGTATGTGTATAATAAAAAATATTCAAACACCAATCTACCTTAATGTAAACAACAAAAACATTGAACAAGTAGAATCATAACACATACCTTTGAACTACCGTGAATTCGAAACTGGGACCAATCAAGAGAAATCCGTTCACGAATTGAAAAGCTCGAGTCACGTTTAATAAGATGAAAACCTTATTTATCAGTAAGAGTATATCCCTTAAACTAAAATTAAGATTAGTTAGATGCTATATTTTCTATGTCTTATTCTCTACGGGCCAGAGGCCCGACAACAACAGAGGCAACTAAAGAGGTTGGAAGCTTTCGAAATGTGGATTTACCGGCGCATTCTTCGAATACCATGGACCGACCACACAACCAACGTGGAAGTCATGAGAAGAATAGGAAAAGAAAAAGAGGTCGTACTCAATAAAAGCCGCAAACTCCAATATTTCGGCTATCACACACGATGAGATATCGTCTATTGCAGTTATTGAAGGCAAAGTGGATAGTAGAAGAGGTCCGGGAAGAAGGCGACATTCATGGATGCACACAACCTAAGACAATGGTTTGGACTGTCATCTGTCCAGCTGTTTAGAAGTGCTGTAAACAAATCAAAATTGCTATGTTAATAACCAACGTCCACAGGGGATAAGGCAGTGATAGAAGAAGATAATCTGCATAAATTATTTAGCAAACTATGCTGTATGAAAACATGTATACAAGATTTTAGGCCAGATTTTTCGATTCTACTTTTAAACCTCATTTAGTTTGACCTCGGTTGTTTAAAAAATTAAATTTTTAACGCTGGAAGATTTAATCAGTGATCCTGGGGTATAAGGTTCGTTTAACAAACTAGCGTACAAAATAGAACTTATTTGAAATAACAAACATTTTCTGTTTAAACCAAGTTGAAATAAACAAGGTTTAAACAAGGATTCAAAACCCGAGTCCAAAGCATGTTATCTCGTACTTTGAAAACATGTATGCCTAGGGGTCAACGAAGACACCCCCTCAACCAAGCGTTCTAAAAAACAGACGAAGAGTTTGACATCTTTTTAAATGTTGATAACATTTTAGGTAAATTTTCATTGTATTTAAAAAAACAGATTAGTTGAACTTCTACTTATACAGTGGTAGTCCACTATCCTGCGCCTCGGTCAATAGTTGCCAAACCTTAGTCATATAAACAAATTCCTCCAATAAAACTTTTTTAACATTCTATTCCTTCTATAATTTAAAATTATTTTCAAGTATACAGGTTCTTCCAAGAAAGAGTAATGCCATAAACGAGACTTTTAAATGGAACGTCATATGTTTTAATTTAGAAAATGAAGCCTCTATGCTCTTGTATTTTACTCAAATTATTATGTGGATTGGATAATCTACATCTGACACATGTTTTGGGATATTAAAATTTTTTTCTTCGGACAATTTGTAAGTAAAGTACAACAAATAGAAACCATGGTACTAATTACAGTCATGTCAGTATTAATTAATTAATTGTTTAAAAAATTGATAACATTAATGTTTACTTAGATTAATAAAAAGATTTAAAACAAAAGATTACTATCAACAAATTATTATGTAGCATTAACAAATAATGTAACAAATCTTAAAGCATAGATATATCAAGATTATTTGAGACTATTTTAAAATATTTTGGATTGTACAGGGTGCTCCAGAAACACGTACCATATAAAAGTTAGGTTATTTTAAATGGATCACCCTGTATTTTTTCTATGTTTGTAAACGTTTGTAAAGTCAATCGGTTTTTCAATAAATGTTAAATGGAAATATAAAAAAATCTGAAGATAGCGGTACATTACAAAATATCTAATTGTTTGAATGCGTTGATACAATGACCGAGTTGGATCGGTCAAAACGTCGGCAAGAGTAACTAACATGGGTTTTTAATGTCCTTTTCACTACCGCACCTCCTTCATTGAAGGCTCAGGAGTATCTGAGGAAATCAACAATAAGTCTTAAAAGGAGTTCAACCAAAAATACTTTATTGAATGAATAATGTTTTACGTTTATTTTTGATTTTTGACTTCAAGTTGTTTTCTTAAGGGATTTATAATATAATGTGTTAACTGTAGATGATCAACTAGGGTTTTTTATGATATTAATTTTGACGTTTAGGTACTAGATATGTTCCTAAGAAAATAATAAAAGATAATACTAATTCTATATCCAAAATGGTTTAATTCAGAACTCGTTGGAGTTTGTGAAAGAGAACACAGGGTCATGTTAAAGGAAGAGGTTTGTAAACATTTATATTTTAACGGACGAAGGTGTATTATGTCTTACTAATCTGTCTTGATTATCTGTTTTATGGAGGTTTATATGGCGGCATTGCAAAGAATTATCGGTACCAGCATTGAAAGCTTTATATTTTATATGTTTGATTGCATTTAGATTATTGTTCATTTCTTTTCTATCGAGTATATGTTACACGTAAGAGATTTTTGGAAAATTCCAACGATTTTGGAAATTTGTTAGTGATAAAATTGTGAGCGTCATATTGGGAAAATAGGTTCTAAATGATATTTTGGTTTCTATTGAGATGGTGTATTAAAACTCTTTATAAATTTTTCACTTATACGTCAAATTTGATAATGGTACTAACATTTACTTTATCAGAGATATCAAGCACGACACAATTTGGATTTTGGGATTATTTATCTTGAGGTTTTTGATTCTATTTCAGTTTAACAATTTTTAATACTCTAGGTGATTATATATCTTATTTATTTTTTAGAAAATGTGTTTGCAAAGAGTGATCCAAGACTTTTATGTCGCTAAGTAATAATTCTTCCATTTTAATCTGCATATTTAGAGAATGAAATGTAGTTTTTTTTATTACAAGGATTATTAGCAGGCATATGTAATCAAATAATGCAGTACTCCAAAATATTCAATTGTTTATTTCACGATAATTCAGTGAATGTGTGAAAATTTTTATTACTTGAAGTTGGTCTGTTGTATAACGATTTTTAAAAGACGACCAGTAAACCACGATTTTTTCATAACAAAACTCCACCACACCGGTTTTTCTGATAACACTAATATCAAATTGTTGTTTTTTTCTAAAAGATAGAACTTAACAAGTAAAAATAGACTTACATTTTAGAAGAATTTTAAGGTAAATGAGAAAAATTAGATTAATTATGGCCCTATACTTATCTTTGTTTAGGACTGATTTAATCAATCTTTTCAATATTGCAATTTCTTATCTTATGCTGATGATTTACAAATTTTAGGCGTAGTTGTTTCTTTTGATACTGTAGAATATCTCGAAGTAGACTTTAAACATACTCTTTGAGTAGTGCTCTAAAAATCTCCTATATCTTAATACTGCTAATGGAAATATATCTCTTTTGCAAACATTCGTGATCTGAGACATTTTAATATAAGTTAGGTTTCATGCAAAAATTGTCTTTTTAAAAATCATTATTCCTTCTTATTCAGAAAATGTCTTCAATATATGAGGGTTTATCTGGCGGCATTGCAAAGAATTATCAGCACCAGCATTGAAAACTTTTTATATTTGCTATGTTTGATAATATTCAATTTATTTAGATTTTCTTTTATTTTCTCCTCCTAATTTCTTACCTTTTTGCTTTTACATTCTCTTTCATAGTATCTGTAATTTCTCTTCTATGTTGTTACTCAAGATTTTCGCACATTCTTTTTACTCATTCAGTGGATATCAGCTTTACTACCATTTTACATTACATATTTACCAAGATATTTACTGAACTTACCGTATACAAAGCGCACACTAAACAAATAATAGGTCAATAAATGATTAACACACTTAATGTGGAATCCAGTAGATTTCTAATTAAAACTGAATTACCAAAATAACTTATTACCAACTGACGACTTCAACATTCTTCATAATTGCCTATACTTACCATATAATAAATGTTATCCCATTACATTAATTTTATAAGAATGTTTATTAATCATTTTCTACATCGAATAAATAGTCTCCAACTTAATAACTTAATATTCTTTTGTTTATTATATTAGATTTATTCTTTAACCGTTTAAATTATAAAAAATTGAAAAAAAATGATCACGAGAGTGAGAGAAACGATAAAATAATAATAGTATGTCTAAATTATTTTGAATATTGGTGCATAATACGCCTGCAACTATGCAACTTAGATCTCTCGCTTGCGTTTCACGAGACTGTATAGGTAATTCCAAAGACTACGTTAAATACAGAAAATAAAATAAAAACCAAAAAAAAAAACACCTCTAATAACAACGGTATCTCTTCAAACAGGGACTGGCAATAAGATTCCTACGTATGATCAGATATAAGTAACCCTTGGCTTGGAAAGTAGAGTACTCAATCACGGAGTACTGGTAACTGACATCACTGATGTGCTTATCTTTGGAATTAACGTATGTGTTCCTATTTGAATATAAAGAACCATTTCTATTCTCAGAGCAGACAGCAGTGCAAGTATTGTTGTGTGTGGAGGATATCCAGGCTTCCTGGTGAGATTAAGACTGGTGATGAGATGTCTGGTAGGAGGTCTCCACATTAGCAGATTGGTTCGAGGACTTGTTGTTAAACCACTAAGTAAACCGACGGATAAGAATTTACATGGAATCAAATCCAGCAAAGAGGTTTTTGACCATTTAAGCGTCACTGCATATATCCTTGCAAAGAAGGAAACTTTGCGATGGATACCGACAGCAGTAACCATTCTATAGGAATTAGTAGTGTCCCATATTCAAAATGTACAAGATAAAGTCATCGTGTATTTTTGTAGGTTTTGTTGAGGTTTAGGAGAATTACTACTAAAGACTGACCAAGCTGCTCTGAAATAGAACACAGGAGCAAAAGGTGTCAATAATTTGAGTCAAGAATAGGAACGAGATCCCAAATTGCAACTGCTTCTGAAATGGAAGACAAAGGTACAAATCAAACTGGGAAACAGTGGAGTCCAGTTTTTACTGATTTATATTCTTATACAAAATTTTCCTTGTGTGAACAAGAGACATATAATGAATGCGATCTATTCTTTAACACATATTGCATCTCATAGAAAGTACACAATGTACATACCATGAAATTTACGATGATGGTACTTCCCATTTTTCTTTATATTAAAAGGTATTTTATTGAAATTTAGGGATAGCACCTTATACCTTAATAAGTAACACGTTTTGACACTAAAGTATTCTTTTCTTTATTTTCGGTTGCGCCGGAAAATACACAAATTCTTTAATTTTTAAATGGAGCACCCTTTATATTATTGTATTTTTGATACTACATAAGTGATATTTCAAACGTCAATATTTTTATAATTTATTTTTAATTTTTCATTACATTGTTACATAACAGTTATTATTCTAATTGACCCGTCTAATACTACACAAATCTAAATTCCGTCAAAAATACTAGAATTACGTGATTTATGGTAAATCAAGTTCATCAAAATGGTTTTCCGGTAAAACAGAATCTTTAAATAGAACCATATTAGTATTACGGCAAATAAGGAAATTATAAACGATTTTTTGAAAAACACCTATGAACTTTTTTGTTTACTGCGCGCATTCGTTGCTAGTTTTTTTGACATTTCACGCAGTTGTTTCTTATAAATAAATTGACAAAAGTTATAAATTTAGTAATTAATTATTATTTTAAGTAAAGCTGAAACATTAAATCTAATCACATCTTATGTATGTTTTGGCTATTTATTTATAAACAGCTGCGTGAAATGTCAAAACCAGCAACAATCTCAATAAACATAAAATTCATATGTGATTTTGATCAAGAGGTGTTTTTTCAAAAAAACGTTTATAATTTCTTTATTTGCCGAATAAATATATAAAACTATATATTTTCAGAAAGCTAAAAATCTCTCTAATCAATGGGTTCATAACTAACTATGGTGTTCAAAAATATGCATGTTTGGTCTGCAATCTTCGAAAACGAATTAAAGTGGAATAAATTCGAGTAAGCCATTGAATTGCAAATAACAAATGCACAAAAAATGTTTTGTTAAAATAAAAATATTCATAAACAAAAAGTTGGTGCTTTAGAAGCTTTTAAACGCAAACACTCTGTATTTACCAAACGAGTTGGGATATCAAAGTGTTCTTTAGACCATTTAATTAGTCTCAAAAATCGGACCAAGGGTTTCGACCACGATTTTTTCCTTTTATCAATTTTGCAAAATACCTAAAACTCTCCAATTACATCAATAATAGGACAACCCGGTACATGTCCCAGAGATTTATTTTTGTGTCACCATATGGCAACGTTGGCATTACATGCACATTACAACATTTTGTCACCTGATGTTGTTTGTCGATGGAATGAACCAAAAACAAAAAGTTGATTCATGGTTGGAACCGATTGATAAATTATATTCTCTGGCTGTCGGTAAACAAGGTTTTCGGGCAATGAAATGTAGATGAAGAGGACAAAATTGGTTTGTTCAACAAGTTGAATGCTTGTGATTCTTCTGTGGGCTTTACTTTGTTATTAACTCCTGAAGTAAACAAAGCTGTGTTGTTGGTTCCCGATATTGAAGACATCATTTTATAATTTATACTTACATGCTACTCATAATATATAGCTATTAAAATTATTATTAATGTTACCGGATGCCAAAATTATAGAAATAGCTAAAGCTACTCAAGGTCAAGTGGCTATTAGTCAGAAAAAATAGGTTAACAGCTAGTAATTTTGGAAGGATCTTAACAGCTGTAAAAACAACATCTTACTCTCCTAGTTTGTTTTGAATCTTAACAGGTGTGCAGTATTGTGTATATCAATCAAACTCTTTACTTTTTACATTTATCATTTCAGAATCATACAATTTGGACGGCATCAAAGCAATTAAATGGGGCGGACTCAATGAAAAAACGGGCAATCAAACACTTTACTGCTGTCCAAAACGTGACTGTAAAGTCAACTAAATTGTGGTTACACAGTTGTGGATTTATTGGTGCAAGTCCAAATGAATTGGTAGAAGATGATGCTACGTTAGAGGTTAAATGTCCATACAAATACAGAAATTCACAAATCTGAATGAAGATCTTAGGAAAGAAAAAAATTATATTTTTTCATTTGATAATGAAGTATTGCTAATTATTCAAAATCATGGGTAATATCATCAAGTACCCCACAAGCTCAAATCTATTTTACCAAAAGACAAAAGGGCTATTTAATGATATGGACCCAAAGAACAGTATAATTGTTGAAATGGGTGAGACATGAATGGGGCTGACCAATTAAACAACAACTTTATTTTAATCACTATATAAAACAGATTTTTGCAACCCTTAAATTCCTAATCAATAAAAAGTAGAAGTTAACTTAACAGGAGAAGACATCAATAAATTTGTAGAAAAACTGGCGATAAAACAAATTTATGAATAAAGGTTAGTATTTTTGTTTTGTAGATAGGTGTTTATGTAGATAAGAATTACTTGTTGCAGATTATGCTCATTTGAGAATAAATGGCATTTGCAGTCTAGAAGAGTTAATCAGCTATATCACTCACAAGATGTACCTTCTGTGGCCTCCACCTCAATGACGCAGAACATCTCTAATTTTACGAAAACGATCCTTCGCAGTAACAATCCATTCCACGAAATTCAACCAACGCAGTTTGCACGCCGGCGTTCCGCAAAGGTTCATCTTCACGGCCGACATGCCGAAGATCGACGATTAACATTTGTATTCTACGCCGACGACACCGCTGTCTTGACAACATCACGGTCCACTACATAAACTGAAAGAAATTTCAACTCCACTGGTTTCCTTTGGCACCTGGTACAAGAATTGGCGGATCAAAGTCAACGCCTCCAAAAGCGTGACCATTATCTTCAACCGAAGAAGCATCGAACACGCACGCCGACTGCATATTGACAGCGGGGACGTTGCCTGGGAAAATGAGATTAAATACCTCGGCCTGACCGTAGACAAGAAGTTGCCTGAAAGCGCACATCGTCCAGAAAATGACTTACCGCCAACGCCTTATCGGCAAATCTCTACCCGACGTTATGCCGATGTGTGACTGTGACGATTGTGAAAAATGCGGATTCAAAAACTCATTCAGAACATAGAGAAATTAATGTATGCAACTCTAATAAAAGTAAGGTTGTAGTTTACTTTATTACATAAATAAATATTGTTAGATGTAAAAAAAATTGTTTACAATTATACAAAGCAAAATTGTTATTGTTTAAATAAATCCTGAACTTGAAATTGAAAATTTGTTAATGTACCACACACTTGAAATAGAACAGATGCGTGAGGCATCTAAGTAGCTGGTATTAAATCTAAAATGTGGTAGCATTTATGCGACGTGTGGCACGGTGACGTGTATTCGAGCTCTAACAATCGTGGGTGTTGCAATAACTTGCTCTCTGCTAAATTGTGGAGAGTTTGGGAATGAAGGATATTAACCATAACTAAAACTAGCAGGCATGCATAACTTGTTCTTGTGACGACTAACACCAAATCGTACCGCTAAATCATCAAATAGCAAATTAAGGCGCAGTTTCATGGAGCAACAACTGGTCTTGCTTTATTAATGTCACAAATAACATTAGAATGTGCATTTTTGATAATAATTTAACTTGAACCTACTCATTAACTCATACAAAACCATGAATATTTCATATGTAAGAATTCTGTATACAAATTTAATAATGATCATCATCTTTAATCCGATCACAACCAAATCTAATTTTTAATTATTTAACTGCTTGGTTAAAACTTTACCACCCCTCCCTACACATTCTACACTTCCTATCTTCGTCCTTCCACCAGTACTTATTTTATTCTCTTTGTTTTTACTATAAATCTTGCAATTAGTCGTTTATCTTCTAATTCCATTCTTCCGGTTATGAAATTTGGTTTATTAATTCTTCATACTTTGTGTTGTATTTTCCTTTCTAATTCTTGCTCTTCTTTCTTGTGCTTGTGTGTTTCTATCTCTCTGTACTTTTTCTCTTTCCATACTTCTTCCTACATCTCTTATCTTTTAATTCCATTGCATATCCTCCTCTTTATAATATCTTCTTCTAGCATCTTCACCATATTTTATCTTTTGCTCTCTACTTCCTTTCAACATTTATATATAATACCTTATTTTCTTTTTGTTTTCCATCTTTTCTTCATACCTATTGCATCCTTTTTTCTGTCTGTATGCTTATTTTTTTCAGTTTACATTTTCTTCAACTATATAACCTGGTGTTTTCAATTCTCCAACCCTAATGTCCACTTCAATACCTTTTTGTACCTTCTCAGTTTCTCCCATTCACACATCTCTGCTCCATACATTAACACACCTTTACTATTCTCTCAAATATCAATTTTTTCTCCCAAGTTTCTATACCCCCTACCTCCCTTATTATTGTATTTCCTTTTTTCTCTAGTTTCTTAATTTCGTGTTCGTCCTTGCTGTCGTACCTTACCATATACCGAAATTAAAAAATTGGTTTGTAACCCAAAATCTCCCTAGAGTATAGACAACCGTGCTTACACTTATGCAATAGAGACGAATTTTGTGTTGTAAATTTTCAGGGATTTTATTCATTTGAGATTGTCGGTTCCGAAAATTTCTTTTCAGCCGATCGCAAAAGACGTACTTTCTTTTCCATTCTTTAATCGGTCTGTGAAATGCTAGATATGTGCTAATTATCTAGTATAAACTGAAGTAAAATCATCCCGTACAACCAGGTAATAAGTTTTCACCTACTATTCGTGTGTGAGTACACTTTTACTTTTTTAATGAAATATTTACTATCACAGTTTCTGTTAATTGCAGACATCTTTTTTCTTTTGTTGGTTTTTTCGTGTGCTCTTCGCTTTCTCCTATGGGTCTGTCTTAATTACGGTTATGCTGGTGTATGGATAATAATCCGAAAATTACTTTAACATAACGGAGTTGAGTCTGATATTATCAGTGAAGGTCACCAGCGTGAGAATTTAAACCTACATTGGAGCTTCTTTCGTTGTCAAGGACATCCCACAAGGTAATACAGTTATCTGGTTCAGTGTGAGAAGCACAGCAACTGTTATCAACGGAGTCAATTTTGTCTTTCCTTTCTTTGCTGGACACTAAGCACTACCGGATTTAGATACGAGAGCTGTCACATCTGCCTATTAATTTTCGAACACCGCAAACTTCCTATGTACAAGCTAAGTTATCTTTTTATGCATTTTATTCATGATTTTTGTTGCGTTTTATGTATCTGTACTACGGCTTGAATTTAACACCCGGTGTGTAAATAATCTCTGTAAACTAGAAAAATCTTTTAAAGTATTTGCTTAATTTTGTTGCGCTTTGAAACTATTTTGATAATCGACGAAGGTCCGGTACCTCACGTAATTTGTTTTTAAGTACATACATTCATAACAATATTTACCACACGTGATTGGTGAATCGTTTGCATGAAACGGTAGGTGCTGCGACTGTCAAAATTTCATAATACACGACGACAACTAATCTATTTGGGCGCTTGTGCCTTAAATTATTACTTGTTTCTTAACTCGTTCTTGTGAGTTATTATTACTTTGTAACTGAATATTACTATTAACTCTAAACCATAGTATATATATTTGTGTGTCTATGTATTTCTATGTGTGTTGTGTTTGAAGTCTAGTCGCTATAATTATATATTTCTACCAACGTACGGTTTGTTTCTTGTGTCAACGAGTTCCTAGTGGCTCTATATACGCAATCTTAGGTGGCGCCTTATAAATTCTTAGAAGCTTCTCGTTCTAACGATTCTAAATAAACCCACGACCACTCCCAACAAATAGGAGCTGCGGGCAAGGTTTTCTAACACTGCTATTTTATTAGTTAGTTTGTTTACTAATAAACCGTAACAACATGTATTGATACACCTTTGTTTATCTTTTAGATCGGTGGAAATCGAAAAAATTTTTACATTTGCCTCTTTCAGAGTAATGTTTGCAATCAGGAGGGAAACACATGACCGTGATCTCTATAAGAATAATTTTTTATTTTTACTAACTCGTAAAACTAAACACAGTAGCACTTAAATATATAACTTAACTATTCTATTATACCTATTAATTATTCTCTATTACACTAAATCACTAAACAGTTCTAAAATTAAACACTACGATTTAAGATGCTAAACTCAATGAAAATTTAAACAAACTTGAAAACAACATCAACTCTATTGCAAAGTTAAAGTTACGACGATTATTAACAAGATTTTCACTAAGTTGAAAGATAAAACTGATACTTGTTTTATACATAACATAATTTGTAAAGTATCTGGCCTGAATTGTTCCAAAATTTACATTAGTCTTAGATTAGATTAGATTAAATTCTTCGACTGCTTTCTATTTGGCTCAGGCACGTGTCAACCCTTTGGGCTTATTGTACTGTCGGATGTATCAGGTTGAGAGGGCGACCTCTGTGTCTTTACTAGGCTTGCTATGTTTCCTATCAACTTGTGGTTTTCAATAGAGTTTAGACTCCATCCTAGTTGGTGTCTTCTACGCTCTAGTGCGGGGCATTTAAAGAGGATATGATAAGCTGTTTCATCGTCCTCTTGACAAAGTCTGCAGGCAGGTTCGCCTCTGTAGGTGTTGTTCCTGCGCATGATGGTTCTGAAGGCTCCATTGCTTGTTAAAAGACTGGCAACCAGTTTAATTTGGGTTCTGTTCAATCTTAGTAGGGCTTTGGTAGTCTGTGGGTTAGGAGTATCTAGCAATATTTTGCAGTGTGTGGCTTGTGTGCTATTTCTCCAATTTTACTGATGTGTATTGTTAACCCATTCATTTATTATTGATCGAGCTTGGTTTTTTAAAAAGCTGGTCCGCTTTTTCATTTTCTTCTATTCCTTGATGTCCTGGAATCCAGCATAATCTTACTGTATTCTCTTGGCCTAGGGTTTGAAGTATGAGTTTACATTCTTTGATCAGTCTGGATGAGGTACTGTATGCGTTTAACGCTTTTAGCGCCGCCTGACTGTCTGAGAGAATGTATATGTTTTTATTATGCAACTTCTTTTCGATGCCTATGTTGGCGCAAATGTTTATTGCATGCAATTCAGCTTGAAAGATGTTGCACATTTTACCTAGACTGACTATTTCGTTGGTTCTAGGGTTAGTGCTATATACACTTGAGCCAGATCCCCTTCACACTTAGATCCATCAGTATAGAAGATGATGTTCTTGTTTGTTGGGGTTGGTAGTTGGCCGGATCCCAACTAATGTGAACTGTATAGTTCTTATCAAAGATAAATTCTTTGGTTATTTGGTCAGAGCCCATCTCGAGTATTGGGTTGCTGATTTTGATATGATCTTGCCATGTCCTAGATTGTTAGCAGTGTTCATCCAGTGACCAGTGCTTTGTAATCTGTAGGCTGTCATCCTAGCTTCTCCTTTCAGGAAAGTCTGTAGAGATGGCAGGTTTAAAATGGCTTTCAGTGCTAAACCAGAGGTGCCTTTAAAGGCTCCGGTGGTGCACCTACATGCCAGATATTGAATTCTGCTAATTTTTGAATAGCAGTGGTTTGTGTTATTTTGGGCCACCAGGTGATTATTGCGTATGAGATTATTGGTCGAACTATGGTTTTGTATAGCCAGAAGGTCAATTCCGGCTTAAGCCCCCATTTACTACCTACAGCCCCAATAACTAAGGCATGTATACAACTGGGGATTGTCCTGTCTAGGTGGGGTTTCCATGTTAGTTTGGAGTCGATGGTCAAGCCTAAATACTTGACCTCGTTCTCCCACTTGACATTTGCATCAAACAGTTTTACGTTAGTCCTGTTTGTTTTGTTCCTTCTACGGGTGAAGGCGACGAGAGTGGCTTTGCTTGGGTTAATTGCAAGATTATTTTTCGTGCACCACTTCTCGGTTGTCTTTAATGACTTTTTCATTGCATTGTCTACTATTACTTGGTATTTACCTTGGATCAGTAAGACAATATCATCTGCGTTACCTTGAGTGTAATAACCTTTGTTGTTCAATTGGATTAGCAGTTCATCGACTGTGAGGCACCACAGGATTGGAGAAAGAACTCCTCCCTGTGGACATCCTCGCGTCACTTGTACTGTCTTTTCCTTGTCGAGCAATTTGATTTTCACAGCTCTGGTGTTGAGCATTGCCATAGTCCATCTTTTCGTTGTGTTATCGATATGATGGTTTGACAGTGCTCTTTCTATAGAGTGATAGGATGTGTTGTCGAAGGCTTCCTCTATGTCTAGGAACGCGCCTACTGCATATTCTCTATACTCTAATGTTTTTTCGATTTTTCCCACTAATTGATGTAGGGCAGTATCACATGATTTACCTGTTTGGTACGCATGTTGATATTTATGGATAGGGTAGGCCTTAAGGGCTTCTTCTCTCCAATGTCTGTCTACTAATCTTTCTAGCGGTTTGAGAAGAAATGATGTTAGACTGATGGGTCTGTAAGATTTAGCTTCCGCGTAGCTGTTCTTACCTGGTTTTGGGATAAATACCACTTTAGTCATTCTCCAGGCTTGCGGAATGTAGGCCAGAGCCTAGACTTGCTTGAAACAGGTCTTTTAGTGAATTAAGTAGTATTTCTATCCCTTTTTTAGCATTATCGCTTGAATGCCATCATTACCAGCAGATTTGAAGGGACTGAAGAGGGTGAGTGCCCACTTTATCCTTTCCTTGCTGGCAATTTTCTTTGCTGTTTCCCAGTCCACCTTCTCTGGGGTGTATCTAGGTTTTGGCTGATTTGGTTGTTCCACTGCTCCAGGTAGATGAGCTTTTATCAGTAGAGATAATGTCTCATCCTCCGTTCTAGTGTATTCTCCATTCTCCTTTTAAGGGTGCCTACGGGATTCGAGGCTTTTTGGAGATGATTTTGTGGAGTCTAGCTGTAGAACGCGTGATTTCCACTTCTTGGCAAAAGTTTTTCCAGGCTGCTACTTTGGCTGCCTTAATCTTTTTGCCATAGTCCGCGAGGGATTTATGGTAGCTCTCCCAGTTTTTTGTGATTTTAGCCTTGTTGAATAGACGTCTGACTTCTTGTCTCGTCTTTTCCAGTTCTTTATTTCACCAGTTATGATAGTTTGGTTATTTCCTTCTACACCAGTCTTTTTTATTTTTATTGTTGTGTTGTCCCTAGAACAGAATTCCATTAGTGGTATAAAATCTAGGTTATTTCTTATTAATATGCAAGTTCTAGGACTTGTATGATTGCATATAAGCTTACCTTTGGCATTACCTAAACCACAGATTTGTCTCTTGACTGTCCATGGTTCCTGGATGAGCGCCAGGTCTATGTCATCTGCAAGTAGCTTCCTGCTTAGGTTAGCAGCAGCTGCCTTGCAGTGGTGTAGATTAATTTGGAGGACTCTCATGCGTTTTCTTCCTATCTTTGGTGCGGATAAGGAAAGTGACCCTGTTGAGGCCTAAGTGCACAACACATTTGATAGACTGAAGTGCTACTTTTGCACTATCGTCAATCATAACTGTGAACGTTCTGTCGCCATCTTGTAGAGGATTGACGTTCAGTATCCTCCACGCTTCGGTTTGTAGATCGACTTTGCGTTTGTTTTGATTCCTGATCAGTCGGAGGATTATTTCGGGTTTTTGTTTATCGTACCACTTCGGCACGTTAAACAGCACTCTGACAGAGTTTAGTGCTTTTGCCCGCTCTTTTACTTCTAGCTTGGCGTTAGTCCACGGGCGCAGCTTAGCTCATTCAACCAGTGTTTCGTGAGTTTGTCCTTGCATGCAACCACATAGGCACCTGCTTCGAAGTAGTGGCTGGTGAAAAGTTGGGTTTTTTCTTCTTCTTCGATCTTGAAGATGAGATCAATCAGGCTATCTCTGACATCATTGCGTCGTCTTCCTCCTGAAAATAGGGTTTTGCTATATTCTCCATACAAGTGAAAAATAATTTACAAAAGAATGTGTGTTGGCTAAATACTTCTAGAGGGCGCCTGGTATCCAGAAGGCCCGTTCTTGACGCATATTGTAAACCCCTGCGCCTACACCTGTTGGTGCTCTGTTCTGCACGGGTCGCATAACACATTCATAATAGGGGCTGTTTGGAACCAGAAAGGCTGATCTTCTAGACAGCCACGCATCTCTTTGGCCGGTTCCCCGCCGTGAGATTTAGGATTTTTATTAAGGTTTACTCCTTTTGGTCCAGGCAACTAAGCCAAGACCCCACTCCTCCTGCTAGCGAGACATGACCACTAGCAGCAAGAAATGGTATTTCAGTTATTGATGACAATAACTGGCACCGTGACCCCAGAATGCAGTTCCTTGGCCACGACACGACAGCCGGGATGGGGGATAGATAGTAAGAAAGGAATACTCCTTAGCCCTCGGATAACTTAATAGCGTTGGGAGTTGAAGAAACAAGAGTGAAGAGATTGGCCAAGGTTGGCCATAGGTAACTATATAGAAAAAAAGGGGTTTGACCTTTCAGACTAGTTGAAGCAAGATCAAGACCCAGCTAAGATCGACTGATTCCTGAAGTCCTCTACTCATCAGCCGCCATAGACGTTGCCCAGGGTCCACCGCGTGGAGGTTAGTATCGGTGTCGAGCAAAGGAGAGGCTAGTGATGTCGCAAAGCTTCATCATATATTACGCTTTACTGCTTTTTTGTCTTTGGTCTTACAACTACTTGGTTAAAAACTAGATTCAATATCTACAAAAGGGACATAAAATTATAAAAGACTTGTTGCGCCTTATCTTCTCACGCAATAGACAATAATCATGAATTTGATTTCAACAATATGTCTGTTTTAAATCATTGTAATAATTATTATACTTTAAATTTTATGGAAATGGTCGAAATCAATAAAAATTTAGATACCACTGTTAATATCAGGTTAGACATTGAGAAATTACATAAAACCTACGCCAATTTACTAACTATTAATAAATTACATACTAGTCATTAATATTGCAAAAAAAAAAGGAAACAACAAAAAAAAATGTTTTTTTCTATTTTATTACTGTGACTATAAACAAAAAAATACTTCCTCCTTTTTTTTTGTGGTATTATTAATAAATCGCAATGTAAACATTTTAAGTACAAAATTCACCTTCAAAAATTGAACCTTGACTAATGTCACATATTTTTCACTAAGATTATTTATTGTAATATACGTTTTTACCACCGATCGGAAATAGTTATTTTCCTACCGAGTGTCGAAAGTTGCAAATATTGTGCCTATACAGGCACGAGTGCGGAGCACGAGTTGAACTCGACAAGAGCACGATATTTTGGTGTAGTAAATAATTGAATATGAAATACTAGGAAGGCAAGCGTTAGAGACATAGAAGCAACCGAATTTTTTCTTAATTTAGGCAACAATATTCTAACAAATTTAACGATTGAAAGCACACAAAAAATCAAGTATGATTAAAACTGTACATGATATGAATGCTGCTGGGTTTGTTGTCAGGGGAGGGTAAAAAAGTCATCGAAAGGTTCGCCTAAAATTTGCAGAAATAATATTTAAACTACAAAACATGTAAATACCACAGGCGAGAAAAGAAAAAGATCCTCCACCGTACTACGATCTTTTACATGCTATCTTAGGTGGTAAGGATAAAATAAATCCATTTCCGTTGAAGATTCTGAAAGCGAAATGAGTAACACTTCAAATGAGGTAAAAACTACAGGGTTCGTGTTATACCTACTTGTATAATAAATTGTTTACACTTGTAGATTGGCAACTGATGATGAACTGCAACCAACAACATCAACTGCAACATGAAGAGGCAGGTTTCGGTCTCAGGACACATCAAGGAATGAAGCCGAGAAGTGCCAACAACTAATTATTAGAATTAATGAAGGAACAGCATGAAAATGATATGAAAGAAAGACGTGATCAGTTTGAGAAACTAGAAAGTATTTTGGCAACAACAAAACAGGCAAAGGGAAAAATTTTTGGATACATTCTTATATTAAAAAACTATTTCAATGAATTCTCGTAAACTCTTCAAATAAACCTTGAGCATTTTATCTCTTTTATTTCTTCCAGGCTTTTTGCCATTCTGTCATTCTCTTCATATTCCTCCATATCTCCTAACAACATGTAGGAAATCTTCTTCCCATTCATCATTTTGTAAGAGACAAAAGTTATGCAGTACGCATGTAGCAGTTATTATTTTAACAGCCTTGCTTACTGAGTATGTGTTACTAAATTTCAATTAAGACCACCTTCCTTTTAAGAAACAAAAGCATTTTCAATGCATACCCTTGCTGACGATAAATTATTTTTGTGATTTTGTTGCAGTCTCCTATCAAATGCAAATCTTCAGTAGGAAAATAATTTTCTTTTCCATATTTTTACAATGTTTTTAATGAAAGAGTTTGAAAAAACCTGAAATTTATTAATTGCATTTTATTTTTCCCAAAAGTGTATTATTTTACCCTTGCATCATGAGCACATCCAAAAAAAACCGGCATAAATATAGGTAAAAATTTTATTAGAATTACATACAGCTGTTAAATTAAGAGAGGTTCTGTGATATCAATCAATGTAGCTATCATGTTGGTCTAGAGGTACTTTTAAGTTGATGTGTGTTTCATCTATTTCCCCTAGACACTTAAATTTCGAGTTACAAATTCAAAACATAAATGTGCAAATTCCACAACAAAACTACCGGGATACCGGTGAAATCTATTTTGGATTAATATTCGATCTTCTTCAATTGCTGGCCACACAATATATTTAACTTTGAGATGAATAATAACATATAAAACTGCATTAACTAGTTGCATTACGGTTGAAGGAACTATACCAAATCTGTCCGCTATAGACATCAAAGTATCACCTTTCGACAAAAATTACAATGTAATTAACAATCCTTTCTCAGGATTTACAGGATAATTGCCCCCACGATATTTTTCTGTAATTATAGCAGCTCTGTCGTTTTCTAGTATTGTCTTCATTAATGTATAAAATGTAATTTCCTTCATCCTAACTAATTGAAAAAATGTAATTTCTTGGTACTTCCCTAGCCAATCATTGTGATTAATCTGGGTATGAAAATAGTTTTCTCTCAATTTGATTATTCTATTTTTCAGAATAGTATCAGAATTCAAACAGGAGAAATACTATTTCAAACTATGCAGTAGAGAACTAAAAAGTAATTATTTATATTTTTAGGTGTTTTTGACAATGAGTTATGCAGGTGCATGCCACCGCCTAGAATAGTTGACATGTTGATAGATGATGTACAGGAGGAAGATAAAATGCTTGTAGTTAAAATTCTTAATACAAAAACCATTAATCCAAGATCCTTTGTAGTTGTTGGTGAGCAAAATTTAAATTTGTATAACAAATACGTCGCTCTAATGTTCCTCATCGTCGACTATTTATTTATTATAACAAAGGAAGAGTGCAGCACTCAACCAGTAGGATTACACACTGTGGGAAAAGCTCCTACTAAAACTGCCAAATATTTAGGATTGGTTAATTCAGAACTTTTTACAAGGCACTGATTTAGTCGAAGTTCTGCAACTTCATTAGCAAATGGAGTGGAGATATTATGAATTTGAAACGACACGTAGGACGGCAATCGTCTAAGTCGCGAAGGTTACGTTGACGAATCCATACAAAATACAATCGATATAGCCAAAAAAATTCAAAATGCCCAAAACCCGATAATTGAAATGCCTTCTAAAACACAGTATATTTCAGCAAATGTCTCCGATTCTGAGTTATCTTGCCTTCAAATTAGTAATTTCAAAAATTGCACATTTAATATAACTATTTATAAGTAGTACTTTGTCTTTAAAAACAACCATGAAACAAGTATTGGTTGCGTAAAATATAATTAAATGCAATGGACTGTATAGGTTGCGGCGCGAATTATTATCAATCAATGAGATTACAAAGATTTTTATTTTGCGTATGGATAAGGAGAGGTGTAAACTTACCATAAGTAATTGTGATTGCGTTGCACTTTTTAATAATGTTAATTGCGGTGCGCTTTTTATTATTACTTGCGGTGTACTTGATGCGTTAGCGTTCAGGTTTTGAATAGTATTGCCGAAATCTACTTTGATAAGAGGACAGGTTTGTTAGCGCAGAACTAAAAATATTATTTATCAACAATTCCCTTTATTTTAAACGGTAATATAGTTATTTTTACACATTTGGTTAAGTATCGGTTGTAAAAATATTGTACGCCACTCACCCGAAAAGTGTCTTTACAGGCCTCGCAGACTTCCAGGCCCGGTCTTCGGCTCAGCCTGGACCGTGTCTACTCAACCTGTAAAGCATCACTTTCCGGTCTTGTAACGTAAATAACTATTAAAGTTGTTTGTTGTTTTAAATGAAAAAATTGTCGTTTACACTAATTTATAATGTTTGTGTGTTTTTAATTGGTATATGTGGTTACTACCTTACATGTGATCTCAAGACCAATTTAAGTAAGTTTTATCTTAAATTTAAATTTAACTTTATACAAATATGTCAATGTTCGTACATTAGATCGCTGAGGAAGCGAAATATCGATTTAAATAAAAACCTTAAGAACAATTGATGGTTTGGTCGATCCACGCAATAATAATTTATTCTTTAGGAAAGTACAAGGTTTTGCTAATTTGTTTGAAAACTTGTCAATGACCTGCATCCACTGGCTACATAACCATTTTAAAAATCTTTCCACAAAAACTCCCTAAAGTTGATTTGCATAAATATGACAAAGAAAACTTATTGCCCTTAAGATATCCATAATTCACAGACTCTATTTGTATTAAAAGTTACTTTTTATATTAAAGACGGATCAAAACAAACCTTAGGTACTTCAAATTGAGCGACGAAACGAAGCTTGTGTTATCGAAATAATATCTCATCTTAATCTTCAATTTAGCGAGTTTTAGGAAGAACTTGATCCTCATCAACTGTTTCGAACACATTATAACAGTCAATAAGTTTTATACAATTTTTTGAAACTCACAATTTTACCGAACCGACATCACCACTTCAACACCTCTCAGCGTCAAAAGCAAAACAATTTCTCAACAAATTTTATGTGTGAAGACAAAATGAAAGATGGCTAGTTATTGTTCTAAACTAAAAATTCTAAATAATTAAATTGATAACAAGAGTGAATTAAGTAACAAAATGGCGGAATTTTAGAATTACAAAGATTAACACTTGAAAATTCTAATAATAAATGGCATAAATTTAAAGTATATTAATCGCTGTACAGTTCTACGAGCTCATAACTTCAGTGACAATCTGTTGTTTTATTTATATTGTTTTTTGTTTTTGACTTTATATGCTATTTACTTTTATTATTATGTACATATGGATATGTTATTTATAGATATAACATACAATAACATAAATATTTACGATCTAGCTCTTTGTTCAAAATTTTATAGCTCGCCACTGCTGACAAGTACTAAACTATCTGTATCAAAGTAACAACTTACTATTAGACGTATTTCAAACTATCCACTATTAACAATCAATTTAAAAATAAATACCATACCAGTTGCATTGAATTAATAAAATTACAATCCGAACTATGAATACAAGAAGACATTTCGATAGTTGAGAGAGATTAAAGAAAATCTCATCAATCATGGATCATTTGACAAACCAATAAGTGTTAAATTATGTTCATTCTTCTCAATAATTACATTTTATTGCCAGTTCCCTATACGAAACTCGTTAAATGAAAATTGATTTTCCAATAAAATGATGCATTAAGCAAAATGTATTTTCATCTCCATTATAAATATTAATTAAAATAATTAACGTTGTTTGGAAAAACGCTGTATGCTAATTTGTTTATACGACAAAGTATGGAGTTTTAAATTTGTTCAATGTAACGACGCTATTTACAAAGAACAAATTGCTCAGTATTTGCAAGTTATCAATTTTAACGTACGAGGAATATACGTAAGCATTTAAAAATAAACAAAGTTAATATACCGTTCTTAATATAAATTTCAAGGCAAATATATCCCTAGATGCTCTATCATAACACGTAAAATTGCGAGATATAAGACATAAAAAGAATGCGAAAAAAGAATAGTAAATGCTTTTGGTCTATGCTATCTCCATAATCTTTATTTAGAAGCGGAGCTTTCTGTAGGTAAAGCGAATACGTGAGAGTTTACGTGAAAAATTTAACAATTTACGCAGGATATCGAGCGAACATCGAGGCAAATTGTGTGGAATTTAGCGACAGACATACAAAAGCATACGTTGTTATTCAGACTGCTAATCCTGCTACTTTCAAAACGCCCTTATTTTCTAAAATGTCATTGAAAAAAACACCTTTGCATTTTTTCTCTAAATAAAATGTTATTCAGAGACACACCTTTAGATGAATACAAGGGTGCGATAATCTTTGGGTTGGGAGGTACAATCGCGTCCGAATTGTTATCAGATTATATACAGCGCTACCAAGAAATTGCCTTCATTTCATGCTTTACTGAACCAAGCTAAGGAAATTATCAATCTTGTAAGCGTCTTCAGATCACCATGAACATACTTCGATTATTCTGTGTTGCTCATTATTAAGCATGTTCAGCGTGTATAATGTAACTAAATTACTTTCCTCGATGATTGTGCTTAAAACATAATTCGATAAAAACAATAATTTACTCATGTAATCACGGTTATAACATAAGCAACACTTATAGGATACATAAAGAAGCGGCAATTTTTATGCAATATCAATCTTTGCCATTTGTCGAACAAAAGAACGTTTTACCAAACTACGAACAACATTACTCACAAGTTTTCCAACACCCAGTTTGTGCATCAGAAATAAAACGAAGTTTGAAAACAGCGAAAAGTTCTGAAACGCCACGTACGTGATATCTGCGGAAGGAAGCTGCTAACTTCACACGTGCATGTCACACCAAATGGCTTATAAAGAATAATTTACTTCTGCCTTGAGTTTATAAATTTTTTTTTAGAAATGTACAAGTTGCTATTAAACACTTAGACAGATTCTAGATTTGTAGATCCAAGAAAACTTTATTAATTCGTTATAATCCGGAAAATAAATTTCAAACTTTGTTAATACACTTTTCAAGAACCTATAGTACTTGCTTTACGTTTCTGTTTTAGACATTAACGGACTTTCTCTTTGTATTCTAGTCGAGTTCTTTTATTGATAAGTTATTGAAATAACATTTATTTTCAATTCTTAACTTGTTTATATGTTTCTTTTATTAGCTTTCTACGAAATTAAGTAAAGTTGTCGTCCGACAATATAAAATACCTGTATCTACCAAAATAAGCATAGGTACTGAACTTTATTGTGCTGTGGATTTGCTTACAGATTATGAATTTAACCTCATTGATTTCATTGTGATTAGTTGACGTATCAATGTTACGCTGACTGCAGTTGAATTTGAATTGAAAATAGTTCGGGAGTTCTTGGAAGAAATTATTTTGGTTCACATGGAAATGATCGCAATTATGTACGAAAGTTACAATTAGTAACATTATACCGACAATAGTTTAATAAAGCAAACCTACAGTAAAAATGAGCGATACACAAGATGAGTCCTGTCCTTAATTGGTTATATTCTACAACAAAATTTGTTTTAAGAGCGATTCTTAGAACAACCTCATTCTAAACGTTAGCAATTTCCTGTACCAATTTTAGTTTTAGGTAGTCATATTGTCTTCTAAAGTTAAGATGGCTTTGACGGAAGCTCAGCGGGTGGCTGAATCTTTTGGACATACCTTTGGCCAAAGCTAAAAGTTTATGGGGGTCTGGATCATCATTCACGATAATCCTTTCTACGGTGGCAGAATATACGATTAGTGGCAAAAAATTCCCATTCCTTCCTGAGGTCCTTATCGGTTAACATGTGTAAAAAAATTTACGTGGAATGTTATGTGTGTGAAACCAGTTTATTACTAAATAATATAAGTTATTTAAGAGTGGTACTTAAGTTAAGATTTTTGTTTCATTTTTTAAAACTAGAAAAATCTTTTATGTAACACGTAATGAAATATTATTTTTAACACATGTGACATTTGTTACAACTTTTGTTTAAATACGTTTTGTAATACAATACTGTAACGCTATCTCATGGGCTATAATCACCAATTTTATTTATAAGCATCTTTTATGTTTAATTTATTCAACAGTATAATTTATCAAAATAACACTTCGATATATTAGATTTGTAGAAAAATGCATAAATACAGAAGGCACTTGCCAAACTGAAGAAACGTTCCAAAAAATCAAAAATCAATAGTAAACTTTTCGTTCTACAATAAAAATGGAAGGATTTACATAGCAGCGTTCTTGAAAGCATTGTTGATCTCGTCAGTTCTTTAGCAACTTGCATTGATAGCTGGTTGCTTCAAAATGACGTTGAACAACTAACATCAACTAACACCATTGCAACTAATATACATATGATGTTTTACTACTCGGCATACTAAGCAGCTGCTACCCTATTAAAATTTATTATTGTTAGTGTTTTATTATTATTACTATGGATATTGTTGATATTATGATTAATTATAGTTGTAACATTAATCATAAATAGGCTAAATAGAATTCTGAGCAGAAAATCTCTATTAATGACAAAGGGAAGAGACTGATTGTGATTTCATATGGGGTAGTAATTTAAATTCCTACAAAAGTGAATATTACTTTTTTATTAAGACGTAAGTAATTAAAATATTTCAAGAGTTTAGGAACACCAACTAATAGTAGAACCTGAAAATCATAATACGAATGAAAATTGATACATGATTCTCGATTTTCACTGGGGTATAAAACAAGTAATACCAGCACAGTGCGAACACTCAACTCGTCAGTTATATCGTCGCATTAATTTGCAAACTGCGTAACTCCACTGTTTGTAATCTAAGAATCTAACGTCCAAGACGACCTGTTGCTCCGTTCATCCCTAAAGTCAAACCAAACTATACTGTCGTGCTAAGCGAAAAAGCCGTATCTCCATTTTCAGGTGTAAGCATTCAAAGACAAATATTTTCGGCCACTCTAAGATGATTAATGAAAAACATCAATACAAATCTGGATTAACTCATGTTCTTTCTAATAATAAGCTTTTATGACGAACTAGGAATCAACATGCAGTTCCAATTCGTTTAACGAAAAAAATGTAGTTACAGCTTTTTTCTTAGCACGGCAGTATAGTGATCAGTAACAATCGTGAATTTCACTGCTTCCAAGTATAGCCTTAATTTTTTCACAGCAAATACAACTGACAAACATTCACATTCTGTAACTGAATAGTTTCGTTTCGCCGGTGAAAGAGATCTAGAAAGATAACAAATGACACGTTCTTCTCTATTAACTGTTTGAGACAAGACTGCACCAATTCTATACGCAGATGCAGCAGTTTGAACACAGAATGTTATATAAAATCAGGACAAGAAAATATTGGAGAGCTAGTCAGATAATTTTTTATTTTAACCAAAGCATCATCATACACTTTTGTCCACATAAATTGAACACCGTTGCATAAAAATTTGTAATTGGAGCAATAATGATTCTATAATTAGGTATAAATCTACGATACCACCCAGACATTCCAATTATAGATTGTACTTCTTTTACAGAAACAGAGACAGGGTATTCATTATATATTTGACCTTGTCATGATCTACCGCTAATCCGTTTGCATTTATCACATAACCCAAGTACTTCAACTCAGCCCTACAAAACTCACACTTCTCGCTATTAACAGTCAATCCTGCAGAAATTATTCGATCAATCACCGTTTATAAAATTTCTAAATGTTTTTCAAATGTATTTGTTATAATAATAACGTCATCTAAATAACAAAAACATACCCACTAACATAAAAACATTACGTAAATGAAAATTTAACATCACATGTTACATTGTAGCGTTTCCTTTTAAAGCAGGTCAACGTTTATTAATCCTTCAACCACGAGCGATTTTACTATTTTTTTATACAAAACCGCGACTCATTTTTATTTGATATTTAGAATATTCTCACGGATTGAATTGAAAAAATTAAACAAACAAATAAAAACTGAACATTTCAACAGAAATGTTATTGACATTGGACATAAATTATACGGAAACGCAAATTTCGCGTTTAAAGAAAACGTTATTGCTATTTTTTTTAGTGCCATACACAAGCTCACGTTACAATCTTCGCACAAGGTTCTTGTTTCTTACCGCATTTTTTTCCATCGGCGTTTCTTCTGGAACAGCATACAACACATCTTCTACGAGTTTTATAAGATTTGGTGGTATGTGGGATATGAAGTGGTTTCAGTCAATCTTGTCTCCTTATACGTGCCTAGTTAACGCTTGTACGTATTTTCAAAATTCCCTTCAATTACCTCCATTCTAAATTCGTAATATGATAATAATATAATAATAAAATGTACCATACAATTAAATAAATAAATAAAATATGACAGTTCTTGATCAGCCCTGTCAACACCGTCTATTGTGTTTTTATAGTCGCATATCAAAAGAGGTTTAATTATTTCATCACTTCTTTTGTTTTTATTATGCGCGATGATTGGTTGTGTGTAGTACTTAAAGCGCAAATTGTTTTTTGTCTTGCCATTTTAGGACCATGACATTGCTTCTTTGAAAAGCACTTATTTCTCCCTTCTTAGGTTTTACAAATGCAAACCCGGTAGGTAGATCTTTTCTATTTGATCGATCCATTGATATCTGTTAACATATAATCAGCAAGTGATGTGTAACAATTGTCAGTTGTCACGCAAAATCATTTGTCTAACAGAGGGTCCATTAGATGTAAAACAGTTTTGGTAAACATAACGTATTCTTCATACTTAGTCATGTATGGTGTACTTTTGTCAACATAAAATAAAAATTCCATATACACGGTGGTCAGAAAAATACGGACAAACAGGTAGAACGATTCTTTGTTCAATTCTGAGGCGATAATCTTAATCCAAAAAAGTTATGCGATCCTTCCTTAAGGCGCACGAGACCATCAAACCTTAAGATGTATGGCTAAAATTTATCAAAATTCGTCAAATTTATCTATGTAAAATCATTGTGGTAAAATTTAGAAATGGAATTATCTCAAATACATCGATGTAACTAATCGATTAATCTTTGTTTAATTCTGTTGGGTCTCAAATTCAGTGGAATATTATCCAGTACTTCTTCTAAAACGTTAACGTACTCAATTCCATTTAGACGATTTGGAAGAAATATTGGTTCAACAACTCGGAGATTTAAAATCCCCAGCCAAACATTTACCGAAAATCTTCTCTGATGTCCAATTTCCCTTACTGCCTTGGGATTTTCGTCCGTCCAAAAATGAAAATTATGGCTATTAAAGACGCCATCTCTCGTAAACAAGCATTCGTCGCTCCAGAGAATATGCAATAAAAGTTCGGCTCTTCTTGAATTCTTTGTAAAATAATGGTCTCGTGCGCCTTAAGGAAGGATCGCATAACTTTTTGGATTAAGATTATCGCCTCAGAATTGAACAAAGAATCGTTCTACCTGGCGTTTGTCCGTATTTTTCTGGCCACCGTGTATAACCAGCTTGGGCAATTTACATAAAACAAATGACTTTATTCCCAAACGAAATCTTTTTATGGGAATATATTGTTTCCAACCTAGCCTTTGTTTGAATAATAATAATAATAAACTTTCATTCACACTAACATTTTTTTCTGGAACTAAGCTGTGCTAAACTTGTTTCGTAAATATTCAATAACTTCGTAAAGTTTTCTCAACTTTCGACATGGATGTGTATCTTGGTTGAAAGTTGAATTATGCAAAAGTGCCAGTATTTCATAATCAACTGAACCTGTCCCGTGGCATGACTTTCAAAAAATTGGAATACGAATTGATTCGCGTTTGGATATTATACTGTAATAATAAAATACCTATGAACATTTTTATTTCTTTGATCTACAATTCTAATTTTTTAAACAGCTTAGAGTTTTCTAGTTTGCATACTTGTTGGTTTCATTCATCACTTTCGTCCGTTTCATCATCGCTATCACTGAAACCTTCCTCAGAACTGTCGTTGTCACTTCCTAAATTTATTGAAACCTCACTAGATTTACTATCATCAGTGTCGTCATCAGAAGATATTTTACGTTTTGACATTTTCAGTATTTACAATCACGATGTAAACAAACTGCTGAATTAAAATTTTGCCTCCTCTAGTGTATATAGGATACAGGTCGTAACATGTCCGCTCCTATCGGCTGCGCAACTTGAAAACATGGAAAATACAATAAATGTTTCATAGCAATACAAAAGATTTGACAAGAAAATAACGTCTCTCAGTGCAGTAATAGCTAAAGTATTATATGCAACGTGATAATAGCATGCTCCTCGGAATCATATGGAAAGACCTGAACGCATACGCATACGTTCCCGTCTCCCGCGGGTGGAGGATTAAATGTCGATACAACAGATTATGTCAAAGTAAAAATGATAACAATAATTACATTAAAAAGTAACATTGTGATAATGTTAATTTAACTGCTTTTGTAACGTATTACCAATGTTGTAGCTATGTTAACTTAAAATGTTGTAACAATGTGTACAATAAAACATAACTGGCAAGTATAAAAATTTCGAATCGCCTGCAGTAAAGTACGCAGTGGTTGTACAATAGCAAACAAACACTGAGAATCACTCACAGCTGTTTCGTCCTTTTGGGACTCAACGGGGAGAGAGAGAACTCGAGTGTAAGTTCACTATTGTACAAACGCGCTGTCGACTATATGCCCCTGGAGGATCATAATATTTAAACGATAACTTTATCGACATTTAGTGTCGACTCGTGAAAGCGTTCACGTACGTAAATGTAAGCAACTTTGCCGACAGGCATGTAAAGCAGTTACATAGTCGATCCTTCAATATTTATAGCCAACATAACAGTTGGCAGTATAAAAATTTCAAATCGCCTGCAGTAAAGTACGCAAGTGGTTGTACAATAACAAACAAACACTGAGAATCACCCGACAGCTGGTTCGTCCTTTTGGGACTCATCGGGAGTGAGAAAACTCGAGTGTAAGTTCACTATTGTACAAACGCGCGCTGTCGACTATATACCCTACTGGAGGCACTACTGTAGATTAGGTGTGTCATGGACAAAGGAAGCTGTAAATAAGCCTAAAAGGTTTGAATTAGAGTGCGCCGATTTAAAACAGTAAAAATTAATTACAACTTAACCTCAAAATTTTGGGAAAATAAAATTATTATTAGTTACAGAAAAACCCGAGAGAGGCGGGATTGAATTTCAAAAAGACGCGCAAATTGATAAAATATCCAAATAGGCCATTCCTAAGTTATAAATAAGCAATTTGAACTACTCTTCTTCAAATGGTCGTGGGCGTGAGTGCACGCAAAGGCTGCGCCGAATTTAAATAATAATTATTATGCTTTGAAGTATCAGTTCGAAGTTTACAAGTTACGGGCTAGAAGTAAAGCCGTTGAATTTCCCCTGAGGTACCATTCCAGGGATAAAAATAATTGGATAGTGCGCAGTAATTAAAGCTGTAGGAGATATGAGACCTAAAAGGAACAGTTAAAAAGTCCGGAAAGATAAAGGAAAAATAGGAAGTAAACTTTAGAAGTTAGTGAGTGTAGTTTACAACGGGATGCAACGTCAAGTTCACCAGCACAGGGAAAACCTGAAGCTTTAATCAAAGCATCGCTGGAGGCAGCATTGTAGCTAAAACAGAAGTACTACGACAGATACGTGTGACGGAAAAGAGTGGCGAATAAACCTGAGTGATCATAATAAGGTCAGACCATTTTGTAGTTAGTTTTAAGTCTTTTAATGCGTTAAGTTTGTAAATAATATCCATTAGTTGTTAAGGTCGTGGCACCGGTGTTTACCACTAGGGATGCACGGAAACTAAAGTTATTTTATTGTCGACTTCAGTACGGTGGAGAACAAATGAAACCAATAAATAAGTTTGTGTGTCAGTCAGTTGTTTTTATTCTAGCCGATCTGAACGTAAAGGAGGCTGTACACGTTAAGCAAACAAATAAGAAAAAGCTAGCCAGGGAAATTATTTAGGAGTGATTTTACTACAAGTAAGATCAAAATTTTCAGAGCGTCCCAACGTAATTTACCCTTGTAAACAAATTTTATTTTCACCCATTAATAATCCTTTATTAATATTAAAATATACACCCATTCATTGCAATTTATAGAGCGTCCCAACGCGGGCGTTTAACATTAACATTTACCTATTCATATCACAATTTATTGCAATATTATAGTCACGTTGTTGTAATGTTGATTTTAAATTGGATCGATACATTCTCTCGCCGTCAACTGGATTCGAACCAGCGCGCCTGCAGTGGTTCAGTTTGTTAAACTGACTCTTCTACCCCTAGGCCATGCTCCTACTTATGGTAGGGTCTCTCAGCGGGAACATACTATCATTAATTTAAATTTTACTTAGGTAACAAAAAGTAATTTTGAGCAAATATAAATCAATTTAAAATAGTTACAAAAGTAAAAGGCGTCTAATTACATTGAAATTACCTCAAATTAAGTAAAATAAAATGTAACCTAAACATGATGTGCACGAAAATCTTATTACTCTACATCTTGTAATTATAAATAAGATTGGGGAGTTATGCGACGATTTTCAATCCCTATTTTTAATTTTTTTTTCGATGAAATGGAGTTAGTACGTTCATAATGGAGCAAAGAAATTTTGTCTGAGACGGCTGGGAGAATACATAAAAAAACCACGGGTTCGATTTTTATGAAAGTTTGCATTTGGGTCTTATTTATAACAGTACAGATCCGATTCAATTTTGACCATAATTTGTCGACCCAAAAGGGCAGTTAACCTAAATAGATTTTTCATTCTTGGAATATTTGCATAAATATCTATCTTCAAATAAAAGTTTTTGTAATTTAGTTATACACAACTTTCGCATAAACTATTTTTGATTCGCTAAGTAATAACTGAGACATGACAATCACGTGACATTATAATTGTTTTATCGATATCTCCAAAAACATAAATTATACAAAACAGTCATAAAAGGAAAGTTATTGGTTTTGCCGTTCTTGTCAAGTTTTTGTTAGTTGTAACATAACGCTGTTATACATTTTTTGTTATTTGTGAAGTAAACAAGACAAGATACGCAAAATAATAGGTAACAAAATCAACAAATTCAAAAAATATATATGTAGGTAGCGATTTTCCTTCCATACAATGTTCACACAACATACACTCCAAACCGTCAGTTACCTAAATCTTTTATAATTTAAATAAAACATAACTTTCTTTCTGAGTATTTTGAATCATAACAATATTTAATTAACAAATTTTTAAATCCTTCGCGAAGTGACGAGCTTATCTTCAAAACCAAACCAGGTAAAACTAGTGTTTTGAGTAAGTGCATCAATGTTCCAAATAAAAAGAAGAGTTTTTTCAACGGGATGTGTTAATAGTTATTTATATTAGTGTGTGGAAAGTAGAATTTACGGCGCGACAGCTTTGTTCCCTTCAGACCCGGTCCTCATTATCTGGAGCGTCGTAAAATCACTTTTACACACGAAATTTGTATAATCTTTATGGCCGACGATCATCAAAAAGTAAAAAGAACAAAATTGTTTCTACTGAATTTAAGTAGACCTAGCTGTTTAACCATTTTGACATACACTACTTAATATGTGTCAGTTCGTTTGTTTAACTGACGTATAGATGGCGCCATCAATATGAGCATCAATAAAAATTAAATGTGCCTTTATTCTGTACATTATCGTGTCAAGTACGGTGTAAAGTAAATTTTTAAAATAAATTTATTGGATTTTATACTTAGTTCATTTTTAAAATGTTCCCAAATAGCAGATAAATCAGCCACTACTTCACCGCATAGTAGCCGTTCTTTACCGCATTGTGTGTAAAATTCAGTTTCAATACAACTATGAACAACTGAAAAATGTGCTTTACAGTTCAGGAGACCAAATAATACTTTTCGGCAATCAAAGATCTGTACACGATTATTTCTAATTAAAACTACTTTTAGTACAATTAGGAATATAATTATAAAATTGCCTTAATATGAACCCCAAACTTAACAAATTTTATTTTTGTTTGACACAAAACATACTTCGTAACCGTGACGATCGTTCATAATTTCCGGCTTTTTTAAATTATAAATAAAAAAAAAATTAAACATAATGCAATTTCAAACCGTAACATCCATCAAAATTTACTCTTCGTGTTAGTGTCGCTTTAGCAAACTGGCTGTTACCTTCCTGTCTAGTCTATCATTTTTTTAAAATCCTATGTTTTAAAGCTTTTCACATCCATTAGATGAGGAAAAGCAACCGGCTCACCAATAATTGCAGATCTTAAGGCAATAAAATATTCGACTGATGCATAGTTTTTTATAAGCATAAGCATTGAACAAAATAGAAAAATTTTGTCAAAAGTAAAGCGCATTCAAAATGCAACTTTATATGTTGTTTAAATGGGGTGCAATTACTAATCCAAATTGTGACCGTAAAACGAACCAGAGACCGTTGCACATATTGTGAAGGATTCTCAATTAACAAAGTTTAAAGAAGAGCTTGTAAACATTTATAATTTAACTGATGAAGCTGTATTATGATTTACTAATTTGAAGGATATCTAAAGCTAAGCAATATTTTGTTTCTCTGTTCTGATTATTTGTTTTTCCATTATTTTGCTTGTTATTTCTTTAAACTACTTTTTTTTCGTCATTGTTGTAATTGGCGCATAGACCGGTCCTTTACCTGTCGTCATGCAATGGCTGTGTTATATATTATGTTCTTATTTACCTCACACACTTCATCAATATTATTACATATAAATACCAAGGTGGGTAAGGGTTGGCATGTTTAGGTTTTAGTGGTTTTTAAAACTTGAAGTAAATGGTTTGCCAAGACGAACCAATCCACAATTGCACACGGTTTTGTTACCACACTATACAGGTTTATACTGATCTTCTGGGGCACCATACATAACACTTACATCACAATACAATATTAAAATGTACCATACGAATAAATAAATGAAAAGAAACAGTTCTTTTGACATCTGGTAAAATGATTTAAACTTTATTGGGTGTTTGTTGAGTTTCTTAGCAGCAACAGGTATTTTCGTTTTTTGATCTCTTGCAATAAAATGATTCACCCACCATTTCCTTTTCTTAGACTTTCTATTTTTTTACTTCGCAAATACCAATACATTGCAATTACATTGTCATCTTTACTTGACGACCTTCTTAAATGAACTGAATGTAGAAAACACGTTGCTTTGATGGGACAACTCCATGTCGCCTGCTTAGATCATCGGTTCGCTGATGATGATAGCTTAGCTATTAAAACACGTGTCCAAGTATAGTTTTTTTTGTGCAGTTTTTTGGTGTTTTCCCGTTCGTTAAAATAGACGCTGCAGTTTAGAGTTCCATTCATTTGCTTGTGTCATGTTGAAATCGCGATATTGTCCCGTCGCTGTCGCGCTGTTTGGTGGGACAAGGGCCTTTAAGCCATGGGAAATCTAGTGTGTCATGTAAACAACAAATTTCTGTAATTTAGCTTGTCGGCTAACCTCCATTTTATGCACTGAGCTATACATGATATAGCAGAAGCTTTTACCAAAGAATAAGTACGTATAATATGGTACGTATTCTTTTCTTTTACACTACGAAAACTTTTAAAGTTTATCATCAACTGAGATGTTTAAATTATTTTTAATGAAAAATATTGCATATTTAGATTCTGAAACCCAACCAAAGCAGGGTTAACCTGGTATAAGTCGTTTTCTAAATCATTTTGTTGAGTGTCTGCCGATTTACGTTTTGACAGGACATTTATCGATTTCCATTGAAGGTGGAAAACAAAGTAGATACGCTGAAAACAATTGCCAGTACAAAGTATCAGGACAAAATGTGCAATGTTGGATTCTGTTTTAACATTCAATGTAAAATTTCACACTTATTCTTGAAAATCTTAAATAATTTTTGTGTAGTGTAAACGATCAGGCATAGCATGAATAAATAAAGAAAAAATGTTTTTCTCTTATTTTTATCCACCTTGTAATAACCCTAAATGAACCTATCTCACTCTCAGTGTCTCACTTCTAAAGAGTCCTAAAAGGGCCAAAAGATGTTGAGTGATTTTCGGTTTTCGTTTGCTATTACACAATCTCTTGCGAACTTACAGTAGGGATTCGGTATTGATGTTTTTGCCAACACTTGTTGACTATAATAATTGAAGGATCTAATGTGTAACTGTTTACACATCTGTCGACAAAGCTGTTTTAATGCAAATGCATTTTCGAACGTATTACGATAACACAAGACAACACTAGATGTCTCAACACTTACTAGAACTATTATGAAAAGGTATAAGCAGTCTACACAAATTTTACATTTTATGAAATTTCATACAACATACATTTTATAATATCTAATACACACCATCCCACAACCTCAACATATTCTTGTGAGGAAAATAAAGTACGCCTTCCTCATCTAAAAAATATATTGAATATTTTAGGTAACCAGGCTGCGTGTAATTTATCCAAAAATAAATGAGAAACCGTGCTTTTATTAAAATATAACTAACTACATACAACTTCATAAAAACTCAATCCCCGATCATTTTATTTAAAACTACGCAAAGGAAAATAAATATATACGATTTATGACGCCATTGATATTTACTTAAACAAAACACGTATAAAATATGATAAATCACGACAGACAAAAAACCTTTAAAGTTGAGTATTTAGGTAAACTTTAGAAGCACTTACGTTAACCATATAAAACATAAAAGTATCTAAATTTATTCAGGTAACATCACCATCTTCTACTTTTGAAAAATGCATGATCCTGCATTAGAATAATAATATTAGATAAAAACATGTTTTACTACGTTGCAAAAAACATTTTACTTTCTTTTGTTACGTAGTTTTATTGATGGGTTGTAATTAAAAATACAGAGTATTATTGTTTAACGTAGTTAATAAATAATAAACATTTCAGTTTATTTCTATATTTAGTTATAATGAAAGCTATTTTTATTTAGTTGTAGCGTTGATTAATTTTATTAGTAATTATTAATTAAATAACCCATGAGCAAACAATAAATATCAAATAAACAATAATAGTATAGTGTATTGTATAAACATAATTAATTTAATTATAATTATATATAAATTCAATTATTTTATTTTGTGAATATTCTAGATGCCCTGAAGGAAAAATTTAACATTGATATTGTTGCTATTAATATTGGATAGCAAAACAGTGTTTCTACGATCACACAAACACAGGTTAAATATTTAAAAGAAATTGCTTGTTTTGATGTAAGTATACAAATATTTAATAACCAATATAAACTGAAACTAGATTCACGAATATTAGCCTTCATCATATATCACTTGAAGAAGTATTCTCTTAACAACTACATTTGCATATATTGTTTTATCATTGACAATTTAGCTTTTTGCACATATTTGTTATTTACAATCCCCCAAATAATATCACGACCTTTTTGATATTCTTGAACAAATGTGCTACCGACATAGTTTGCTGCTAGGTGATTTCAATGTTTAAAGTTTTGTAAACAACAACATAAACGATAACAGGCATCGAACAATCGCAAATTTTATTAATACGTTAATTTGTACTCTAAACAATTTTGTCTTGAGCTGTAATAATAGGCTCCTGGATTTAGTAATCTCTAATATTAATTGCTCTGTTATTCACGACAGTTGTCCGCTAATATTTGAGGACGTTCATCATCCTGCACTATCATAATACTAGACCAATTCCAGACCAACACAGTCTTTCTAGTCATCGCCAATAAACAGTTTAATTTTCTTAAAGCAGATTTTATTCTAGAATACTAACAATCTTGGTTTCATTTTTAATTATAGAATAGTTAGATTCCAAAATATCGTGCGAGAATATTCTCGCACTTGTTACGATTATTGGCACAGGTATGGCCATCTCGTGGCTGTTAACATAACGCTGCGTTGGGGGACAATTGTTACAAAAAATTTTATTAACAATGCTTAATTATAGTAATATCGGGTATAAATAATACATTTAATTTTTAAGTTTGTATTGTATTGTCAGATTTTCGATTGGCTGATGGAAGTATTGCACCCACATACTACGAATCTATGCTTTTCCATATATGACGAAGATTAAACAAACATCTTTGTTACCAAGATTATGAATTCAATAGAACTATAATATGTAATGTAGGAACAGAGTGTTTTACTTAATAAGTTAGTGTGTTGTTCTACTACCATTAGTAAGTCAAAGTTCATCTTTATTATTGTTGTGGTTAAAAATCAAAAATGCTTTTAAGTCATCGTGTACCTAAAATGACCTTGTTTATTAAGACAAGAAAAAGCCAAAATGCCTGAACGGAGTTCTTTGAGGGGTAGCCTCATAATTTCATTCAACATGGTAACAACGGATGAAAATATTGGTATTGCGATGAAGCATCTACAAAATATAATGGACCCACAATTAGAGACAACCAGTGATGGAAACGCAGATACACCACACATTTACAGCCATGTCAACACACTACAAAGTTTTCGAAGCTAGACAAGTAATGCCCCTTACACCAGGTTGAACTAGGCATCCAAAGCAAAGTAATTACTTTTAGTTGCAGAGTTTTAAAATCAAGGTGGTTGCCTTTTAACATGCAGAAATTATCTTCACTTTACGGAATAAAGAAGGTTTTGTACTTATTTCTTCTTTCAATTTATTAAAATGTTAATGCATAATTTAGATATGTATCACAGAGTTATTTTATTTACAGAAATACACTGACGTACAAAGTTTTCTATAGATTTCAAATAAATTTATTTTTTTCTAATGGGCTAATGTGGTTTACAACTTGTTAATGAAGATTTTTGTCAATGAGTTGGTTTTTTTTGTTTTCGAGGTATCGATGAATTAAACCTTGAAAAGAAAGTTATCAACTTTATCGAAAGCTTATTCTATCCTGCAAGTAAAGCAAGCATTTACTTTGCTCATAATGATAAATTACGCATCTCCTCAAGTATTTGTTTAAATACAAACACATTATTAGAAACACACAATGTATAAAACAATGTTTTATCGAATTAATTATCTGGAATTAGATTAAAGTTTAGATATCAATAATTGATTAATCATATACTTGTTATATTTTAAAATAAGCAGAAATGTATATAATTATTTATTTATTTAATTCCCCATTTAATGTTTATTGAACGTCAATTTAATTAATACTGATCAGTATATTTGATAGCACAATGTTATTAAAACCTGCATACGTATTTTATACATACAACATAAATGTTACATCCTAACAATACTTACCTGAAAGTTGCCAACATTTGTAAGATTGTACATAAATAAATTTATTTAATAAAGTTCGTAAGCAAAATAATAACAAAAAAAATAACCCAACGAAAGAACAATTATGCTGTATTATTGTTAATATGAAGTAAAAACTAACACTATTGGCAAATAGCCTTTTTTATTGATGCACATTCTCTGTGGTAGAAAAAGTATAGTCTGCAGCACGTTTGGAATAGATATTCCGCACACACGAGCCAAAGGCGAGTGTGACCTTATTCCACTCGTGCAGAATATGCCATATTCCAAATTTGTTACAGAATAAACTATTCCAAAATGGTTTTCTCCTGAAATTATTCACAATATTACACACACTAAAAACAAAAGGCTCACTATAAATATAAGAAAAACACATTCTATTCTAATAATTGTCTTAGATGATTTCCAAACGACGTAGAAAACTTAATCAAATTACAAATCTCAACTCTCTCATTAAAAGTATATTTCAAATGTTAAGAATTCTATCTCTTGCAACACTAAAAAATTTTGGAACTATATTTAAACCAAAAATAAAACTTGTCGAATACCAGGCATGTATGAAATTTAACGTGTACCTGTTGCTGAGTTCACAAATAATAAAAATAAAAAGAAGTGACGGCTCTAGCGATACAACCAAGAAAAAAAAGAACAAAACTATTTGGCTTGAAATAGGCGCACTAAATTCGTGAAAAGATCCTGTATGTTGTATGAAGTTAACACAGCAGTGTCCGGTTTAGTCGGTGAGTTGGGGAGGTTCTTGAAGGAACTGAAAGAAATAAATTGCTGCAGTAACGGTGCACCACCTACTAGGTAACAGAGAGAAATAAAACCGACCAACAGAAATTCAATAGGTTTTACTTAAGGTCTACTACGCTACAACGAACACAAATCAAAGAAACAAAAAACATGTAAATATAGCAACATAGCAAATACAACTTAAAGTATAAGAAGGATCTGGGAGAAGTGAGAAATTTTGTCGCTTGAAACTTGTGTTCATTAGCAACAACAAAATAATTAGAGTTTGCTATCAAATATGTCTAAATTCAATTAAGTTTTTGTTTGTTACACCCCAAATAAAAGTTAGCGTACCAATTTAAGAATGGTGATTAAGGAAACTCGACACACACGTCATTTACATGGTGACTTAAAACTAGACTTAAACTCGGACTAATACGGTACGTAGCTCCCGCCAACCCAAAAGGCCTTTTGTTTTAGCTTCACTGACTTTATTGAAAGAGCCAAAGCTGTGATGGAGCTAGCAAAAACAAAACCGAACGTCGATGGGCGGAGTCTACTCCAAATAACAATTTGCTTATACACTAGGGATTTAAACCGTTTAATGTCACATGTACGTGAGTTCCAAACGCATTCAAAAATGAATAGGTTTCTTAAACAATAAACTTAGCTGTGTACTGATGCATGTGGTTCTGATAAGGAAGATTCTTGCTAACGACAGCAGTTGACAGCTAATAGAAGATTAGTAGAATTTCTCTAAGGAGGACGAGATGACAAAGCTCGGAAAGCAGATCGTTTCCTTCGGAATAGCAGAATCGCAGCGTGCGCGACTATCAACCGGTGGAGTACAATCGGCCGTGGCAGCTTCGAGGTCGGCGACACCGTGGTAGTCGGCACGTTTTTTTATAGTGAAGGATTCCTAATTGCTCGTTTCAGCGCCCCCAGGAACTATCTATACAGTAATATGCTAGTAGAGTATAAGGTATAATTGGTTGGATTTGTATTTCCACGCTAATTTAACTTAGAATTATTGAAGCCACATTGTTATTTTACGTGTAATTTTAGCTTCGTGAAGCACCGACAACCGCCTAATAGGAAGAGAAAGTTTAAGATGTCCGCCTGTCGCCTCGATTAATATTGAGAATAAATTGAACCACCAATCAGAAAATCGTAGCGTGCGCGGTAAATTTGATTTTCGTCTCAACGTGCGACTCTCGCGATCTACGTTCGGGTTCGAGTATTTTGAACCGTAAACAAACGATAACATTATATTCTCTCCTGCTGAAGTTGAGGAAGCGTTTCGATCATTCTTTTCAAGCATTAAGTTTTACTAAAATTAATACGACTATTGTTAGCTCCAATGTTCCGGTTACCTTTATCTCAGAAAAATGCAATTAAAAAACTTGGTAACAAAACTAATGCGGGGATTGACTAAATTCCATCTTTTTATATTAAAAAGACTGCAACGCTATTTTTGTAAAGCCCTGACGTTTTATTTAATTTGTCTCTAAAAACTAGTCTTTTTCCTGATGTTTGGAAGGTTGCTAGAGTTTTCCTATTTTCAAAAGTGTGATAAAACTGATATCAGAAATTATAGACATATTAGTATTCTCTCAAATATTGCTAAGGTTTTTAAATAAAAATCTATAATCAAATCTGTAGTGTGATAAGACCATACAATTTACCAGCGCAACACGGTTTCTACAAGATCGCTCTACGGTCACAAACTTGGCATCTTTTACGCAATTTATCTCTGAGATAGTGGATGAGAGAAACCAGGTTGATGTGATCTATACCGATTTCTCGAAAGCGTTTGATACGATAGCTCATAATATTATTATCAAAAACTAAGTAGTTATTGGTTTCGATAGTCTCTTTACAAGTCAATATGTTAAAATATAATGATTTTTAATCCAGATCTTTCGTTACTTTTGACATCTGGCGTACCTCAAGCGATTGCATTTAGCCCATTGTTGTTTTTAGATCTTCATTAATGATTTGGCAAGCTCAATTCTTGTTTTAAGTTATTTTTTGCTGTCGATCTTAAATTTTCTCTACGATTAATACCTAAAGGGTGCTTTCTACTACAGCAACAAATTGATATAATTTTGTATTGGTATCAAAGAATGGCCTGTATTTACATCTAGAACAAATGTAAACTAATATCTTTCACACAAAAACATACTTTTTAACTCTAATTGTATGTAAGTTTTTGCAACCGGCTAATAAAAATTGAAAATAATTTTATAAGTGAAATGTGTTCTTACGACATCTCGTGTAAAAGAACATGTAAGAACATACTTGGCTTGTATAATGTGGCAACGAGTGTTTTGCATTTTAAGTTATCGCTTTGATGACAATGTTGCATTAACATTCAATTGCCGTTAAGTTAACTGTTGGCATTTTCTAAATTATCTTCCTTAGCGATAACGGAAAGTTTCTATAAAGTGTATCTGCTCAGTCACTTGTTCTCAGCGACGAATGAAGTCATGACGTGTACTATTTACAAATTTCAACTTTATTTATACACATTTGTGAATATCATATATTGTTTGTTTAACTGCATCCTTCACGAAATTATCAAGGCATGATTTTCATTTTCGTCGTTTTTGTTTTGCCACTGAAGGATCTGCATTTCTTTCGTGCCTTTTCTTAATCGAAGTCAAAGTATTTGCATCGATCAATGCTTCTGCAGTTCACTGTAATGAATTAAGTAGTAAGTAAAGTAAATACTGACATGGTATCGTATGAAATAGTCCAGTAACTACTTTCATAAATTAAAGCTCGCTGGTAATTTTCTCATCGTAGTGTTCCATGGTATCATGTTAATCATTAATTTATTGCTAATTTAATAAACTTACTAAAACTGCTTCTATATAATAAGTGAATAGTATTAAAAAAACATTGATTTCTTGTAAGGAAAGTTGAAAAAATACCAATTACAAATGCAAGGTTATGTTTTATGTAAACAGCAGATTATACTTCGCGCGATGCTTGCCCACAAATTATACGGAACGACATTAGTTCCTGAATTGCATCTTACGCAAATCTTAAAGATATTATTGTTTACAGAAATAAAAAACTATGTCACAATAATTATATACTTTTATTGCAGTGAGGCATGGGTATCGTAATTCAACGAAGCGGCCGTTTTTTTTGTATAGATGATTCCAAAAAAGGTGCTACTTTACAGCCGCAAATAAGCACGTACATTGTTGCATTGATGAAATATAATTATGATGATTACTAAGGAAATCTTATTTAAGCATCATGGGTCATGTAAAAGCACGTTGAAGGATATAACGTCGTTAAGGCAGGGTTTTCCAAATCCAAAGGTACATGATGGTTTATCGATCGAAATATACTTGTCATCTCCATTTTAAATCGAACATATTGGTTGTTGTATAGATTTTATAGATTGACTCATTTATTTAGTAATCATATGTTTAAATTTACTTTCACTTTATTTCTATTTTTTAATTTCAAAAATTATACATCTCTCATCGTTTGTTACTATTGAACTTTTTGAGGTAATATGTGAATAACTATATAATCCACTCTCAGATTGCTTTGAGAATTTGAAAAAATGTTCCCATAAAATTTAAACTTCCATTAATAGTGACAAACTCTTATAAAAATGAAACTTATAATTTTGAAAGTAAATTGTGTAATAAATATTTTTTCACTACTAGCTATCAAACACAGTCATATTAACCTTAATGCAGGTTATGAAGTTGAACTTTTAAGCTACGAGTCAATAAAACAAATTTGGTAGTCCAAAGCCGACTCTGCGTTCTCAGTTAGTTGATAAACATAACCTCACAACTTCAAGCTACACAAAAATTCAAACAATTAAACAATTTTAATTTATGAATACAAATAACGTTAGAAAAGTTCAAACACATTAGGTAAGTTAGAAACAATGGCATTACTATCTATTTATAATAATAGTTTATCGAACAATTATTATAGGTCACATTAATTCCCGAAGAACTAGTGATCGAAGAAGTATTAGCTACATTTTGCATTGGAAGGTGCAGTGTTGCACTTTCAACGACACTTTCAACTGCTGTTGATGTTGATGCAGAATTAGACGTAGTGGCACTAATGTACGAAGAAGACTGAATAGGATTTGAAACGAAGGTTCCTTGTAGCATTGACGCAATCCGTTTCTTGTCAGTAAGAGATTGTTCAACATATCCCTCTGCTACCGTAGAGCTTTTCCAGCCTCCTAGGCGTTTCAACGATAAGATATCGCCACCGCTTTCTACTAACATGGTCGCAGAGGTACGTCTTAAGGAATGACCAGAATAACAATCTGCATCTTCTAATTTTAGATATTTTGCAACTACTTTGGCACATTACTGATAGTATTATGACCTATATTTTGCTTGGTTGGTTTACCACCATGAAATCTTATAAAAAATCTTTGCATATCTGAAGTTGGTCGAGTGCCTGCATATTTTAACACTACTTTAAGCCACAGTGGATCAGTTATGACAAAGTTCCGGCTAGTGTCATTTTTACTATTTGGAATGGTTACTACGACAAGATCATTTCCTCGTACATCAACATCTCTGAACATCATTTTCACAAGTTCATCTGTTCTACAAGCCCCTGCTATTCCAACGACCAGAATTGCCTATAGAAAACTAGATTATTCTGTAAATTCTTAACAAAATTTACTACATTTACCTTTGTAGAAAGAAAAAAGTCATCAGGTGCTTCAGTCAAGAATTTTATAATTTGTTCTCTGGAAAAAACAGGTGCCTTTTTTGCTTTGTATGATCTGTTTTGCCTTTTAAAAAGATATAAGTTTTGGATACTTTCCGCAATCAATATTCTCTCGAATTGCAAGGGTAGATTTTAACATTGAAAATGTTGACCATAAAGTAGATGCCTTTTTACATTTGCGTGCTCCTGAAAATATACCAACAGCACGTTTTCTGTTACTGTAGTAACATTTTTTGTGTGACACCAATCCTTGAAATCCTTGTATACTTTTAAATATAAATGTTTTGATTTTCTGGAAGCAATTTATTGTATACTTGTTTTGCAGCTTCATGCAATTCTGGAGGAGTACACCCTTCACTTTCATCACTAGACATGATAAAAATATTCGTAAATGAAAATAGTAATTGCAAATTTGAAATTACACTTTTTTCAAAATGTCTGATATAAACAAATGAATAGTGATTTCTATTCAAATCAAGACTAACATATTTTCATAGTTTTACAAAAATTCAAAAATTAAAATACTTCCAATTAAGTTTAGTAGCTAGTAGTGAAAAAAATAGTATATAAACTACGGTAGTGAAGGTCATTATATATAATGACTTACTTCACTACCTAGGTTTATAATATACTATTATAATTTGCTTCTATAATTTTTTTTCATTATAAAACCAATCTGCGTTCTATAATGAGCCATAACGTTTACCATTATAGCACGCTGTTTTGTATTTGCCTGGTTGGTAAGACTGAATCACTGCAACTAATAAATTTGACATAATGAGTTTATAACAAAGTGCGTGATTTGTGGTTATTAATGTATGGAGAATTTGTGGAATAATCATTTTATGTTTAAATATTTCAGATACGCATATTCTGGTAAGTATATTTACTTTCTTTTATTTTCAAGCATAATTGATTTTATTCTTCTCCAGGAAAGTACGAGACAAGGTTTGTCAATGTTTTTTGGAAAAAGACAACAAAATTGGATTAATCATCTTGTATTATATTTTAAGGTAACAACTAATGTAGTTATAATGCATGCTGTTTGCGAGTAAATGAATCAAAGCCGAAGCATATTTGACGAACATCATTTTTTTAAAAATAAGTTTTGCGACACCTAGTTTCGACTCGTGTTAACAATCACATATGTAAATGCATTTGCATTAAGCAACTATTTTGACACATATGTAAAGCAGTTACATAAGTCAATCCTCTGATGATTATAGCCATCTAAGTGTTATCAAAAAGTAAAATCTTAATCGCCTGCTGTAAGTTCGCAAGAGGTTGTACAATAGCAAACAAACACTGAGAATTACTCATTTGTGGAAGCGTTGATTGTAGAAAACGGCCAAAGTATTGGTTGTTACAAGGAAAAAATGAGTTTGTAATAAATATAACAAGAAAAGTATTTAAAACAACAACCTAATAAAAAATTAAGATGCATTTCTTATGTAATAAATTTTAAATGTTGATCCAGGTTTAGTTAAGGCAATTTTACCATGGTCAAAATTTGTACTGTAACCATACGCTTAATAAATAATGGACAAAATTGGGTTTTTAAAATTGCTACTATTGTGATTTCTTAATCACAACAGTGTGTTATATTTGTTTGCTTTAGAGACGCTTAAGGTGATATTTGTAAATAAAGAATTAAATTTAACGTTAAAGAGTTTAAGTTGGTTCATAAATATAACTATGAAAAAGAATCTATTAAATAAAGTGATTTAAGAACATTTGTTATAAACTAAAACTTATATTTTCCTTTGTAACAATTAATATGTAACCTGCAAATTAACAATGGAAGAAAAGCAATAGCTTCTATTGCAATGTTTGCCCTTGTATAGTGCAATTATTGTATACATTATAATTTATAACAACATTTGCAGCATCACTTGCATTTATTGTGAGACCTGGATAGGTTTTATTGCTTTCACTGTCATCACAATTAATGTCTGTGGTATGCGAAACATTACTAATGGTCGAAGGTATATTTTTAGAACATCCAGGTTGATCCATTTCATTTCGTTCTGATACAAACATCTTAGATATATTTATTTTGTTTTGTACTGAAGAATCGACATATCCCTCAGCAACAGAAGAGGACTTCAGCCCCCATGACGTTTTAGGACCAACAAGTCACCGCCACAATTTGCAACATGTGTGGCACTAGATCTTCTAAAACAGTGACCTGTGTATAATTGTGGATGAGGTAACTGGAGGTATGTCGCAATGTTTTAGATATTTTTCCCATCATATTGATACCAATTGGACTATTGATGCAGTGACCATTCCGATAAGTGAGGAAAAATCGATGGGTGGTAACATGATTCGGTCTAAGGCTAAAATATTTTTAATCAACTCAATCCAGGTTATATCTGTAATTGCAAATTTTCTCGGTATATAATTTTTTGTTTTAGGAATCGAAACAATAATTCTGTTGGATTTAATTTCCACATCTTCAACACATAACTTGGTCAATTCTTCACGTCTGCAGGCACCATTATATCCGATTATTAAAATTACCTAAATTAATTACAAAAACAATTAGTTTTGTTTATATATTGTTTAAACATTAGTAGTTAACTACCTAATTGTTTGCTTTAAATTAATTAATAATTTAATTATAAACTTTATTATTAAAATGAATGTAAATTATATGCACTTACTTTCATCGCGAGATATGTATTGTCGTTGGCTTCTGTAATAAATTTGTTTATGTCATCTTCTTCTAAAATCTTAGATTTTTGGGCATGTAACCAACAGAAGCCCTTTTTAATAAACCCTGTAACTTTTGATATTGCCTAATATCTATATTTTTGTACAGATTCAAGCAGGATCTTATCATTGAGTAAGTTGCCCATAATGTAGACGACTTGTATGTTTTACTTTGTAATAGAAAATGTACTAGCAGTACATTTTCTGATATATTTTAACGTGATTTTCTTTACACCATTTTGTAAACATTTTGTACTGCTTTTCATAAAGGTGCCGTGACTTATCGGGAATTATTGAAATTGCAACATTTTGGGCAATTTCGCGAATCTCTGGTGGAGTGCAGTTTATTTCTTCGCTCATAGTAGAAACATAAATTTAGAAATTGACAATTAACTATAACAATTAAATTCAAATTTCAAAACTTGGTAAGTTAGTCGTACCAACTTCAAAAAAAATGAAATTAGCCTCTAGATTTATATCATATTTTATTACACAATTTTATTTATTTTTCAAATAAATGCGCAAATTATAAAAAATAGTATAAAGAACTCGTTTTATAAGTCATTTATAGCACTTGTCCATTAAAACACTCATAACTGCGCCTATATCGTGTATTAAACTTAAGGACGCGTGCTGTAAGATGACTTAAAACTCGCGTTCTTTAATATACTATTCTAATATTAGATGGCGTTAAATGAACTAAGTAGATACGTTTTCGTATTTTACTTTCGCTGTCAAAGGAATTGAAGAGCGCTTTATTTAATTAGAAAATTCCAAAGTACGTTAGATAACCATCTGTAAATACTTTTTAATTTGTGTTTATTGTGATCAAAAAAGATTTTTCTATCATAGCAATATGTTTACATTTTGTTTAATTGTCACAATCATATGGGTTCATAATCGTCACATCCTTTAAAATCGGACGTTATTTCCGAAAAGGCAAAGGATATTGAACTCAATTTACTCCCAGCAAAATTTCAGGCTCTGAATCATAAAGAATATACATCATTTAACACATGGAAGAAAATAATGGTGCTGTAAAAAGTGTTTTGGCTGTGAAAGAAAATACACAAATTGATAAATTTCCCATAAAGAAGTCGATTGTAAAAAAAAGTAAAAAAAATGTAAATTGTTAATTGGAGAGAAAGAAGTCGTCGTTAGAAATTATTCACCAATCAGGTACATCGTCTAAATTATTTTTCATATTTAACTTATCGAACTATGAATAAATTATGACATGATACTAAATTAATGGGAAAATTGAGTAGTAATTATTTTCATAAGTTATTTTAAAATAATTTTACGATGAATAAATGTGCATGTAAATCGACGCAATTTACTTTAATTTGTCACATGATTTTTAAAAATTGTTTCTAAATAATTTGTGTAGAATTTGTTTAGAAAATTTGTTTTGCATTTATGTAATATGTAACGTAAATATTTTTAAAACTAATTTATGAAAAAATTACTACTCAATTTTTCTCATCAATTTAGTATTGCGTCATACCAGCTTAAAATTGTTATGATACTTAGATACAATATGTATATGTACCTAAGTTTTGTTATAATTGCCAACAGCTAAGAGAAGCTAACTTTAAATTGAAAACAATTTAATTTCTAGTGCATTTGTATTAAATTAAATACGGTGCTTAATTACATTAAAAGCAAAGACTCACAAACTTTTCATAAGTTGAGAGTTTCGAACATATCGTGTACAGTTTAGTTTGTATGGTCGCGACATGTGCCACCATTTGTCATGAAAAGTATCATATTGTAAAATGTACATTTTCATTACTCACCAACAAATTAAAATTAATGCTAATTAATTTGAATTTATTCCGTTTTAATAGATGACATAAATTTGATTGTGGGCTTTATGGTACTGTACTATTAATTATGTTGACGTTTACATCCGGTTTGATGTCGTACATAACTAATGTTGTTATTGTTGTTGTCAATGTAACCAACAGGAAAGGGTCATTTATTTTAGAAATATACCTAAATTATGGCACTTTTATCTTACAATGTTTGAATGGAATACTGAATTTATTTGATTGACTCGACAATGCTGAAACTGTGTTAAAATGGTTATATACATAAACTTTAAACTTTGAAAGTTATTGTATAAACTTTCTATATAAGTTTTTAGTACGTACTATTCTAAATATTAATGTAATTAAAAATAATTTCAAGAAGTCGACTAATATAACGATGATGTTTTCCAAGGAATTCGTCATTTTAATAGTATCAAATAAATAGGTAAGTTGTTTGGGATTAGACCGAGACAATTTGGTAATTAGTAAAATTTTTTTCAATATTTTGCCAATGAAATATCGGCTTCGAAGCCAATTGTCTTGATCTAATTCCAAACAACTTCCAGTAGTAATTACTATTAAGGAGTTTGAGAATTGCATTTAATAAGTGTATAAGAGCATACAACTTTAAATAAACAATTCAAAAATATCCTTCATGAAATAATGGCCTACGTTGAAATTTTGTGAAGTTTAAAATCACGGTATCTTACGTTTATACAAATGATAGTTATGCTCATATAAACGCACTGATAAGGGAAGTACCTCAAAATTGTATCTCTATATTTTTCTTGTCATAATATCACGTTTGATGTTTTGGGTTGGCCTTGGGTTTGGATACAATTTTTTAAATTACAGACTACTTTAAAAAGATCAATAGATAGCTAATAAAAAGTGAAGTTAATCGGGTGACCTATACACTCTTTATATGAAGAACCGTATTTCGATGTTTCCCGAAGAAAGGTGTGAGCAGAACCTTGACTCGCCCAAACTTTGTGAAACAGAGAAATCCATTAAATAACATATAAAAAAATAAATAAAGAAATGAGGCATGAAAATGAAGGTTAACTAAGTATTTGCTTAAAACCTCAATTTTGACAGTATTTTGGATCCGCCCTTTAAAATGTTTGTAATACCCTGAAAACTATAACTGTGAACTAACATCATTCGACCTATACTTCATTCCAAATAAGAAGGTAGTAGGTGGCGCTGCGTCTGAAGGCAAGTTCACAAACGAAAGTTTTGGTGTTTTCATAGGCAGGAAATTTTGAAAAATAGTTACTTTTTCTAATAATCGTTATCGATATTTATGTGGTATTGCATATTTCTCATCTTGAGAAAACGAATATAAATATATTGACTAAACGAGGTTTTTAAGAAAATTCAATTTAATTGTTATTGATTAATCTTTGCCCATTGTCATTGTTACTGTGCCTTAATTTTCTACTTGTATTTTAACAATACAGTTGGTTTTAAAAAACAAATGTACAACCTTTATTTGAAAATTTAATTCATATGTTTAAAGAGTTATATTGAACCATCGAGTTATAATATTTCGATGTATTGAAGAAGTCATTAATACACACTAACCTAAAAAATATGAGTGCGAACTATGAAATAAACTTAATTGTAAAATTATTTTAATTTTAAAGAATGCATGAATGCAAATTTGTAATAATGGAAGATCACTTCACTATAAATCGTCGTCGGTCGATTCTTCAAAGGAACTACTTTCAGAATTCAAATTAATAGTAACTTCCAACATATTTTCGGTTATTCCATCTAAATCCCACATCTTCTTTTCTTCTTTAATTACGTGCTCGACACAGTCGTGCCATTTTTCTTTTGTGACAGTAGCAACACCTTCATCTAATAATTGTTTCACATCAGAAATCTTGTATGTAGTATTATGAGCTGCTACGTAATGCTTCAATTGTGCCCACACTAACTCGATTGGATTTAAGTTGCAGTGGTATGGAGGCAATCGTAATATTGTTTTACCGCTTCTCTTTACTAATTCGTCGATAACGTAAGGTGTCGGATGAGCTGCAGAATAATCTTTAACTAACTCCAACAGTTGTATTTTTAATAAGTCTTCTTCTAATTCAGTTATACCCTTATTATGAAGCCATTCAATAATATCACCTTTTCTCCAATTTTGTGTGGGCACTTTTTCTGATTTGACACTATGGTAAGAGGCATTGTCCATGATTATGACAGAATTATCTTCTAAAAGTGGTAGTATGCCATCTAACCAATTTTTAAATACCTCACCGTTCATTTCTTCGTGGTAATCACCTAAAGCAATTGTACATATCAGTAAGTTAACAGTTTCTAAAACTTGAAATTTGTTTACCTGTTTTTTTCGATTCAAAATTTAAATAAGCACCTTCCACAAACCAGTGTCGCTGCCGATGTGTACAACGATCAAACGTTTTCCTTTTCCGGTTGGATCTTTAATGCCAGTTGAAAGACCCTCCATGTGTGCTTGTCGTGCAGTTGTTACAGTTGTATCTTTCCAAACCTTATTAATGACGTGTCCTGCATTCACCCAAGTTTCATCTGTGTAATAAATTTTTCTCCCTTCACTTCGATATTTTTGATAGTGGTTAGGTATTTACGTCTCCATAAAACAAATTCTTTTTCTCAATTAAAATGTTCTTTCTGCTACGTTTGTCATATATAAATCCTAATTTTTTCAATATTCTCCAGAAAGATGTACGTTTAAAGTTTGGTAATGAATCGTCATCATTCACAACTTTCAGAACTTTTTCTAAAGTTGGTAATTCATTTTAAAAAGAATGAATGTACATGTCTTCGATTCCAGTTTTTTCAAAATCTTCAAGTCGTGCATATTGAGTTGAACACGTTCGTGTCTTTTTAGGGAACGAGCAATCCCAGAAGTTTCAATTTCTTTAATAATATTCCATACCATTCGTTCACCCAGACCGCATTCGATAGATGTCAATTTTACAGCTTCTGTTTTACTCTTATCCGTCTTGTTTCGTAAGTAAACGTTGTAAGCCATTAATTTTGACCGCTCCTTATTAATTTGCCCTTGTGGTTTTTGAAACGAAATTCGTCCGCCATAGCAAACAAAAATATGGAAGTACTGTAAACTGTAGTTATTAAATTCTGTAGAAACAGAGTATAAACTTACATTGCGAAATAATGCAGATGATGTCGAGTTCTAAAAGAACTAATTATAAAGGAACAAAAGCAGAAAATCAAAACAGGAGGAGCACACAACTACAACGGCGAAATGGCAATATAAAATGTCTATAACCTTAAATATGATAAACAGTTACCATTCCACACAAAAAAAATATCCCTATTTTTAAACACAATTTTGTCAGTGTTGAACGGGTTTGAATTTTGACCAATAACAATCAAGATTAAAGCTTCCCTATGATTTCCTTCACTACCTTCTTGTATGGAATAGAGTATAGTTAGTAGACCGTGTGCTACCGAATTTTAAGAAAGGCACATACCCAGATTACAACCACCGAGTGAACTACTCGCCATCAACAGAATAATAAAAGTGACTATGTGAATTTTTGGTCTATGCTGTTCCAATATGGGCTGAATGAGTGTTGTGCATGTATGTGGAAGATGTTAAAAGGTATACAAAGAAAACTTACAGAACAACATGAACCACCGTGATATTAAATACACGTTGTGGTCAAACACCCACGCACTTTAATTACATAAAGAACGTACACAAAAAGAAAAAGTAAAAAAACATTAATTGATTGACATTGAATTAATAACAATTGCCAGCTTTCTTCTCATCCTTTGGGAGGTCATCCTACCCTTCTTTTTCCAGATGGTACTATCTATGTCAGTAATTACCAATCAGATTAAAACATGCTGAAAGACACACAACTTAGTTAAATGTGATGGTTTGGTAACAGGGGCGAGACGTGACAACAGTGTCATGGCAATGTAGTTTGTAACAAGACATTTTCGATAATAAAATCCTTAGTAAGTAAGATACACAATAGTTTATAAACCAATATCACTGAAACTCAAGTTCTGTATAATTAAATTTAAAACAACCTTTTATTAAAAAAAATTGTATAAGACATGTTTTTGAAAATATTCTAAATAAATAAGAAAATTGGTCATTTAAACTAAAAAAATATTATTTTTAATAACTCCTTCTGTCATAATACGAGGATTATATTGTGTTTGTTTTGTGATGCAGTGCAAGATTGAAAAGTAGTGCGGGTTGGAAAAATTCTTCTTTTTCAGTGTATTTCAGTACTGTGGGTTCAAAAAAACCTTTTATTTGGGCAGTTTTTCATGTATTTATAATGTTCTATTCATATACCGAGTCGTCGTCAATTTCTGTATTATCACAGGTACTGTTTCCACTCTTAGAAGATGAACCGATAACACTAATTCATTCTTGAAAAAAAAAGAAAAAATATGTTTGAAGATCTTTTAAATTTTATGCTAATTTATATTAAATTCTTCATTACAGATAACAATAACAACGTTTGTTAAACTACCACAGCGGTCATTAAATAACGGCTTCTAACGGGAACTAAATAATGGTTTTTAACAGGGTTGGGATTACAGACTCTTTTATTTACAGGCACGGGTTATTAACCTAGAAAAGTTAGTCGGGTAGTGTGCTTGAAAATACATTCTTCGGAGATAAGGTTATCTATCCACGGCAATAGTTCAGGACAGATATGGAGCTCTGCTTCTAGGACGGCGCGTCCGAGACTTTATGTAGATGAAAGCACTAGAAACGTTTCCAGTTTTATCTAACGCTGTATTTATCGTGAAATATCCTTTAGCAATTAAGATTACGGAAAACAAGGATCACGGGAGACGATTGTATATTCGTTGCACACAGGCCAATTTACGGGTTAGAAGCTATCACAAATCGAGGGTAGGATAGGATGATCGGTCGTGGTGCATTGAAGCATTTGCCTAGAATTCGTATTCTGCACGTAACACCAGGTAAGGGGATGTTGTTAATACGGATACTCAAAACGCATAAATTACAGGTATGCGGAAACAGATTAGCGGTGATTTCAGGTGAATATCGGAGTTATTTTTATTTTATTTAAACGGCAAGCTGTTTCTAATCCTCGTGTTCGCACCGTGACCAGGCAAAAATTCTTTTCTTGTTTTTCTCTTTTGCAAGAGGACAAGAAATGTGTCTTCTAATGCTGAGTTCTTGCTTTTAAACGTTTTGGCGGTGTTGATAACGTGCGTAAAAGTGGGGTTTCTTCTTTGATTGGTTGGCGTGCATCGTGGCCTGTCGGAGTGGGGAAAATACACCGCGTAACAATTTCTATTCTCGAACTTGATTACGGGAAATGGTTAATTGTTTTCGGGGTGATTTTTAAACCCTTACAAAATAACGAAAGTAGAAGTTACCAAATATACAAAGGAGGGTGAGAAAACCACAATAAAAAACACTGTAATTAGAGAAACTCAAATGTATGATAAGATTGCTGTGGCGCAACGTGATTTACTAAACTATCCATACATCGGTTCTTCAAGTCCTCGTGCACATCAAGTGTCGTGGTATTGACCATCCCAATTAAAACATGATGGTGCATTAACGATACAAGAGGACATTAGACAAATAAATGGAAGTAAAGAAGCAAACAAATATACAAAAAAAAGAAAGAGAGCTACAATAAAAAAAACTGTAATTAGAAAAGCTCAAATGTAGGTGATTCTTGCACGAGACAAATAGGTTAAAACCTTACCTGCAAAATGGTAATAACAAACCCAATTTAGGTTAAGTATTATTTTACCTCTAACTAAATTTCTAATCATAATAGGCTGATAGCTAGAGAAATTTCGGATTAATCCATCTCAACTAATTAAAGTTACATTTCGCAGTGTAGAATGGTGACTTTGTTCCCTTCCTGATATCATCTTCATTAAATAATGACATAGGAAATGGGGACAACTCATGTGTAAAAATTGTTTCAGCTCTTCGTTGTTTTTTCTTTTTAAGGGTTAACGGTTACTTTTCGCTCACTAATTGTGACAAAACAGACAGCAGAGGAAAGCGTTTTCACTATGTCTTAGTTGGCGAACTTCACATTCTCAAAGTTTTTACCAATCACCTTTGACATCATCTCTTTCCCGACGTTTACAGCATTGTGACAGTGAACCGTTTCACTTCCAACCATCCCACTACTTATTAAAATTATCGAATCACAGTTGGGAAATGGAGGGTAAAGCTGAAAGAAGCCTGAAGTTTTCTGCATCTTATTCATCTCTGGTCATTCGAGATGGTCGAGCATCAATATGCTGCTCAGACGTACCCTCATCATGTTGAGTAACTACACACCTGAGCATATGTTTGGAGGCAGACCATTCCTAATGTCCATCTATTTAGCACACTGTCTGTCATCCCGCGAGCCCGAGTCAGACCTCCATAGGATTTCATTGATCGCATGAGGACCTGTTCTATCGTCATGTCTGACCATACACCACACCAGAATTTGTCAGTACGCCAAATCGTGAAATACCCATTTTTGTGTACATTTGGAATTCGAAGCGTCCATTCTCTCTTTAAGTGCCAACATATCTTGAAGGTACATGTGGGCACATTTTGCATAAAAAGTGACCAGCTGCATGGAAATATGGCAACATGTCTTAAATAGTCTTCAGGTGCAGGGTCCAATTTCCCATTCGCTCTGCAGCAATAAATTGTTTTACTAAAGTTACCATTTTGATATATTGAATCCAAAGCTTTGCCGTGGGACCGTTGTACTCAAGAGCATCAAGTGCATTAGCGAATTTGGTCTGAATAGTTTGGAATTGTTTATTTTCAAGAAACGTCGAGATGGTAGAGTAGTCAATGCCGGAGAACACGTTATCTAGTACACCTTCATCTTCATCAGTCAGATGCACAGTTTTAACTACTTTCATTGCTAATGCCAATTGAGTTAAAATGTGAGCCCTCACAACACGCGCGTAGGAGTGTCAGACATCATATTATCAAAACTGTTTGGCGCATAAATTATTGAAAAGGCTTCTTCAAACCAGACCCAGCCATTATCACACCTATTGTTCCCGTAAGTGACATCAGAGGTGAAAACCACCTAACCTTACGACAACATCATGAAGCTCAAAATCATTACAGTTTGCTACTATTTCTTTAGCTTTTTTGTACAGTGGTTGATCAAAAGTCACTAAACATGTTTTCTCGCCATAGGTATCACACTTCTCTTTGACCACCCGAAGAGTTGTTAATAAGGTGTCATACTGTGAAGGAGGATGGTTTATAAAGGTAGACACACAACTTTTTGTCGTTTTAAAAAGAGCAGATGATTTGTAGCCTGTTCCATAAAACCATTCCATCCAGTTACGCTCCATTTTTGTTCCTCTTACCTAACAACCAAGCAATATCAAAGCTGGCAAAGTTTCTTCTGGTATTTGGCTAATACTATCCACGTCCTCAAAAGTGACGGTAGCCAAACCCTGGTTTTCCTTCGGATGATAGGTCGCTAACTGCACAGATGGCCTCTGTTGCATAGCTGGGCAGATCCGTATTTTGCATTCGGGCAAAATACCCTGTGGTATAATTAAATCACTTGGGTAACCATCATTATACCTCCTAAAGCGTGGAAGGTGCCTAATCCATCCAATGTCTTGATGTTAAAATCTGCGTTGTCAAAGGTGGATTGCACAAACTTTTCTGATCCAGTTGTGGTTGGTGTGGCTGAAGTTTCCAGCTGAATAATGTTTTTGTAGCTTGCACAAGAACCCATAGTTGACAACAAGTCAATAAGGTAACTGGACCCGAATTTGTGGTACAAATAAACACCTACGCCATGGAGCAATGGTGATAAGAGTGAGGAAGATCTCACCGCTGACAATATTGAGTGTGACAGAGCAACACATTTTTTACGCCACTTATCCAGACAGCCTCGTTGTCTTTTACTATCAAGGTTTCAATAACAATCGCAATGAATTCGTATTGCTGTATCTACATTCTGCAAAAATAAATGTGAGGGTGGGTATTTTTTGTTTCATATACTTGGGCGCGAATATCCTCCCGGATAATATCTGCTGCTGTTTTGACTGCCCGGGTCGCTCTTTTTCAGGATCTCGCCATACTTCCATACCATGAACCTGATAAAATTTTGTACAGTATTTTTAAAGCAAAAGAAATGTTGTTTTGTTTGATTCCGTAACTATTCATATTTTATTTCCGTATTTTTTCAAATAGGCGGCGTTTAATGGTTCGCGCATCAGGTGGGTTCTCACCTGGCTGTTCTACTAACTGGGTCATAGAAAACTGGCACTCTTCCGAGTTTTTCTAAGAAGCCGAAATTTGTTCATGGAATCATTTATACTGTCACGAGGACAGCCTCTCATCTCAAGCCCTTTTCCGACAGGTCTGTACAGGTTTCTCTGACAAAACCGATGATATCTCGCATCTAGGTGCAGGCAAATCAGTGTCTTCTGTGATGCGTTTATTATTTGAGTGCCCATTCATCATCTCTTTTTTTAGCTGCTTGCAATAACCAGTTCCAAACTCTCAACAGAAATGACACTATTTCTCTTTTTCGGCTTAAGTTTTTTTGAGTTTCTATAAATTTGCAGAGTATTATTTCCTCCCCACATAAAAAACAATTATCGCTAGCAAATTAAACTGCTCAGTTAAGCTTCTTGTATGTCTATTTGCTCTCAATTCCCTCTCCTCTCGTTGAGTGCAGCATTTATCAATTTGGGTTTAGTATTACCTTTTTGGCAAACACAATGCACCGAAATTTTGCGTGATCCCTTTTAATAAACGTTCATGTTCCACGTTTTTAATTTAACACTGCACGCAAGCAGGTTTTTATCCCTCTCTGTTTCACCAAAACCACTTCACCTTCAGTCAAACTCTCATTGCATATGAAACAACAGGAACCGACGACAGAGGTTTCAGCACTCATTATTACTTTATCTTTATTAAATAGTCTAAACGCGCATAATTAGCATTGAATTTGCAATGTCGATCCGGCGCGAGAGTGACGTGACTGAGACACGAGGTGTGGCGGTAGGAACCGGCCGGCGAGACGACCATAACCAAAATAATCCGGTCTGGCTAAGATTCTGACCGCATGAAGAAAGTATCTACTCGTAACAATACTATACGTCACCGCGCCGCGGGCCGCCGCGGCTTCCCTCGCCACCCACTGATTACCTCAACCCCTTTAATAAGCTGTGTCTAAGGAACTATAAGATGTAAGTTGGCATAGTTGGTATTATTTTGTTAGGAATGTAGTGGCTTTAATAATTTTGAGTAAAATTACGCATAAACTTTCTCTTTAGGGGTAAAAACTGTCAAAAACTATTTTTCTTAATTTTCCTTCTTTTTTGGCAATTTTGCTAATTTTTGAAGAGCTGTACCATAAAACTACTCAACATACTAAAACTAAATTAGTTTCATTTGATTGCAAATTTTGACTACTTTAAAAGATGCTCTTCATGATTTTTGTCGATAAAATAGGTCCTTGGTGGTCAAAATTAACAAAAACTAAAAAAAGTGCAAAATTTTCAAGAGTTTTTATGTTTTTACCAAGGTTTCGGAAGGCTTTTGAGGTCGAAAACTTGGATTCTTCATAACCTATTTCCCACTACAAATTTATAAAAAATTAGAACTACCTTATTTTTGCAAGCAACACCTCTTTTTCGGGACGATTTCCATGTACTAGTAGGGATACAATGTGATGAGTGGTCAAACATTAGAAATCAAGCTATAATAAATTTTATTGTAACAACACCTAAACCGCAGTTATACAAAACCGAATGCACCAAAGACAATCGACATACTGGGGAATATTTAGCAGACGAAATCTTCAAAATTATTGACCAAATTAGTGCACCGAAGGTCATTGGACTGGTAACCGACAATGCAACTGCTATGAAAAAAACGAAGAAAATTATAACAACGATATTTCGACATACTCGTGTATTGCCCATATACTAAATTTATTGATCGGGGACATTATGAAAATAAACTCATTGAGAAATATAGAAGTATCTTGTAAAAGTATAGTAAAAGAAATAAACAACTCTCACTTAAATTTGGCAAAATTTAATAAAATCCAAAAAGAACAATTTGAAAAATTAGTTTCCTTAAACTGCCTGTCACGACTAGGTGGGGGTCAATATTAAAATGTTTTGAAAGTTTATTTCATAGCCGACATGCTTTAAAATTTTTGTTGTGTTTGAACAAGCACAAAAATTAGATAAAAACGTTAGGAAGCATATTGGCTATGAATTGAAAAACTAATCAATTTACTTCAGCCCATAGTGAAATGGATCACCATATTAGAAAGCGAAAAATTAGCTATCAGCAAGGTTATTTTAGCTATGAATGAACTTTCAGACATTTTTGAAAAATATGTACCAGAAATGCCTGTCACAAAATATGAAAAAAATATATTATGAATTGTTTAGCTAAACGACGTGAAATGGTTTTGAAAAGCATTCACTATGCAGCAAACTTCCTGGATCCTAAATATAAAGGAAAAAAACTTTCTTCGGCACAACATGTTGATGCCATAGAGTATGTTCATGACATAGTTGAGAAAAATGTTATCTTTAATGTTAACAAAAGAGACCGTATTAACTGAACTTACTCAATATATTGCTGAAAGTGATATATGGTCTAAAAATTTATTTGGCAATCTGTGAATAACCTTAACTCAATAACATGGTGGAAGGGAATGTGTAGTAAAACTTCGCTAAAAGATATTGCAATTGCAATTTTAAGTTTGCCACCTTCATCGGCAGCGACTGAGCGCCCTTTCAGCTCTTACTCCATCGTTCACACAGCTAAACGCAACCGCCTACGGTAGAAAGGGCTGGTATGCTACTTACATAAAAACAACTTAAAATTAAAATTGGAAGAGAGAAATGAAAAGAGTAGAGAAACGAGAGACCTAGAAGTCGATTGTGATCGTATTGATAAAGCAGGAACTTCGAGTGCAAGTAAGAAACTAAAAGCAACAGAAAAGACACAGAAATTTTGAAGTTAGTTCAAATTCTGATACAACTATTAGTGATAGTGATGGAGAAGAACAAGACACAACAATGTTTTCAGATGAAGAGTACTAATTTATCTTTTGTTATTTTTAGAAGCTTGTTTTGTGCTTATGTTCTCAATTTGTCTATAAAAGACTTGTTTTGTTTGTTATTCTTTACTTTGAACTTTGGTTCTCATTTTGTCTAAAAGATTTATTCGTTTGTTATTCTTTAGATTTTTTGGACGTTTGTCCTCCTTTTGTCTTTACAAGACTTATATAATGTTTTATTATTTAGAAACTGGTTTTTTTTGTAATTAGAATGTGTTATGTTGTTCTTGCTGTTGTGTTATTTTGAAATTAAAATAAAGTAAAAGTCCTTGTTTTGGCTTTACAAAATTTACCTAAATAAGTTACATATTTAATATTTATAATCGGCATAGCTTCACCGCATCCACTAATTTTGAATCTAATTGAAACATTGTTAAAAGTGTAAATTTTAAAACCCATACATTTCTGACGCTGTTAAAAATAATCTACACGTCAATTTTGCAATAATATTAAATGTTCGCGAATATTCCCGAATATTACCGAATTTTCGCAAACGATCTTAAACTGTCGAGAATTGAACATCGTTATCTATACCGTATGTTGCTAAAATCGTGTTCAATCGAACGCCTTATTATATCTTTTTTGGCAGCAAACACTTGATGCGTTCTTTATTGTTATGAAATGGTACTTATAGTTTAATTTTATTTTGTAAAGATTTTTAAGATTTCATTCACTTTATACAGGGCGAGACAAAAGTAAATCAAAATGTTCTCCATTTTTTTTTTAATGGAATGCGCTATATTTTATATCAAATTTTTAAAGATATTTCATTACTCAATTAATTTTATATAGCATTTCCTATACCCAAATTTGTTATCTTAAGAGATATATCAGGTTTAGTTACGAAACTCGACATCTTTTAGATTTCTAATAATAATAAATATAGTCATGAAAAAGTTGATCTAATTGTTATTTTCAGTTACAGTTAATTGAGGTTACTGAATAATTTTGCAATTATACTTATAATTTTCAAGCGTTATTTAAAAATTGGTGGCATGTTTCAACAGTCACCATACAATGTTACTAATTTTTAATTTGAAAATTTACCCATAAAAAATTTAAAATGTTTTGCTTAATTTAGGAAAAAAATGAGAAGTATGTTATTTAAATATTTATAATTAATAATAAAAGAAGAAAACGACCTAACAATAACTAACAAGAAACAATAAACATACAACAACAAATAAAGATTGATTAAATAAATAAAATAAATAAGTAATTTATTCAATTAATTAAATGTTTAATGTGCCGTCCTCCAACCTCAATCGACAGTTCTATTTGATGTTGGAAGAACTGTTACGCCTCGAAAACACTTCGTGATTCTTATTTTCATGTTCTCTTTTGTGGTAGGAGCGGTCTTGTAAACTTCGAACTTTCACATATCCCCAAATACCAAAATCTATTTTCGTATAGTCGGAGATCTAGGTGCCAAGAAATTGGACGCCCCCTCCAATCCACTTATCTGGATAATTTTGATTTAAAAACTCAACAAAAGGCCTTGTAGAATGCACAGAGACACCATCGTGGAGAAACCACATTTGCTCTTGATGTTCTTCTGGCACAACAGTTAATAAATGAGGCAAGTAATTTTGTAAAGAATTTAAATAAACATTGCCAGTTACTTTCTCATCAAAAAAATAAGGACCAACAACATATTCCCCTACTATTCCTCCCTAAACATTCAGCCACCATCTGTTTTGAAAACGCAATTATAGAAAATGCGGATTACTATCAGCATGATAGTGAAAGTTATGTCTATTGACATTACCATTTTTATGAAATGTGGGCCTCATCACAGAAAACAATTAGATTAGAAAAATTTGGATTCTCAATGATTTTTTGATGAGTTCATTGACAAAAAGCTAATCTTTGTTTAGAGTCTTGGTCATTTTGGAGCGCCCTGTGTACTCGTGAATAGTTTTAAAAAGTGCATTTCACAACTGCCTATAACTCTGCCAAATATTATTGTCGTATCTTGTTGATTAAAAAGTTATTGGACTTTTTGTTGAATAAATGGGCCACCTGTATGTATTAAAAATATTTAAAACAATATTTAACAATATTTCAAAACGTACCAGGGTTCAAATTGCAGCCTTTTTTTGGATTTATTAAAATATAATATTTAATTAGAGTCTTTGGATATCGTAAAGTAAACGCTAAAATTGTGTGGGTTTTTTTTGCGCATGCGTAATGACGCGTTTCATTATGTGAATATTCTAATAAATCCATTGCCAGTTCAAGTAAAAAATTAAAACTTATGCTTCTTTACCGGTGGAAATTAAACGCTTTTCTTTAAAAAAAAAATAATAATACAACTAAACAAAGAAATCTGACTAGGATTTTAACTCTCGTACGTTTTGAAATATTATTAAATTGTTGTTTGGTTAAATTTTAGAAATTATTACGCAAAACGTTTTCTAGTAGACATTGTTAAGTGTTCTGATAGTGAAAATATCCTAAAAACACTTTGAGGACATATAAATCGGACTTTTCAAATATCTCATGTTAAACAGAATCCTTCAGATTATTCGGGACACACACGGTATAGATAATAGCCTTTGAAATTTTGTATGTTTATTTACATGTACATTCTAATGTACGTGTATTCACATAAATGTCGTTCGAAGTTTTAATCTTTAATTTATTAACAATCTTGGCTACTGTTTCCATGTCAATGTTGCTATTTTTGTTTGATAAAAAGGCCTAAAAAAAAGGTTTTTTTCTTGTAGAAACATCCAACTGATGAGGAGAAACTTTGGCAGTAATTTTATAAAAAAACGCAGTATCTCTTTTTTTGCCTCCACTTCTGGAAGATACTAAAAACTAATTCTTTATTAAAACCTGTAAATCAGACGATTTGTTTTATATGCTTGTATAAATGACCGGACTGAGCGATCGAAACGTCGGCAAAACAAGAGACAATGTGGTCTCTATTCTGTAAATAATCTGTTAAAATTAAAGGTCTTTAAATTGGCGGTATCTATGGTTACATGTCAAATTTGTAAATCTAATTGGTAGTTTATTTTTGAAGTACCTTTAAAATTAACAGAATACAGCCCTAATGTGTATTGAGCTCTCAGAAACCCCCGTCAACCCCTAGGGAACGCCTAATTATTAATTCAAAAAACTTTCTACTTGTTGTTTTTTGTTTACCACGTGGTTTAACCGAGACTCTCTATGTTGAATTTTTACACTATACTTTGTTCCATACAAGAAAGTAGTGAAGGAAAGCATAGGAAGCTTTAACCTTGATTGTTATTGGTGTAAAGCCCGTTCAACACTGATAAAATTATATTTAAAAAATGGTGATATTTTTTTGTGTGGAATGGTAAAACTGTCATCATTGTCATATTTGAGGTTATAGACATTTCATGTTGTTATTTCGCCGTTGTAGTTGTGTGCTCCTCTTGTATTGATTTTCTGCTTTTATTCCTTTATAAAATAGTTCTTTTAGAACTCTACATTGTCTACGTTATTTCGCAATGTAAGTTTATAACCCGTTTCTACAGAATTTAATAACTACAGTTGTACAGTATTTCCATATTTTGTTTACTATAGCGGCCGTATTTCATTTCAAAAACCATAAGGGCAAATTAGTAAGTAGTGGTCAAAAATTAATGGCTTACAATGTTTACTTACGAAACAAGACGGATAAGAGTAAAACAGAAGCTGTGAAATTGACATCTATCGAATGCGGTCTGGGTGAACGAATGGTATGGAATATTGTAAAAGAAATTGGAACTTCTGGGATTGCTCGTTCCCTTAAAAAACACAGAACGACTTGAAGATTTTGAAAAAACTGAATTCGAAGACATTACATTCATTCTTTTAAAAATGAATTACCAACTTTAGAAAAGTTCTGAAAGTTGTGAATGATGACGATTCATTACCTAACTTTAAACGTACATCTTTCTGGAGAATATTGAAAAAATTAGGATTTATATATGACAAACGCAGCAGAAAGAACACTTTAATTGAGAAAAAAGAAATTGTTTTATGGAGACGTAAATACCTAACCACTATCAAAATATCGAAGTGAAGGGAAAAAATGTATTACTCCGGTAAAACTTGATTGAATGCAGGACTTAACGTCATTAATAAGATTTGGAAAGATACAACTGTAACAACTTGAACGAAGCACACATGGAGGTCTTTCAGCACTGGCATTCAAGATCCCACCGGAAAAGAAAACGTTTGATCGTTGTACAGGGTGGGCAAATAAGCGAGGTAAGCTTGGCTGTATCTCAGAAACTAATGATCGTAGAGAGTTACGGTAAAAAATTTGATAGGTAAAGTGGGCAAGGTAAAATGCTGGAATTATGTTTAAGTTTTCAAAGGTCATGCCGCCAATGGAAGTTGTCGCCATCTTGAATTACATAAAGTTACGTTTCTCGCGATTTTCCCCAATGAATGTAACAAAAAAGTATTTGCGTTTCAGTGTTAACAAAGTTGAACATTTTTGTCAAACTAATTTTCTCTATATTTCGAAATAAAGTGGTGGGGGTTTTTGAATGTTGTTTAAATGAATGGCTGTAACTTCGAAACGGCTTAATGGTTTGGATAAATTGGTATCACTGAAAGAGCATTTCTTGGGCTTTTAGATTTCTCGTAATTATGACAGTTGTGACCTATACGGCCGCCGATAGAGGGCGTTAGTCGATATATCCAAAATATTAGATTTTTTACAAAAAATGTAAGAAATGCAGTAATATAAATTTTTTTGGACCAGATAATAGACAAATGACCAACCAATAAGCCTGCACCAAACCGCATCTTAATATCTTTTCCTAACTCAAATTATTAAAAAAATACTAAAAACCAGGAAAATTCATATATACCCATTCAAAAATGCATCGGTTGGTTTCGATAAGAAAGCAAGTAGTAGGTCATGGAAATAAAAGACAACTCCTCTCAAAATATTCACGAGAAATCTCAGTTTATTTAGTGCTGTAAATTTAAGTCACGCGTAAACGATTTTCTTTTTAAATAAAGTTGTGGTCCTGAAAAGGACCGATTTTGAAAAAAGATGAATGCCTTCTGTGTTCAAATTGCCGTCCGTCATATTCCACACATTGTTCCTTTCTTGAGTCGACAAAACCACAACCGCAACGGATTGGTTTCGAATTCTGTTTTTCCATATCCATTCGTGTTGTTGGTGAAGTCTTTTAAGCGTCCCCACAAGTAGAAATCGAGACATGTCAAGTCAGGAGATCTTGCCGGCTAAGAAAATAGGCTTCCTTAATATCCAGCGTTGTCGAAAGGTCTTGTTAATACGGTTTCGGACATTAATTGAATGTGCCGGACAACCATCTACTGCAGAAACATAGTTCTCCTAATTGGATTGTTCTTCCTTGAGGAGGGGCACCAAAAAACCATTAAGGCGTTTTTTCAGGCAACGTTTCGTGCAGCCGAATGTGCACTTCTTCAGGCCTCTGTTTATTAAAAAGAAAGGAATACATTTAACGGTAAGTTATATACATAAACATCATATCCTTAATATATAAATCTAAATTATAGGTGATTGACTCGACTACTTACTTAAAACAAATAAATGGTCCGCCACTTGAATAAGTGTAAAAACACATAGATATTAAAACAAACACAAAATAAATTAATAATTAAATGTAAATAAATATCTCTAATAAAACACACACTCTATACGTAGAAACGAACAAACATGAATGACTAGATAACAATATGATAATGGGAATTCCTTCTTCTATTTTATTTTAGTGATTAAATTTCTATAAATATTGCTTAAATTTTGTGTGTCCGTGTTATAATTAATGTTGTTATTGTGTTTGATGATGTATATCATTTCAGCTATTAGACGTTTTTATAATTCTTTTCTACATTTAAAATCGTAGGATTATCAAAATTAAAATTATGACCCATCTCAATATGGTGTACGGCTAACGCAGAGTCTGGTTTTTGTTTTTGCAATCGTACTTATGATTTTAATCCTATTACGTGTTTTTGTTTGGTTTGGCCAACATAGCATTTATTACAGTCAAGACAGTCTATTTTATACACTACATTGTGTTTGTCAAGAATGTTTGTCTTGTCTTTTAATTGTGTGTAGATAATGTTGTAAATAGTATTGTTATTGTATGTAGCTATGTGGACGTTAGTAGTTTTTAGTAATGGGATAAGGTGTTTAGTCAAGTTAGGTATATTAATAATTTTAGTATAGGTATATTGAGAATTAGGGGGATTAATTGGTGATGGTGTGTTAGTGTTATAATTATAGTATAAGATTCTGTTAATAATGTTAGTAGGATAATTGTTATTTTCAATATATTTTTTAGAGAGGTTAGATTTTTAGTGAGATATTTAGGACTACTTAGTTTTGTTATTTTGTTTTTCATAGATTTAACTATATTTATTTTTGGTGCTGTTGGTGATTTGATAAATAATTGATAGTCCTATTGGATGCCATGGGTTTAAAATACCAGTCAGTTAATAATTTGTTGGTGTCTTGATCTTTAATCAACCTCACATCTAAAAAGGGTAATGAATTATCTTTTTCAATCTCGTACGTAAATTTTAAATGTAGATTGTATTTGTTAAAAATATTAAGAGTATTATGTATTTCATCTTCAGGGATGCAAGTGATTACATCATCAACATAACTTATCATAAAAATAGGTTCAAACAATAAATAAGAAGACTATTTTACGAAATTAAACTCTTTATTAAATGACGACGTGGTTTATAATTTGACTAACAATGATCCGACTACGAAAATTCAAAACTATAACAACAAAATTACTAAAAATTACTTAACAACGGACATATAGACAACACAACTTGCAAAAAAAATTACAACTTACACAAGCGTTCCACCAAAATTATATGGTTTAGTAAAAATACATAAAGACGATCATCCCTTAAGACCCATAGTTTCATGCATTGGAGCACCTACGTATCATTTATCAAAATTCATATCAGACATACTCAGTAATATTTCACACATTTTCATTCATAACATCAAAAACTCATATGAATTAATAGATACCATACAAGATACAACAATACCATCCAATTATAAATTAATTTCGTTTGATGTAAACTCTTTATTTACAAACATCTCCAAAGAACTAACAATAAACTTAATACAAAAGTATTGGGATGATATAAAAGCATTTACTACACTAGATTTAACATTCTTCACACACATTGTAGAGTTTTTTGTTTGATGCAAGTTACTTCACATGTAATAAAAAAATATACATGCAAAAATTTGGAACAGCAATGGGCAATCCTGCTTCCCCTATTTTAGCAAACTTAATAATGCACGATTTGCTTTTATATGTTCGTTACAATTTATTGTTTGAACCTATTTTATGATAAGTTATGTTGATGATGTAATCACTTGCATCCCTGAAGATGAAATACATAATACTCTTAATATTTTTAACAAATACAATCTACATTTAAAATTTACGTACGAGATTGAAAAAGATAATTCATTACCCTTTTTAGATGTGAGGTTGATTAAAGATCAAGACACCAACAAATTATTAACTGACTGGTATTTTAAACCCATGGCATCCAATAGGACTATCAATTATTTATCAAATCACCAACAGCACCAAAAATAAATATAGTTAAATCTATGAAAAACAAAATAACAAAACTAAGTAGTCCTAAATATCTCACTAAAAATCTAACCTCTCTAAAAAATATATTGAAAAATAACAATTATCCTACTAACATTATTAACAGAATCTTATACTATAATTATAACACTAACACACCATCACCAATTAATCCCCTAATTCTCAATATACCTATACTAAAATTATTAATATACCTAACTTGACTAAACACCTTATCCATTACTAAAAACTACTAACGTCCACATAGCTACATACAATAACAATACTATTTACAACATTATCTACACACAATTAAAAGACAAGACAAACATTCTTGACAAACACAATGTAGTGTATAAAATAGACTGTCTTGACTGTAATAAATGCTATGTTGGCCAAACCAAACAAAAAACACGTAATAGGATTAAAAATCATAAATACGATTGCAAAAACAAAAACCAGACTCTGCGTTAGCCGTACACCATATTGAGAGGGTAATAATTTTAATTTTGATAATCCTACGATTTTAAATGTAGAAAAGAATTATAAAAACGTCTAATAGCTGAAATGATATACATCATCAAACACAATAACAACATTAATTATAACACGGACACACAAAATTTAAGCAATATTTATAGAAATTTAATCACTAAAATAAAATAGAAGAAGGAATTCCCATTATCATATTGTTATCTAGTCATTCATGTTTGTTCGTTTCTACGTATAGAGTGTGTGTTTTATTAGATATATTTATTTACATTTAATTATTAATTTATTTTGTGTTTGTTTAATATCTATGTGTTTTTACACTTATTCAAGTGGCGGACCATTTATTTGTTTTAAGTAAGTAGTCGAGTCAATCACCTATAATTTAGATTAATATATTAAGGATATGATGTTTATGTATATAACTTACCGTTAAATGTATTCCTTTCTTTTAATAAACAGAGGCCTGAAGAAGTGCACATTCGGCTGCACGAAACGTTGCCTGAGAAAACACCTTAATGTTTTTTGGTGCCCTCCTCAGGAAGAACAATCCAATTAAGTGATCATTTATAGGAGGAAATATTTTCCTTTTCATCATAGTTCTTCTAGTTTCCAGTGGCACATCTTCCAACAAAATTGGCAAGTCGTTGATCAAAAACTCTTAGAAGCGGTTACCAGTTAAAAGCTTGTTCAAAAAAAATAAGGTCCAATAATTCTGTCCCCAATGATACCGCACAACACATTTGGGCTCAGCGTCCCTAGTGTTGTGGTGTTACACTCTCTTAACCAATGCCGGATTTTCAGCGGATCAATAATGCATATTATGACGGTTTGCTCTACCATCACTACTAAAGATAGCCTCAATCGGTCCAGAGAATTTCCGTTAAGAAATTTCTGTTTTCCTTAAAAGTATGCTTAGCATCCATGACAATAATTTAATCTATTATCGAAATCTTGTTCATTTAGCACCTGGTGCAAGGCTATGGTAAGGATGTAGTCTCAAAGTAAAAACAACATATATGTAAAATAATAAATCAGAATAAAACACTGAATTATTGTGCATTTGAGAGTATGTGCCAAGATACTTGGAATAAGATAAAGTATTTACCTATAATCTTTTAAAAATATTTCTAACAGTTGTTCGTACTATTCCCAGTAGAGACAATGTTCTAGTTCCTCATGTCTATCAAATTCTATGTAAGCCAAGACATTGATAATGTTTTCTTCGGTCCTTCCATTTGCGACGCCTGCGATGTTGAGGGCGACGAAAACTTCAGTATCGCGTAATCGTTGTACCAAGCGTGCCGCGTTCTGTCTTGCAGCTATAGCTGCATTTGAAAACACTCGAAATAACTCACAATCATATCAACGGCTTCATTATTTGTGAAAGGCATTTTGATTAAATAGTACTCAAATTATATGCAATCAACAATATTAGGCTGCGTGTGACAAAAATTGACGTTACGGAAATATTTTGACAGGAGTTGTTTTTTATTTTGATGGCTACTACTGCCTTCTAATCAAAGCAACCGATCCATTTTTTAAATAGGTATATATGAATTTTCCTGGTTTAGTATTTTTTAATAATTTGAGTAAGAAAAAGATATTAAGAAGCGGTTGCTTAAACTTGGTTGGTCATTTGTGACTATTATCTGGTCTAAAAAAAGTCTACTTATTATCGCATTTAAATTTTTTGAAAAAATCTAATATTTTGGTTATAATATCCAATAACGCCTTCTATTGGCGGCACATGTAAGTCCAATTGTCATAATTACAGAGAAACCTAAAAAGCCCAAGAAATGCTCTTTTCAATGGTACCAAATTTATCCAAATCCATTAAGCCGTTTCGAAGTTACAGACATTCATTTAAGACAATATTCAAATACCCCCACCACTTTATTTCAAAGATAGAGAGAAGCATTAGTTTGGACAAAAATGTTCGACTTTCGAGGTAAGATTAAAACGCAAATACTTTTTGTTACATTCATTAGGAAAAATCGTAAAGAAACGTAGCTTTATGTAATTCAAGATGGCGTGGAAACGCCTCACTGGCAACCATCTAGAAAAGCTTAAACATAATTCACAATTTTCCTTGCCACTCTACCTATCAAATTTTTTTACCGTAACTCTCTACGATCATTAGTTTCTGAGATAGACAGCCGCTTACCTCGCGTATTTGCCCACCCTGTACACATCGGCAGCAACTTACTGGTTTTGTGGAAGGTGCTTATTTAAATTTTGAATCGAAAAAACAGGTACCAAACAAATTTCAAGTTTTAGAAATTGTTAACTTACTGATATGAACAATTGCTTTGGAGGTGATTACCACGAGGAAATGAAGAATATTTGCAAGAATTGGTTAAGTCGCATTCTACTACTTTTAGAAAATAACTCTGTCATAATCATGGACAACTTCCTTTTACCATAGTGTAAAGTCAGAAAAAGTGCCTACACAAAATTGGAAGAAAAGGTGATATTATTGAATGGCTTCATAATAAGGGTATAACCGATTAGAAAAGACTTATTAAAAATACAACTGTTGGAGTTGAGTGAAAGATTATTCTGCAGCTCATCCGACACCTTACGTTATCGACAGATTAGTAAAGAGAAGCGGTAAAATCATATTGCGTTTGCCTCCGTACCACTGCAACTTAAATCCAATCGAGTTAGTGTGGTCACAATTGTGAAGAATTACGTAGCAGCTCATAATACCACCTTACAAGGTTTCTGATGTGAAAAAATTATTAGACAGAAGGTGTTGCTACTGTCACAAAAGAAAAATGGCTTTTGATTGTGTCGAGCACATAATTAAAGAAGAAAAAGAAGTTGTGGGATTTAGATGGTATAACTTCGAAAATATGTTAGAAGTAACTATAAATTTGAACTCTGATAGTAGTTCCTTTGAAGAATCGAGCAGATGAAAGATTTATAGTAACTTCAGTGATCTTCCAATATTACAATTTTAAATTCATGCATTCTTTAAAATTAAAAATTTAATTTTATAATTAAGTTTATTTCATTATTCGCACTCAAATTTTTTTAGGTTGAGTGTGTATTAATGACTTATTCAATCCATATGAATTAAATTTTCAAATAAAGGTTGTACATTGCTGGTTTTTAAGCCAATTGTATTGTTAAATGCTTAAGTAGAAAATTAAGACAAGTAACAATGACAATGAGCAACGATTAATCATTAATCACAATTAAGTTCAATTTCCTTGAAAACTACGTTTAGTCAATATATTTACATTCGCCTTCTCAACATTAGAAATATGCAATACCACATAAATATTGATAACGACTATTAGAAAAAATAAGTATTTTTAAAATTTCCCGCCTTTGGAAAACAACACAAAAACTTTGCTTTGTAGACTTGCCTTCAGACGCAGCGCCACCTACTACCTTCTTATTTGGAATGAAGTATAGTAATATTCTCTTTACTCAAATTAATTGTTTTGATTTTCTATGGTCATAGTTATTCTGTTTTCTAAATAGACATCTTGAACACTTACGTATTATTTTTGTGAGATTTACAGCAAAACATTCTTATCTAAAATCGGAAATAAAAAAAAAAATGATATGCCATGAAATAGTAAGGTAAAATAGTTGTTAAGTGTTCCCCACTTTTCTGAGATAATACTGTATAAACTTTCTAAGCTTGTCAAAGTCATTTACAATAGAAGTATCAACACTTGTCGTTAAGTATAAGAACACAAATAATTATACGTCATTTGCGTAATGACTAGGTTTTGAAATGTAATAAAACGTGTTATAAAACAAATGGCGTCTAATTTTTATGCGTTCTTAACGATGTTGACAGTTTTGTCAAATAATTTAAAAATTAATATCAAAGTGTAAGTATCTCTTCTTTATCGGTGTATCAGCTTAATATCTGATACGAATTGCTTTCTGGTCTAAGTTTGTTAACCCGATATTTGGAGAGGTTCACCCGGATTTAATACAAAATTAACAACTAACAAAATATAACTTAATATTATTCCATTATTATACCGAAAGTACAATAGATTAACAAAAACTTGAATAATGCTTATTACCAGCTTAAAATTAAAAAAAAAACAAACTAAGACAAGATGAATGCATTGTTATTTTTATTCATTCTTTTACACGTTATTTTAAAATACTTTTTGCCCTTTCTTCTTTTTATTTTTTTATTGTAAAAACTGCAGCGTTTCCCATTAATTATATTCACATTTGTCATTGTTTGTTTCAATGACTTTCCAGATCACTGAACTGCATGGTTGTAAGTTCCCTGCAATGATATATTAGTTACAAATTCAAATGATAAATATTTTGGTTTGCAATAGACAATTGTATTTACTTGGGATCAATAATTATCGTTATTAGTAACCATTAAAATCAATGCTATACTATACTTAAAAATATTTGTTTAGTTGTGTAGAATTTGTTATTTCTGAATATTTGCATATTATTTATTTATTTATTCCTATGACTAACCTTAATGGTAGCATCATTTATTAGTGCTTTTTAGTTTCTGTTGCTCCGATGTCGTTTTTAGCTTGCTGCACTAATTTCATTGCAATTGTGAAAAGTAAATACCTTGTCTCTTTTATCATTTGGTAGTTTCTTCTTTCAAGTTCAAGCTTCGTATGAAAACAATGCGTCCTTTTCAATTTTTTATCATTGAAATTTTATTACACCATCCATTTTTAAACTATACTTTCACTATTCAAGAAACGACGTCTGCTACCTGAAAGAAACAATCCCGTTTCTGTTAGAAGATTTTTATGGACTAATATATTATTGCATTACAAAAACACTCTAATTATTGTAATGATTCTAGATTGAAAATACGTGATTATGGTGATAAAGTGCATTTAATTAGGTAACTTACATTACACACTAATGAATAGAAATTCCTATTTTACATTTCAAATTTAACTTTGATAACCAATAATAATTGTCTCCTCTAATGAATTGTTTTAATACCTAAACTATACACATATCTTTCGTAAATAACCTCTAATTGGTGATAAAAAAAAAAAGAAAGAAAACTGTATTTATAGTTAATTGCTTTTTTATATGCAGTTTATTGTCATAAATTGGGTAAGATATTTATAGTTAATTTTGTTATTAATAAACATACAATTTTGGTTAAATAATAGTCAATAATGTACAGTTTATGTATGTAGGTTTTAGATTATGTTACGAAAACTAAAAAATTCTAAACAAATCTAAAGTATTCAGAGAAACTTGCTGAAAAACTCTACTTAAAAACCCAATATTTCCTTTATCGTGAAGATTATGAAGAAATAACAAAAATTGTTTTTTAAAGTAAATTCCTAATAATTTAAAAAAAAGGTACTGTCATATTCTCGAAAGATAATTACTAGTAATGTCTTATTTCTTTAAAGAGCACCATATATATTTTGTAAATAAAAAATTTGAAGTTATTAATTATAAAATAATCAGTTTCTCACTAACTGAACAATGTTTTATATCTATTTAAAATGTTATCTAACATGCTATCGTCAAGGTCAAAACCCACCCTATATAGAATAAAAAGTATTGAGTGTCACTACTACCAACAGCAAAACAAATATGCCAATCTTCATAATGGTCATGCGTGTTTCATTCACATCCGTTATTAGTATTTTTATTCAAAAATCCTATGAAAAGTCACATAAACTGTTTTCAATTTTTGTAATAAGAAACTAATCCAAAATTGTAACTTCAGGGCCGCATGGCGCCTAAACTAAGCGACTAAAAAAGTTTAGTTCAATCGGCTTATTTTGGTCTAAGAAATATGTGTTAGGTGTGCGTAAAAACGTTTACTGACACCATGTATATGTACTTGCGCAATATTAGACTATATCTTTCCATCATTTGTTTTGCTAAAGAAAAACGTTTTTGTATATGACTGAGAAGATAAATTTAAAAATACCTATCATTGTTATTGTTTAGGCATTGTGTATTAATGTTTTTTAAATAAAAATGTGATTTTAAGTCAAACTAAATACCAACAATGAAATTGTACTTATAAGTAAAAGCTGAAGTATACAGCTTCACATAAAAGCAGATTCAAGCAGGAGTTGACAAAACATCTACTTGTTATTGATAAAAGGCATTAGCTTGATAGCAATTGACTACCCCACCTTAGGGTAGTCACTTCCCTAGATAGCACATAAAGTCGATAACAGCTTAAAGTAATTTTGCAAGTTTAAATAGTGACTTTAAAGCATCTTTTTTAAATAATTCTTCATCATTTTTTGAAACCGATAAGACTAATTTTCTTTCTTTTTCAAACGTCAGTTACATGGCCAAGCTGATAATACTGAAGTGTACACTTCTTTGCCATTGCAAATCGACATAACTTTTGCCGTTGACGAAGGTGCTTAAGTTCTTACGCGTCGACGTTCTTAAGTTTACAATGAAAATCGTAGCAACTTACCCGAATGTTACAAAGTTCGCAGAATTTGCTGTATTAACAATTCACATACGTTTTATTTGAAAAAAAAATATTCTCAACAGTAAAGATAAATCTAAAAAAAATTGGATTTAGGGTAAACGCCAGGACTTTTCGATAAACTACAAAGCCATTGCTTGTAAAAAAATTTTTTTTTACCGATAATCCCTTCTTTTACTTCTACTGCGATTACAAACAGTAGGTGTTGCAGAGATTAAATTCAAGAAATTTGAATTTAAGTAACATGGTGATTTCGTGATTTGTTGAATAATTTCAACAAAGAATTTTGTACTTGACCGATTTTAGGGTCTTCTTCTTCCTGACAGCGATTTCGAAACGACCAGTAATCACTTACAGAGCATGGTAGTCAAAAAAATTAGATTTAAGGTATCTTGACTGCTCTTAAACCTTTCAAATGATGTTGTAAAAAGAGAAATTTCGTTTAGACTTATTTTTAGGTAACATCTAAACATTCTAAAACATTTTTGATTCGACCAGATTTTCATGGTACTTCTGACATGACTGCGATTGCGAGTCACGGGAGAGGCTTGCAGAGTAATGGTGCTCAATATTTAAGTGCTCATAATTTTGTTAATATTTCGCATTTCCGCAGTACTTCTATCTTAACTGCGACTTAAAATGTCGGGATGAATTACAGAGTGGTGGTGATCAAAAAAATTAGAACTACGATATTTCTGATTGGCTCACTAATTCTAATATTTTAAAAACTAACATTCGAATAATTTTTAACAGTGTAGAAGGGGTTGAGTACACACTTTTCTAGCATGAACTTCTCTTAATCGAATCTCATTTCAAAATCGGGGAATTCTTTATTGCAAAAACTCATAAATTGTTCGTAATTTCTGATATTGGATTTTCAATTTGGACAATGTTGGGGGGGATTAAGTACGTGGATATTAGATTATCGCCTACCACATTTCTTATCATTTCTCCCTTATCTTATCTTTAGTATTTCTCTATTGTTGTACTTGTGATTCCGTTTATTGCTTTTTTGAATTTTCCTTATTTCTCGTGTCCTCTTTTCATATCATACTTATTTTTTTGTTTCTTTTTCTAACAACTTCATAAAAGTCTTTTATTCGTTATCCTTTAGAAAGTTCTTTCATGTTTTCCTTTTATTTCTTCCTTTGCATAAACATCCACATTTTCCCATTTCCATTCTTTTATCTCATCTTATACTTCTATCAATATATTCCTGTTTAGAATTCACATAAATTCTTTTAAACATTTGCCTTACTCTTATTTTCTCCTGTTGCTTCTTTCAATTTCTGGTTGACCATTCATTTGTCATTTTAAATTTCATTTCTTTCCCTCTGTGTTTTATTCTTTATTTCTTTTAAATAATATATTATTTTGCATTTTTTTCATTCCTTTTGCATGTGTTCTGTTTTGTCTATAAATATTTTTCATTACTTTCTCAATTTTCTTCATTTCGGTCACCTTCTCTATAATTATATTTTTGTTCTCTTTTACTCTTAATGTACACACATGTTAAGAATAAAAAGTAAGAAGAAAGAAATAAAATTAAGATAACAAATTAATAGTCGATTATCACCTTACTAAAATTAAACAATATAATTGTTTAGCTTAACAGTTTGTTGGGTCGTTGGCTTCTCTTGCTTATTAAGCGAAGTAATTATATTTTTAACTCCAAGTTAATACACGATTTTACTGCTAAGCATTAATTGCTGATTTTCTTTTATAATTTATTTCTCGAAATTTTCGAGATTCTTGGAGTGTGATAGTGACGTTTTATTCTCTTCTGAGAATCAGGTTCGTACTTACTGTCACGTTCATAATAATCTGACATAAAAGAGGGTACCAACCTAAATAGTTGTGAAAACCAAGAACTGTTGTTTTTAATGTAAATAAAATATTATGCGATGAGCATGTAATAACTTACTATTAAGACATGAGCAGCGTAATGTAGGAAATGAGCCGGTTTGAATTTCCTACTAAACGTTGCGAGGTGTCTTAATATAGTCATTACAAGCAATTGCATACACTATTTTTTCTACGACCCATAATGTTGAATACAAACGATAATTTTATAATTAAGCACTAACACATAGTTACGAATTGTCAAATTTGCTAAATTTATGTTTGACTATTAGCCACAGTGTATTTCTATTGGTTTCTGAAATTTGTATTCTACTCATGGAAGATGGAAGATTTGATAATTACGTAATGTCGTAATTCTATTGGTTCTAAATCTGTATCGCAATAAACCACATTAGAGTGACAGATTGTAAAAACTCTAATATATGAATTGCACAATACAGGAGTAGAAAAAAAGCCTTTTACGATCGTACAAAAAGTAACTACTTTTGCAGCAATTACTGTGCTAAAAGTTTCACTTTTTAGCATTAGTGCAAAAGCAATTTATTAGGCAAAAGTAAATTATTTTTTCCGTCGACCTCATTATAAAATTGAGTTTTACGTACTCCCTGAATAATCATAAACTAACACTTTTTAACTGTAATACTTTTCGTCAGCAAACATCTGTCAATGTCAATTATTATTTTATGTCAAATTAAATGAAAAGTCGAAGTAACCAGTATGTAAACCCATATTTAAAAAAGGATGAATTTAGACTACATAGGATATTACAGTAATTTTAGGTACATACTGAAACATTTTTAGATACTGCAGAATATTGTTTGTTTACTTCCATTTATAACCCTTATTTCTCAATCCCACACAACTTTGAACAAAACAATTTGTTGTTCAAATTACAAGTAAATGATTTTTTTCTTCAAACGACAATAAAAACGTCATATTATTGAACTACTGGCAGACGCTAAAAATTCTTTTACTGTCTAGACATTAAAAGCAAAACAGTTATTTTGTTTCCACAACTATTTAGAGGTTGGTACCTCGGTTATGTCATATTATGAATGTAACAGTAAAGTACCAACTTGATTCATCGAGAATAAAACGTCACCATAACACTCGAAAATCTCGAAAATTTGAAAATAACACATGAAAACTAGCAATAAATGCTTAAAAGAAAAATAATATATTTTACTTGGAGTTAAAAAAATATAATTGTTTCGCTTAATTTGCTGTCTCGGCTAACACCTCGCCAGCAAACTTTTAAGCTCAACAATTATATTGTTTAACTCCTAGTAAAATAATCTACTATTTTCTTCAAGCGACAATAAAACGTCATATTATTGAACTACTGGCAGACGCTAAAAATTCTTTTTACTGTCTAGACATTAAAAAGTAAAACAGTTATTTTGTTTCCACAACTATTTAGAGGTTGGTACCTCGGTTATGTCATATTATGAATGTAACAGTAAAGTACCAACTTGATTTCGTCGAGAATAAAAGTCACTATAAGACTCGAAGTCTCGAAAATTTGAAATAACACATGAAAACTATCAATAAACGCTTGAAGAAAAATAATATATTTCACTTAGAGTTAAAAATATAATTGTTTCGCTTAATTTGCTGTCTCGGCTAACACCTCGCCAGCAAACTTTTAAGCTCAACAATTATATTGTTTAACTCCTAGTAAAAATAATCTACTATTAAGTGCTTTGAAATGATATTAATAAATTGTTTATAGTTTCTACAATGTGCGAAGCATATAGAAACCTGGTTGTAATCTCACAATACTCGATACATTGTTTTCAATATGTAACACTTTAACTTCTTTAAAGTTATTCATTTATAGGTAAGACAGAATTCATACGACTTGAGATTGCTTTAGACAATTTTATTAGGTAACATTTTTGATACAGAAGCGGAGTTCCGATACAAAATTTTTCACGATCATAAAATACAAAAACTTACAGTAGAAGTGAGTAATTATGGGTACCTTTCTATTACTGTATTGATTGATGTAAATAAGTAATAATGCTAATGGAAAACACAAGAACAGTAATTACTTGTGAAAATCATTTGAATATTGATTCTGTCGCAGGAAAAAAACAAAAATAGAATCATATAAGCCATCAACATTACTGGGTTCAAGATTTATTCGTACACAAAAACTAGGTGAATTTCACAGTTTTCAATAAGCTGAAAGAAGATTATTACATTTTTTGAAACATTTTCGAGTGAATCAAAAACTACGTTTGCATACTTTCTTACGGTCAGGCAATATTTTTATTGAATATAAAATGATTATAAGTCTGACCACGGTACAAACTCAGTCTTATAACTATTATATGTCCAATTAGTAAGAATCGACTTTAATGTGTTTAATAGGAGAAACTTCATTACATCTTTGATCATAAACAATTAAAGAAATGCATTAATTTTGAGGTAGGCTTCCAACTATAACTACATTTTTAAATATACTTCAAAATAACACTACCTAAATGTAATTTTTATTATTTTAATAAATTATAAAAAAGTACATGTTTACCTATTACCTATCATAATCAAGTGCTCTTATAAAAATTATGTGATTGTTTGTAAACAAATGCTTTATCGGTAATAAATTTTGACACAAATGTTACAATACTGAACGGTGAAGTGAACATTAGGTACAGTAAAATCAGAACAAACGTAAAATTTTGTTTAAAATTACTAAACATTTTGTTTTCAGTAAACGGTAATAAATAGAAAATTAATTAATTTAAGGTCAACGGAAAAAATTAATATGTACCTCGGAAAAAAGTGCTTTTTAATAACCTCGCCTGTTTCGTACATAAAAGTGCACTTTTTTGTCCTTGTTACATAAATAACTATTTTGCACTAGTATAAAAAGTAGTTTTTAATTTTTTATTTTATTATTTTTTATTTTTCAATTGTAAACATATTTGTTACACTAGTTATACAAATAACTATTATAGCGTCTCCCAGTCGTTCAATAATATACCGGTTGAATGTTGCTTGAAGAAAAAAAATAGTGTGTCCTACATTTCTTCCTAATAAGTTTCAAATACCACAAACATACTGACTGTTTGATATCTTCTATTTGCATTTATAAGTGGACTTTAGTCATTGATAAATTTATTTTTTAATCAAAATTAATATTATATGACCTTCATAGACTAAGCTTCGTAGTAATTTAAAAATCAAATAAAACTTTGTACATAAAATAATGCGTCCATTAAAACTTTGTCCCTGTTAGAATATATCTGTTAAAGTTTTATTGTAACATTAAATATTTGTTGAGAAGAGTGAGAGTGTTTTTAGCACAAACAAGATGTTACGTGTGTGTTAGTATATTATAAGAAAAAACAAGATGGTTTAGAAAACCTGTCAAATTCAATAAGGAATATTAATATCTTAAGTCCGCAATCATTTGTTTTCTTTGCGAGTGTCGAGAGATAATCAATAGAAACGTCTTAACCCTTTTGTGTCAATTTTGTCAAATTTATTTATTTCAGCACAACGAATCAATTTGTTTCATTCAATTTTATTACTTTTGTTATAGTAATAACAAGCTATCATACTAACTGTAATTGTACGAACTCAATAGAAATGGATAAGAATAATTATCCAACAAGGTTACTAAGTGTCAAATACACAAGCCAAATTTCTAAGCGACATAGGGTTAAAATGATGATAAGAACGTAGAGCATCCTAATTATGCTAATGAAACCAGTCAGACGTAATTAGAACCCGAGGAAAGGCTTACTTCAATTACAACTGCCATCTTAGTAATTGCTGCCTGTTTCGCTTTCAATTGGAAATTTCAACAAAAACATTCTAAACTATTTTAGCAAAAAACAAAACGTGTTAACAATATAATCCAACTTATTCATTTTAACAAATAACGTTACTGTATAAACTTGAATAAATTAAAGTTTGCGTAATGCGAAAAGTTCAAAATTTGTGCAAATACAATGATTTGTTTCTCCTCGTTTAAAACTAATGAAATCCTACTAAAAGAAAAGTAAATCTGGTGGTTTATTCGATGTAGACTGCTGATAGTCCCATTCTGAGACACATAAAACCAGTGATGCTCAAAATTACTACATTACATTCGAACTTTGTAATAATAGAATCCACAACTTTAGATGAGCTAAATGTGATGTAATTTTATGTAATTGCCTATTTGTTTTATAGTATTGTTAAATTTATTATCATGCACTCTAATAAAGATTAATTTAAGATACATTAAATAATTTTTGTTAGAATTGATTCAAATTGACTTCATTTATTGAATCTTTTTGTTTCAAAACTAAAATGGAAAAATCTTGGGGTGTATTTAAAAATTATGTAAATCTAGATATCATTTCTTGAGTATGTTTTACAATGGTTTTACTTTACATTTTACATTTACTTATATAATGTAGTAAGGGCATTATAATGAAGTTCATAGACGAGTATTAATAATAATAATAATAATAATAATAATAATTTATTGTCATAAAATTTGTTATACAAAATTTGACATTGTCAATACTGGAGTGATCATTTTAAATATATTATTAATGTAAGTACAACTACAAATTAATACTATAACAACAAAATTAGCTAGATACCACTTCCAAAATATTCCGACACACTACAATACGCGCAATTTTATTATTACATATTATTACATTTTCTGATGTTCTGCGGTAGCGCATTGTAGATTTTAATGCAATTATAATATATTCCTCTTTCAAATTGAGAAGATCAATGTGTCGAAATACTCAAACTAGTACCGTTCTTTGTGTACATACAATTGTAAATTTGTTTATTACAAGTAAAATGGGTTAAGTGTGTTCTAACATAGTTTGCAACAGTATTATATATATAAAGACATGGAAGTGTCATTATCTGAAGGCTTTTAAAGTATGGCTTTCAGAGGGTTCCATACTTTAATTTTAACATGACTCTAATGATTTTTTTTTTGAGCCTTAAATACTTTTGCCATTGAAGTCGTGTGGTACCAGTACACTCATGAAATTTAAAACTTGGACACCACAATTTCTGTAAACAAAAGTTTGCACATTGTGAAGCGGGCTTAAGGGTATCATTTACAATTCTAACAGCAGGTAGTCTCAGCAGGGGTTATCTTATAGAAGGACTGTAGAATGAATCATTACACTAAGCACGTTTTAGAAAATAGGTAATTTACGTTGCTTACTTAATTTTTTCTTTAAAGAATATATTTGAAGGTATCGCTAATTAAACACCATAGCTCGATTAATTATCGAATCAAAATTTTGTTTAGGAAATGTTTACAAAATAAAATTAGAAATAATTTTGATTTAAAAACGTCTACAAGCAATAACTTTTAAATTAAATCAAAAACTAAACATGGTTATTTGGGTTGACTGATTATTACTTATTTTTAAATAAATCTAACCTACTAATTATTGTAAGTTATTAAAAAAATCATTAAACTCTCTATTCATAATATTTAGTCCTTACAAAATGTATATTTTATGACGTTTCATTTTTCTGTAGTTAATATAAAAGTGAAAATAAAAACTAAGGCAATTCTTATTGTCAACGTATATATTTAGTTTTTGACAAGAATTTATTACATAATTATAATTAAGATACCAAGTTATAGTTTAAAATTAAATGAAAACTTTTTTTTAAATAAAGGTATTACTATATAAATAAATATAAGAAATCAATAATGGGTGTGACCTCCATTATTATTGATACATTCTTGGAGGCGTCTGCTCATTGACGCTATCAAGGTATCAATATAATTAATATTAATCGTTTCCCATGCGGTATCAATGGCTGCAATTAGTGCATTACGGTTTACTGGTATAAAATTTGGCCCTTGTTGTCTTCGGATAACAGCAAGTATTCGAGCCCAAACATTTTCGATAATGTTAAAATCTGGGCTTTTGCTGGCCAGGGTAACAGCTCAAGTTATTTGCTTGTATCCAGTTGCGCACAACCTGCGAAGTATAGGGTCATCATATCCCGATAGTTAATTATCGAATGTTCCAAGAAAATATGTGTAAATAGTAAATGGAATCTACTAACGTAACGTTAAGTCGTTAATTATAGTTACATAACTCTCCTTTCATAAGATATAGTTCATATTAATATGCTTATTGTAAAGCTTCGTACACACCTGAACAACAAACCGAGGAACAAACAGAACAACGAACCGAACGGCAATCGGAACATTAATTTGGACGGTGCTACGTACGAATTTTAGAACAGATTCGCAAGTCCTGATTGTTCCACGAACGGTTTGCGGCGTTCCGCAACTTGTCGGTTTTTCTCCGACATCAAAGAAAATGCGCGCGAATGCGTTTGCAGGTTTGGACGAATCTAAACAAAACGGCGAACAAACTTATGCGGGAGAATTAAATTATTTATTTTTGTCCTCCCTTTGTGGGTTTGTTGTGTTTTAGGTAATATTATGGAGTTGACAGAAGAAAAATGTTTTAAATTAATCAGTGTTTAAGAATGCAAGAAAAAATGATGTCCCTATTAGCATCATTTGGGCGGGAAATTTCAAAATAAAAAAAAGCGAAGTAAATTATAATTTTTACTCTTCTTTGTGCGTAAAATTTGGTTGGCACTATCTTCTTGTTTTCCCAATTTTCTCTTCTCAATAATAAATATATATGAACTGAAAACTACTGAAAATAATTATGGGAACAGCACAAACGTTCCGTTTGTTGTTCGGATTGTGGAAATCATAAAAGATCGTTTGTCGTTCTGTTTGACTTTCGGTTCGTTGTTATGTTTGTTGCTCGGTTTGTTGTTCAGGTGTGTACGAAGCTTTACAACTTAAGCAACAATTTTTGGCGAATAAAGATTAGTTTGTGATGTAATATTAGAAACACAAATTTATATCATATCAAATTTATGACAACTTAAAACCAAGAACGTGTATGTTATTGCTAAGAAATTATTAAGGAAAAAGCGCAATTGCAGTGTAAATATTTATAATTAGATATTTTCGAAAGTTTATAAGTCCTCTATTGTAATCTTAATACTTAAAAGAAAATCCTGTCCATTAGCATTATAAGGAAATGGCTTTTACTTTATGAATAAGTTTCAATAACAATAGAATATCCTTGCTTGTTTAATTTACTTCCTTTGAGTCATATTGCTCTAAGGGTTGTTACATTGGTCATTAGAAGTATGTAATAAATAAACAATTACCTACTGTTTGAGAAGGGTAGTGTGAACCAATAAATAAAGTAAGAAATGTAAATTCCATTTTAGTTTAAAATTTCAAGTGTTGTGAAAATGCCACCTCATCTCGGTGCTGATTTGAAAGCGCGGATTGTTTCGGAATTAGCGGCGGGCCGTAGCGTGCGTGAAATTTCACGTATGTTAGATATACCAAAAAGCACCGTAGGGCATTACCGAGTAAAATGGAATCTTGAACACACTTTGGAAAGAGCCATCGGAAGTGGTAGACCTAAAGTATCTACACGTGCTCAAGATCTCGAGTTGTTTCATTACGTAACAGAACAACCATTTGCTACATACTCAGGGCTATAGCAGATACACATTTCCCGGATGCCGTATAACTGCACAAAAAGATTAAAGGAGATGGGAATAAAGAAGTATAATGCTGCTGCGAAAGAAGTTCTCAGTGACGAAAATATGAGACGTCGTCTGGAATTTGCAAGGCGATATGTGAACGAACCTTTGGAATTTTGGAATCGAGTGATTTTTAGCGACGAAAAAACGTTCAATAGCCGCAACGATGGACCACTAAAAGTTTTTAGAATGGAAGGAACTCGTTACGAAAATAATCACATATGTCCTAAAAACGAAGTGGTTATTTTTCTGTGAATGTGTGGGGTTGGGTTAGCGCGCGGGGTCCAGGAGTTTGTTGGGCTATCGATGGACGTCTTGATTCTGCTGCGTATTTAGATATTTTGGAAACTATTATGAAACCTTCAGTCGAAGTGTTTTATCCAGACGAAGATTATATTTTCCAACAAGTAAGTATTCTTATTTCACTATACTTTCTCCAAAAAATAGTTCGGGATCTGTTGAATTAACATTTTCATAATGTATTTTGTTGTTAAGGACAACGCCCCTATTCATACTTCGCGGGTTGTGCGCAATTGGATACGAAAATAACTTGGAGCTGTTACCCTGGCCAGCAAAAGCCCAGATTTTAACATTATCGAAAATGTTTGGGCTCGAATACTTGCTGTTATCCGAAGACAACAAGGGCCAAATTTTATACCAGTAAACCGTAATGCACTAATTGCAGCCATTGATACCGCATGGGAAACGATTAATATTAATTATATTGATACCTTGATAGCGTCAATGAGCAGACGCCTCCAAGAATGTATCAATAATAATGGAGGTCACACCCATTATTGATTTCTTATATTTATTTATATAGTAATACCTTTATTTAAAAAAAAGTTTTCATTTAATTTTAAACTATAACTTGGTATCTTAATTATAATTATGTAATAAATTCTTGTCAAAAACTAAATATATACGTTGACAATAAGAATTGCCTTAGTTTTTATTTTCACTTTTATATTAACTACAGAAAAAATGAAACGTCATAAAATATACATTTTGTAAGGACTAAATATTATGAATAGAGAGTTTAATGATTTTTTAATAACTTACAATAATTAGTAGGTTAGATTTATTTAAAAATAAGTAATAATCAGTCAACCCAAATAACCATGTTTAGTTTTTGATTTAATTTAAAAGTTATTGCTTGTAGACGTTTTTAAATCAAAATTATTTCTAATTTTATTTTGTAAACATTTCCTAAACAAAATTTTGATTCGATAATTAATCGAGCTATGGTGTTTAATTAGCGATACCTTCAAATATATTCTTTAAAGAAAAAATTAAGTAAGCAACGTAAATTACCTATTTTCTAAAACGTGCTTAGTGTAATGATTCATTCTACAGTCCTTCTATAAGATAACCCCTGCTGAGACTACCTGCTGTTAGAATTGTAAATGATACCCTTAAGCCCGCTTCACAATGTGCAAACTTTTGTTTACAGAAATTGTGGTGTCCAAGTTTTAAATTTCATGAGTGTACATGATGCTGTATTGTACAACACTTTGGATGAACGAAAAATAATACATTTTAACCGTATGCAGACTAAGATTATTACTTAAAAACTTAATAACATAGCAAGCCGAGTTAAGCTCTGACATTATGCATTGGATTTGTCATGCCATTTTAACTCTATTTGTACTCCCAAAAATTTATACAGTTTGACTGTCGAATAGATTTACCGTTTAATTTAACCACAAGTGATCTATCATCTTTGTTACTAAAAATATAAATCCAGGTTTGTTTTGCATTTAGAATAAGAAAATTTTTTGACACCAGTCAAACATTTTATTTACGGCCTCGGTTGTGCTATGTGATAAATAATCTATATCATATCATCGTTTGCATATTTCATTAACTTGTGTACTGAAAAATGTTGTTTCAAATCATTAGTTTATACAATAAAAAATAGTGGTCCGAGTATAGATCCTTGTGGTACCCCTTGTTAACGTCAATTGGATGAAAAAAAATCTGTTACTTTCTAATCTTCAACAAACTGCTTACAAAACCCTCTGGGTTCTGCCAGTTAATTACGATCGTAACTGTTTATAAACCTTTCCCACGTATCCCGTACATTTCAAATTTAATTTCTAATAGATTTATATTAATGATGTCCAAACGCTTTACTTAGATCAAAAAAAACTCTAGAAATTAATTTTTTTTATCTAATTGATTGTGTAAGTAGAAAAAACAAGTTGTAAGAGCATCTGTGGTAGACTTACCCTGCAAGAAACCTAAGTGACTTGTTGACCATAATTCATTTTTTACAAAAAAACATGTATACTCTTTTATATATTACTTTTTCAATAATTTTAGAAAGATTAATAACAATGAGATAGGTCTATAATTGCTAGTTAAATTTGGATTTCTTTGTTTAAAAACCGGAACTATTTTTGCAGCTTTTAATTGATCAGGAAAACAACCTATTAGAAAACATTCATTTATCACATCTGCCAACGGTGATGATATAATTTCTGTCACTTCTTTTACAATAACACTTAGTATATTGTCAAGACCAGTTGAAAATTTACCGGGTAATTTCTTGACTATACCTTCAATTTCATTTTATTAGTCGGAAATGGAAAAAAATAATAGACTTTGACATAATATTCAATTAATTACTGTTTGAATTCTTGTGCTTCCTATTTACTTTAAGATTAAATTATTTACTGAATGCCTCAACTATTTCAACAGGATCAGCAATGACTGACCCATCCTGTTGTATTTTTGTGCGATTGTGTGTTTTATTTACATTTGACATTTTATTAATTAAATTCCAGGCTGTTTTATTTTTATTTTTGATTGTAGTATGACATTGTCGCAATGAGAAATTTTAATATTCCTAACTAACTTGTGATAATTTTTTTTATTTCTGTATTGACAAAGAAGCCTCATGTCATTACTTTTTTATAAAGTATATACAAATCATTAAGTCTAGTTGACCAAGCCTTAATTTCTGGATTTATCTATTTTTTTCTCATTGAGATAGACCTTTCGCAAAGGAAAATTTATATTAAAATAGTAATTAAAATTTTCAAAGAAAACTTCATATTTTCTATTAGCACCTTCAGTTTTATAATCATTGCCCCAATCTACTAAATATAACTGGTACTTAAAATTTTGAATATTGTATTGATTAAAATTAGTCGCTGGGTGCCAGATCTAGAAAATTCGGTTGGTCCGGTAGCAATTCGAAACCCAATTCAACTATTTTTGCGGTTGTTTTTATTGACTTGTGACACGGTGCACTGTCTTGGTGAACGAGCACCTCTTTCTTCTTCAAATGAGGCCTTTTCTGGGCAATTTCGGCTTTCAAACGATTCAACAAACCGATATAATAGTCGCTGTTGATTGTTCTTTTATGTTCCAAGTAGTTAATAAATAAAATTCCATTCGCATCCCAAAATACAGAGGCCATTATCTTCTCAGCCGATTTTTGAGTTTTGGACGGCTTTCTCCGTCTACACGCCACTCAGCAGACTGCGATTTGATTCCGGAGTAAAGTGGTGAATCCATGTTTCATCCACTGTGCTGTACTGACGTAAAAACTCCTTCTTATTTTGCGTGAACATCTCCAAACAGCAACTTCAGAGTGTCAGCTATCTCTTGCAACTTCACTTTGCAATTGCCCATGATGATTTTTAGGGTTTTTTCAATGTTTTTAGGAATAACTGCCTTATTTGGCCGACCAAGGCGTTCAGCATCATCGGTGTCCGTACGACTACGTTTGAAATTGACAAATCATCGTTTGATGGTCGTTTTCGATGGGGCAGAGTTTGGATAACATTTTTCCAGCCAAGCTTGAGCTTGAACGGTGTTTTTCCCATTAAAAAGCAATAGTATATCAACACACGAAATTGCTTTGAATCGATCTTTTTTAAGAATCACAAAAGTAGCGTCACTCAATAAATAATAAACGAAACGTCATGAAATTATGACAGTAATCTGTTGAAGGTTTGTACCGAAAAATCATATGGATATTTTGTTAGTGGCGCCATATGGTAGTTAGGCCCGGGACCTATTGACCGATACAATAAGTTACTACATTTCGAATGGGTAAAGACCATACGATGTAAATAAGGCATTTTATCGCTTTTGCCAAAATGGCGTCTACAGGAAAACAAACTTTTGTTTTCATTCGAATATGAGTAATTTATGTTGATTTTTTGTACTTTTAGTGGTCGTTTTATTTAAGTTAGTTATAGAATCTGTGAAAGAGTAATTTTAACTCAATTTATGTTTAAAATTACAAATAACAGGGATTCTAAAAACTTAACACTATCACGATTTCCAGTACTGCTACAGTTCACTACACGACTGGTATTACGGTATATTACAAATAGATTAAACGTATAAATTATATTAAAATCCTATAACTCAATGATAAATCCATCTAATTCTACGCAAGTTGCCCTACAGTAACCATTTTTAAAGGTCTTTGACAGCTATCTGACAGCGCATTGAAATGCCTTATACGATTCGAAACGTTTACGAATCCTTTCTGACAGTTCAAGAATTTTGCTTTTCAAAAATTGTAGGAAAACGGATCATTTCGTATACAAAATTCACTTGTCCAAACTTGAGAATTTGACCCCTGGCTGGAAAATATGATTCGCGAAAATCCAAATGTTCTGTCACTAATATATGGACGGATGAAACACTTTTAGTAGTTCAGGAGGTTTCAATTTACATAACATCCATTATTGGTCTAAGCAAAACTCAGATTGGATGCGGGAAATGAAACATCAGAATTTGGAGTTTGAAGGTATGGCGAAGAATCGTGGAATAAAAAATTATAGGCCGAAATTTTTTGGATCAAACCCTTCCCGAAGAAAAGTTTTTAGAATTTTTTAACGTTTTTCTTGTCTCCTTGGAAACAAGAAGAAACATGTAGTTTCAGCTTTCTAGTTGTTCGTCGCATTATAACTTCATCATTTAGACGATCAGATTATTGAAAGATAAAGTTTATTTCCCTGGCCGCCGTGTTCGCCTGCTCTAACTTGTTTAGATTTTTATCTGTGGGGTAGACTGAAAAACCTCGTTTTTCAAGAGAAACCAACAACCAGAGAAAATATGATGGAAATGATACAAAATTCTATTAGAAGCTTGCCCAGAGCTGAAATTGAAGCAGCGGTTTTTCTACCGAAATTAGAATAAATAAATGCATTGAAAATGATGGAAGAAATTTTGACTATTTGTAAGTTATTTGTGGTTAATTTTTTAGTAATTGTAAACGTGTTTTTCTGTTTCTTTATTTTGACGTTATTTATTGTGCATCGTTCCGTTAGCCCGTTGATTTTTAAATACCTTTCTAAACTAGTTTTAAACATTTGAAGGATTTGCTGTTCTCACTAAAGTAACTTGGCCTGATTGAAACACTCGGCTGTATCAAGATACAGTTTTTATTAATATTTAGCTAATTTGAGTACCGCTAAGAACATGGCACCGTTCTATTTAACTTTTTTCCAAAAATCACCAAAAATCGTAACCGCCGCAGATAACGCCATTTCATTTATTTGTTTTAAACTAAACTGTTTAACAAAAAGAAAATGAAATGCTTTTTTCAAACAAGCCAAAAAATATTCAAATAGGTTGAACGGTTTAGAAGATGTTACAATGTAAATGTCGATAAATACATTGGCCTTCTCCTGTCTTATTATGACAAATACGAAACAATTTTATTAAGCAAAATGATACCGCAACACCCAAGCTATCAAATGATGTTTTCAAAATTATGGCTCATCGTTCAACTTTCTGAGATATCGAAAACTTTGTTTCTTTGCAGCAGTTACGCTCCTTAGTGGTCAATTTACGGACTTCAAAATCATTTCCCGCCACTTCTCTTGTCCACTTTATGTATAAGGATTTTTTTTCAAATTACAGCCGATTCGTATCCTTATCGGGACAGCCTGTATACTAAATTCGAGTACTATACGCATAAATTATCAACAACCACAAATGCCTACTTGACCAAAGTAAATGTTTAATTTTTGTTTAGTAGAGTATTTATACTTCAATTATTCGTTAAGATATAACTGTGAATAATTTTTTTTTAAATAACTTGACTTATTTCCGTTCTAAATTTGTCATTTTTACGTAGATAATTGACAAAAAAACGATTGTAAGTTTATTCTCAATCCAATGTAAAACGTTAAGTTTTAAATTAAAATTTTATATTAAAAGTTTCAAGCTAAAATTTAGGGTGTAAGTGGGGGAGAAAAAGCAATCATGCTCAGGTGCATTATTAAAAACTAATATGACACGCTGTCATTTTACGTTAAACATCTACACTTTTGAATTTTGCTACTAGTTATCTCAAGGAGGGTTTAATTGTGATATTTGAAAAAGCAATCAACGGCACTTTTTAAACTTTTGATGAAATTAAGTAACGTACTTTATAATAATCAAACTATAGAAATTCTGCTGTAATTATTATTCAAGTATTCATTTCGAACTTGATTAAACCGTTGAATTTTACTTAACAATTTAAGTTCAACTTTATTTTCTAGTTTTTTTATAATGCTGATGCCATTGGATTATTGCGAACACCATTTGTCAAGAATATGACTTTTTGAATTTGTTTAAAATGTAGGAGTATCATAAATAAAGGGCCTGTTACACAAAACTTGGTTAAATATAATTCAATAGTTTCTAAAGACTAAACGTAGCAGTGAATTTAACCAAATTTTATACAACTACAACCTTAAATTCATGTTTTACTTTATCGACATCTATGATTTGAACACAAAATTGTTGTTTCTTTTTAAATTATTGTGATTAATGGAAAAACTTGATTTTCCCTTCTGTTGTGATAGAATAAAAAGAAGAAATTATATTGTCATTATTAGTTCCTCGATAAAGAAAACTGTTACGCTGAGCGCGTGACGTTCAGATAATCCACTAAGTAGACTCTAACGCGGTGGAGAAATTTAACACCAAAACAAAAGAATAAAAGTAGACGCCACTAATTTTACTTTTAAGCAAAAAAGACTGATTGGGTGTTGAAGACAGAAAACACATCATAGAATAATTTAGATTAATTAAACACTTGCATCATTACATACATAAATAATTACAAACAATAAGTGTTGCAGACACCTGGGTTACAAAATGTTAATTTAATGTAATTGATTTGTAAAAATTTGTAATCAATCATAATATTAAAAGTTTTATTTCAGTAGACGCGACAAAATTTAAGTTTGAGGTAATATTTGTTAGAATTTTGAACTATATATTTAATTGTTGTTATATAATAATGTTGGTTGTTATATAATCAATATTCTTGATTCTCATAAAATGATGTACGTTTCTCATCATCAGCATCGGTTGTTAATTCAACCAATAATAGGGAAATCATTTTACCTGAAATCAAATTACCTGATTTTTCTGGATACTATGAGAGATGGTGTGGGTTTCATGATAGTTTTAATTCTCTTATTCACAATAATTTAAACTAAAGTAATATGCAAACATTTCAAACAGCTAAACAAATTATTGAACCGTTGGAAATGTGTGATAAAAATTATGAAGTTGCTTGAAATTTATTAAAAAAGCTTTGAAAATGATAAAAGTTATAGTAAAGGCACACATAAAAGCAATATTTGAATTAGCACTACCGGCGTGCGTAGACTTTTTTAAGCTGATAATAATATTTAATTGTTAGTAAAATGTATTTTAAACAGTACTCAACAAAAAATTAAAGTATTAGATGGGGCCATGGCCCCATTGATTCCACCCGTGTGAATGCCGGGTGATTAGCAGTGGTTAATAATGATTCAGCTTCAAGTCTTCGTCATTTTACAGATATTCTTGAGACTTGTTTGTTAGCTTTAAAGACTTATTTACCCGTCGATTTAGGAACTTGATAACGCAGCAAAGGGAGATTTGGAAATCAAAACTGAATATGAAGATTCGCCGACTTTTGACCAGTTTATTGAATTTTTAACAAAACAAAGCCGACTTTCATAAACTTTCAATAATAAACAAGCAGCAGTTTTTAAACGCCATAATTTAAAAGCTCAAGTTTACATTTTGACAAACACGACTTGTCCACTTTGCAGTAGGGAACGTAAAATGTTTAATTACAAAAGATTTTTAGATTTAAACATATCTGATAGTCTTCTTGAATTGAAAAAACTTAAATTATGTATTAATTCAATCACCCTGTCATTTCAATAACGCTTGCCCTTTACAAAAGGGTTCAAGACATGTAACAAACGGTACAATACTTTATATTGAGCAAGAAACTTAAACAATTCATTAAAAACTCCAAAGCAACGAAGTAAACAATACTCAAACAAGCAACACAGTCATTGAAGATATTTCTACTCATTGTAGCCAAACGTCTAGTTTTTGTTTATTGCCAACAACTATCTATATTAATATGTTATGTCGTTTGTGCGTCTCACCTTCGTTTTTACCGAATACTCTCGATTCATTTTACGAATTCACATGGAGTACATGCAAAAATCGACCTTTTTCCAAATTCGTCTCACATTAGAACGGCTTGAGATATTTTGTTTTAGACAAAAGTTTCGAGTTAACGAATGATGTGTCTTTATTTTTATATTTCAATTTTTTTTTTGACGAGGGCATCTTCAGGTTAAAAAATGTTTTTTAAAGCGTTGGCCTGCCTCATTGACAGGCTCAAGTGGCCCTTTCCCGGTCAGCCATGCCCGTGGTATCACCTTTCGGTATTCTTCGCCGGGACATGGCCTCGTCATACAGGTTTTTAATTCACACATACAAGTAATTAACAATGTTAACAAAGTACGATTATGTCTACAGTCAATGAATTAGGTGATTTGTGCATATGTGTTACAGTTGTTAAATGAGTGGTTGTGTAAGGGCTAGATTCTTCGACACGTCGATTTATGTTCTACGTTCTTTTCTTTTTTTTTTTTTTGTTGTAGTATAATAAGTGACCCATATATGAAATGTTCGGTAGTTGTATTCGTATAAACATGAAAGTAGCTATCTTCATTGTTGTTGTGGAGTGAAAGTAATTTAGAGCTCTCCGTTGATTGGTACTTAATTTGTTTGTTTTATCATTAGGGCTTTTCCCGGGGTTGCTGTCTGGATGCAGGAAAGGTTTAGCTATATTAGCATAAATTCACATTGTGTCTGCTGCCTGTCGCTATTATGTGTCTGCAGGTGCACACTTAGTTAAGAATGTTGATGTCACTTTGGAGTGTGAGAGCGGTTTGTGTAGTATTAGATCAGGATATGCTCTGTTACTATGGCTGCAGTAATTAACTTTTGTAGGTTAGCATAAATTAATTTGAAGTCCAGGTGATTTTAAAACCAAACCGATGTGAGGAAATTTAGGCTGTAGCTACATAGAGTGTGGTAAGTATTTCATATTATCTACGATGCAAAATTGTGCTGTTGTAGGTGCACTACAAGGATTCAGGGTGTTCTTGAGATATGTGGTTCAAATGACCTTAGGTACTTATGGTCAAGACCCTTTTAGATTTGAAAAGGATTTTTTGTTTTTATGTACACTATATCAATGTAGCATGCTGTTTTTAACTTAGCCATAAGTTGTATTAATGTGGGCAATGTCGAAATAGAGATAATGAGATTTTAAAGTGTGTTTATTGTAATGGGATGTCGATAAAATTTTTAAGATGTACTGCGTGATGCCTATCGTTCAGGTGTACGGTGATGTTAGTTGTCAGTCAGATTAGGCGTTGTGTTTGTATGCTGTTCTAAGTATGCCTCTCATCCTTCATTTGCTTGTTTATTACTTAGGATGCTATAAACCATCTTTTCTATTGTACTCCAACCCACGGGAGAGGATAACATGTAATCGATAATATTATCGGGAGTTAATTTGGCCTTATATTGGTGTTCGGCAATGTCTCTCTGCGGTTTCCAATTAGGACAAATAAAAAGTGTGTTCAGCCGTGTCGTTATAGTCTGAGCAGTAATCACAAGCCGACGAAGTTTTGATCTTAAAGCGGTAGAGATAGCTGTTGAAGCAGCCATGACCCGTGAGAAGTTGAGTTAAGTGGTATCCAATTTCACCGTGTTTCCTACCAATCCATGGGGTCACCAGTGGAATAAGGCGTTTAGTCCACTGTGCCGTATTATGCAATTTCTCCCAATCTTCTTCCCATTTTTGATTGTTTCCATTCTTCTGATGTGTTTTGCCGCAGTTGCGTTAGCAGATGGTGCGTAGGATCGTTCGAACGCGAGATACCTTAGAGGGATGGTGGAGCTGATCACAAACAAGGCCTCGGTGGAAGATGTTCTATATGCTTGTGAGACGTTAATTGCGATTTTTCTTTTGGAATTTGTCAACCATATTTTTATATTTTTTGATGTTTAGCCAGTCTGCCCAGATGGGTGAGGCGTAGAGCATTACGGGTTTGCTACCTGGAGTAGTATTTTCCTTCTACTTGCTTTAATTAAGTCATGCTTTATGAAGAGGCGTTTTAGTGCAGATACAAGTTTTTCCGCTTTTTGATTGTATTAGTGATATGTGTTCCTAATTTTGCATTGTGGCCGATATGACAACCGAGATACTTTATGACTTTAGAGTTTATTATTGTCGTTCCTCCAATCTTGACATTCACTTCTTTAAATTTGTATCTACCAGCTAAAATAAGGGCTTCGCACACTTATGTATGGCGAATCGAAGACCAATGAGTTCTAGTCGTCTTTCAATCCATTTAATCGCCACGTTGGCTTTATTTTCAATACTTTCTCTGTTTGTGTCCCAGACAAGCAGGGCCAGATCGTCCGCAAAAGCGACCGTTGTTGATCCTGGGGAGTTTAATGTTTAGCACATCGTCATAGACAATATTCCACAGGGTGGGGCCCAGTATAGATCCTTGTGGGACTCCGCTAGTGGTTTTGAGTTTTTTCATTATTTATAAGAGATGCCGGTTTGTCAGGTAATTTTTATTATTTCAACTAGGTAGCTTTCAACTTAAAAATGTTAAAATTGTCAAAAAAATTTAAACAAATTGAGTTGTAAGTTGACCACAACTCGCTTATTTACGGACCGATTTTCAAAATTCAAAAAGCATCATACGCGGATAAAGAAATAAAAATTTTTGGCAGTTTCAGTTTTGTATGACCCGGCGTGTTTTCAAAATTATAAGCGAAAAACGTTTCCGACAAAATTTCATTCGAAAACTAAAACGGCCATAATTTCTAAATTATAACAGATAAAAAAAAATTTATTTAAGAAAAACGTTTCTTTTATGACCCTATCACATAATGTTTAATAAAATTTATCATTAAAAAAATTTTTTTAAGCAATTTTACATTGTTATACGAATACCGTAATTTTATAACTCCGGAACCATATTACGTAAAACACGAATAAAAAATCAAAATATTTGTAATTTTGCAAATTTTCGAATGGTTTAATTGTAGAGGATTCAATTTCACCCAAAAAAAAAATCTTCGTATGCACGAACTTGATGACTCACACACGCGTAACTGCGACCGTAATGCGAACCAAACAGTCAATCTCACCTAAATAAACTTTCTTGTATTACTTTAAAGCGGTCGAGCCAATAAATCCGGTTCTAAATATTTTTTAATAAATAATTTCTATTCGTACTACATCTATATCTTCTATATTAATATGAATTTTATAATCAATGTTAATATGTTATGTCGTTTGTGCGTCCTCACCTACTCTCGATTCATTTTACGAATTCACATGGAGTACATACTCTGCATTCATATTGATTACTCAACTGATGGATGTTAATGTAGGTGCTAATTATTGTTCATGACTGTCTGCTCTTTAGAAGCTAATTCATGTTTGTGACTTAACGCATGCGTAGCATGCTGGCTTTGTCTAGTCATTTACATATTTTATGCCAAAAATCAAACAATACAAGCGCGTTATTTATTAGATAGTAGATCTCAATCCAATTTTTTTAGCCAGGAAATAGTACAAAAACTAGGCCTGAAAGAATCAAGAATAAATTTACCTGTTGCGGAAATTATTTCAGCAAAAATTAAAATTACAAATCAAGTTATTGATAGCATTGGTTCATTACACAATAATTTTTACATCAAATTAAACTTTCTAGTCATTGACAAAATTATAAGTGATGTTTCACAGATCAATTTTTCAGAAATTAATTTTGATTTACCTAGAAATATAGAATTAGAAGGAAGACAAAGTTGACATTCTATTAGGGGCAGCTGTATTTTATGATCTTTTAAAGTCCGGATAAATCAAACTTGGTAACGGTCAACCTGTTCTGCAAAACTCAGAGTTACAATGTGTAATTTCAGGACGAATTAATTTACATATAACACTCAATTTGCAGTGTAATTTTTCTAAAAACACCTATATTGCAGAATAAAATGAGAAATTTTGGCTCATCGAGGTTGTTTTCATAAATTATTCACAAAAGAAGAGGTTGAGTGTGAGAAAAAATTTGTCGAAACCACAATAAGAATAATGAACGGTCGGTTTTCAGTAAATCATCCATTTCGAGAAAATTATTTGCAGTTAGGTAACTCTAGGGAATTTGCTAAAAATATATTTTATACACTTGAAAGAAAGTTAATCAGAAATGAAGATTTGAAAAAACATTATTGCAATTTTATTAAAGAATACATAAAATACATCAATAATGCATTAACAACATATGGCATACAATCTTACATATTATTTACCACATATCATTGTAAAAATTATTCTTCATCAACAACTACACATAGAGTCGTTTTTCATGGTAGTTGTAAATCAACTTCTTAATGATGTATTAAAAGTAGGACCTACGGTTTGAGATGATTTATATTCTATATTATTAAAGTTTAGAAAACAGAATATTGTTATCAAAGAAGATATTACTAAAATAAACAAAATTAAAGTTGTCTAGCGATTCGATCCAAATCAACCTTTAGAGCATACACATTAAACACCGTGACGTATGGCACTTCTTCTGCGTCATTTTTATCAACTAAATGCCTGCAGGAATTGGCTGATTAACATAAAAATTGTTATCCATTACATCAGATGAAGATTCTGTTATTACATTAATCAACAATTTAAATAAAATTCTCATGTCAGGTTGTTTTGAATTAAGAAAGTGGTCAGCAAATAATCTACTAGTATTGTCTAATATGTTACAAGAATTAAAATTTGAATATTATCAGTGTGTCCACGGATGGGGTATCCTATAGATGCAAAATTTTTAAATTTTAGTTTTATCGAAAAATGTCATTATTGATAAAAAGTGTTGCTTATTCTAAAACCCCATAAAATGAAATAAAATTCAATTAAAAAATTATTTACCGAAGTTGACAATTACTTGGTACATCGTAAACGTCACTCAATAGATTAATTTATTATTTACAAACTTAGTGCAAAAATTCATACGGTTTTCATAAAACTGACTATGAAATGAGACAGATTTTGAAAAACTTGCATTTTATTTTATTTTATCGGGTTTTAGAAGAAGCACAACTTTTTACCAAGAATAACATTTTTGATAAAACTAAAATTTTTTATCTATAGGATACCCCATCCGTGGACACAGTGTATAATTTCTGACAACCAAAATTCTAAAACATTGGGTGTAATTTGGGATTCACAACAAGATAGGACCAAATTATAGTTACAAAGTGACAAAACATCAAGTATTGTCTCGTATTTCTCAAATTTTTGATCCTTTAGGATTACTTGCACCTATAACTGTAAGAGTAAAGCTCATTGTGCAAGAAATATAGACTTTAAAATTAAGTTGGGATGATCTAATTCCATCTTCTCTGTTAAGAAATAGAACGAATTCACTTTGAATTTATTAGTAATTAATATTTCCTTTCCTCGTATGATATTAGTATCCTTTTTCCAAATTATTGAAATACATGCGTTTAGTGACGCTTCTTGTGGCGTATGGTATCTCCATTTATTTGAAGTCCATTTCTAGTTCAGGAGAAATACTAGTGCGACTTTTAACTTCTAAGTCTCTAGTTGCACTAATCAAAGCATTAACAATACCAAGACTAGCACTTTGTGGGTTTTACTCATAGCTCATTTAGTAGATAAAGTAGTTAGAACTCTTTAATTGACGATAAATAATAGTTATTTATGTATCAAAGAGAATTATAAGGGCCTTAATTACCAATGACAAAGTTTGCGTCCCGGGCCTCCGGCCCGAGGAACAACAATTGCTTGAGGTTATTAAGGCTCATTAATTCCCGTGGTACATAGATGATTTTCCATGTTACACAAGATGTCGTTAGATACACATTTTACTTATAGATAATTTTATTTCTGACCGATTTCAATGGTAGTAATTTTCAGAGAACATTTTAAAATTGTACATTTATTATTTGTAATGACGCGAATAAATAAAATGTGGTTTAGTTTTATTTTATAAATATATAAAAATATTTATATTAGTATTTTATTTTATTTTTATTTTTTAAAAAAAAAAAAAATAAAAAATATAAATGCCAAAGGAGTTATGACCCTCTTTATTGATAGAAATAATATAAATAATATTGGTAAAAAAATTTTTTATTTTTTTTTTTTTAAAAAAAAAAAAAAAAAAAAAAAAAAAAAAAAAAAAAAAAAAAAAAAAAAAAAAAAAAAAAAAAAAAAAAAAAAAAAAAAAAAAAAAAAAAAGGCAAGAAAAGGGGGAAAAAAAAAAAAAAAAAGAAAAAGGGAAGGGGGGGGGGAAAAAAAAAAAAAAAAAAAAAAAAAAAAAAAAAAAAAAAAAAAAAAAAAAAAAAAAAAAAAAAAAAAAAAAAAAAAAAAAAGAAAAAAAAAAAAAAAAGGGAAAAAAAAAAAAAAAAGAGGGGTTACTCATGAGATATATTTATAATATTTTGTTTAAAAAAAAATTTTTTTTAATAAAAATTGATTATTTTTTTTTTTTTTTTTTAAAAAAAAAAATTTTAAAATTTTTAAATTTTTTTATTTTTTAAAAATAAAAAAATTTTAAAATTTTTTAAAATTGTTGTATTTTTTTTAAAAAAAAAAAAAGAAAAAAAATAAAGAAAAAAAGAAAATTAATAAAAAAATAAGAAAGGGAAGCAAATTAGAAAAGTAGCACCGATGGGCCACCCTCCAAGCACGTGTATAGCGCAATATTGCCCCTCGAAAGGAGGTCAAAAGTCATGGATGATATTTAACCCTTATGTATGATACGTTATACCAATGTAAAGTCGACAGTTAGAGGCAAAGGCGAAAATTTTATCGGTTTTTACATATCTTTAGCCGTTTACAAGTTACGAGCAGTTTTCTACTCAGAACAAACGAAATGTACCTATTTTTTCCCTAAATCGTAATGATTTTCGCAGCAAAACGTGACATGTTATATCGAATGTTTTAATGTAGAAATAAGGTTAGCAACAGCTTGGAATAAAAAGCGAAGAAACTGACGTCCAAGTACGCAGCGGATCATTGTTTCGGTGCTGCTAACCTGAAGGTAAATATATAGTGTAAAACATGTTAAAAAACGCACAAATAAATATGGCAAGTACATTTACTAATGACGCTATATTGACCTTTTAATTGCATTTGTTCTAGTTTTCACCTCAGAGTATAAAGTCTAGACGCTTTAGAACACTGTGACTATATTTGAATTTGAGCTGTTAAAGGCTCTGCCACAACGCGTTGTAGGCGGCAGGTTGTAAGCGGTAGGCGGAAAGCAGGAAATGCCCAAGCGCTTCCGAAAAGCAGAATAAATTTTCTCTGTTCACATACTGTCCGGTGGTATCAAAGACAACATCCAAGGAGGCGTCCCTAAAATTCAACTGCAATCTCTTCAGGGATCTCTACATCGCAACAAACCAAGACCGTTGCGGAGATCTGAAATCATTCTTTATTCATGAGAACGTGAACAAACCGTCACCGCCATCCCTGTCGATTCGCAATGAGATGCGCTCATGCACCAACTCCAACCTAGTGAAATGTCTTGTTGAAGATTGCACTGACAGCTCCATACTACTTGCACCCACAGTAAACTGTAAAATTTTGGACGGGGCAGCTATCATCAATATGCTACCACCAGTGCAATGCAGTACATTTGAAGAGTACTCACGGTAGATATTTGTTCCTTTTGTTCTTTGTGAATTGAAGGCAGCCGATCGTGTAGATGTTGTCTGGGACATCTACGTTCCTTCAAACCTTAAAAATGCAGTTGGTGATCGGGCAAGAATTTAACTGTCAAGTAAAATCCCCAAGAGTTGGCCGTTCTTCTTATGAAACTCTTTGAACAAGCAAAAACTGTTCCAACTGTTAGCAGATGAATGTGTCCAAATACAAGAACCTGGAAAAGAGGTTTACTCTACCAAAGAAAATCTGGTAGTTTCAAGCTCAAAGCGGGAAAAACTGTTGCCCTACATCCATGCCACCACAAGAAAGCCGACACCAGAATAATGATTTACGTAGCGGACGCCGTGGCGGAAGGATACACTAAGGTCTTGATCCGAACCCTCGACAGTGATGTTTTGGTATTAGCTGTGAGCGTTGCCCAGCAGATCCCGGAATTAGATGAACTGTGGGTTCATCTTGGCACCGAGAAAACCCACTTGATATCTGAAAACCTGGGTGAGTTTTTTTGTTGACAAACCCATACGTTGCAAAGACACATCTGACGAGTTTATGTTGTTTTTTACAGGTCCAACAACAGCCAACGCCTTCCCCATGTTCCATGCCTTTACTGGGTGTAACACGGTGCGTCGTTTGGTGGAAGAGGAAAGTGCTCTGTTTTCCAAGCGTGGAAAAGCGTACCCGGCAGTAACAGAGGCGTTCCTACAAGCGTGCACTGGTGGAATCCGTCATGGCTAAAATTGAAAGGTTTGTCGTCACTCTCTGCGACAGATAAGGCGGCTTCTTTCAAATTTAGTTCTAACTTAGCGCCGTTCTCATGAGAATTTTATTGGCTCATTGACGTGCCAAAGCGTTAATGGTGTCGTCCTATTTACGAAGAAAGGACGCCAGATTGAGAACCTGACCCCAACCAAAGACGCCCTACAACAGCACACCCGCAGAGCTAGTTACCAAGGTGGATTGGTGTGGGGCCAAACCTTAACTCTTCGTCAAGAGCTACCCAGCCCCGCATACTTCGGTTGGGAGTTTGTGGATAACAAGTGGAACCCAAAGTGGACGACGATACCGATGGCGTCAAAGGCATGCTTTGAACTCATAAGGTGTGGCTGTATACGTGGATGTTTAGACAATCGATGCCAGTGCTGGAAAAGGTCTGTAAAATGTACAAAGTTGTGTAGTTGCGATGCAAAATGTTTTCACGAATAAAGAAATGTCCTAACGCACTGCTCTTTCTTATCTTCAATGCAGCACTTCCCACGGTATCCACAAAGTCGTGTAAAATAAAAACCAATAATTAATCATACAAACGATATAACATCAATGTTAAACCTCGTGTCACTATTCGCTGTAAAAATCATTACGATTTAGGAAAAAATATGTGCATTTCGTGTGTTTTGAGTAGAAAACTGCTCGTAACTTGTAAACGGCTGAAGATACGTAAAAACCGATAAAATTTTCGCCTTTGCCTCTAACTTTCGATTTTACATTGGTATAACGTATCATACATAGGGGTTAAATATCATCCATGACCTTTGACCTCTACTCGAGGGGACAATATTGCCCTTGCAGAGCTCAATATTTCGGAAAAGATACTTTTTTAGGTGTACTATCATAATACAATTATTACAAAAAAAAGGCGAGTGACACCTGCGAGTGTGTACCTTTTTAAGGGCACAATTTAACCTTAATTGACCCAAAAAGGGCACGTGAAGCTCCCTCAATGACGGGGTTTTTATCTTACGTCACTCCCTGGTCACTCCCACGACGATAATCAACATTTCTCGTCAAGTTTAATGCCGTGCAATCAATTTGTAGCTAGGAAATGGTCGGATTTGGGGGAAAATCGTTTTGGGGTTGGCATGCGCTATACACAGGCTTGGAGAGGTGTCCCATTGTGGCTACATTTCTTAACGTTTCTTGGTCTACCAAACAAGACTCATAGTTGTTTTCCATAATGCAGAGTACCCTTTGACTAACAGTCTAAAAGGTTTTTAAGTCGACAGTATGTTAGAATTTTGAATCATATTTAATTAGTTGTTATATAAAAATAAACGCCGCTGACGCCAATCATTAATAATGCGAAATACTACCAATTAATCATATTAACTTTTTAACATATGCTGGTCACCATTTCCCTACTTTTTGCTTCACTTTCTAGTACGTTAAATCATTTTCTGTAATTACCTACTTTTTAAAACTTTTATGCACAACCAACAGTTCTAAACAAAATAAATAAAAATTTTTTTTAGAATTCGATTTTATCACTCCACATTTTTTTTGACGATATAATGAAACAAAAAAAAATAGTACTTTATAATGAAATGAAACAATGAATTTGTCCGTTAGCCGGCCGGCCTCCCGACCTTCCGTCCGTATCTAAACAAGATGTTAATTTTTGCATATCGGCCTAATCTATAATACCTACCTAGTACAGATCTGATTAGATTTTCTATCTAATCTATCATGCCAAAATGATCGTCAACTTAAACAGGTTTTTGGAATATTTTCAAATATATTCTTTTCACACATTTTTTTCAAATAAAAATTGTTTATAATTTAATTGTACACATGTTTTGTTTAAACTATTTTTTGATCCAATATGTAATTACTGAGATATGACTATCACATGATTCTAATTGTTTTAACAATATCTTCACCAATATTAATCATACAATAAAATGTATACAATAAAAGTTATAGGAAAATTTATTGTCTGTAACTTTCATTTATACTATTTTTTTTAAAATGCAATTTTTATTTTTCAATTTTTTCTTATAAGGAACGTTCCCCTTTTTCGTTTGTCCTGATGGTAGTAGGTAGCAGGAAACGTTTGTATTAATGGCTTACCAGTTAGATACATTTATTAATTGTTGACCGTTACTGAAAATGCAATTGGATTTTAAAATTGCTTTGCGGTGCACTTTTTCTTCTTTCTTAAACGTTAATTTATTCTTTCAACATATCTGTTTTTTACATTTTTTTATCAAAATTATTAACTTGCGATCTGCGAAGCTGCTAGACATTTATTTTATTTTGCGAGCATTAATCGCAACAATGAGTATGTTGATTGTGCACATGAGTTGTGGAAAGTATTTTAGGCACTCGGTTTAATAAATTGATTTAATAATAAATGTTTCTCTAGCGATTTATGATAAAAAAAATTTTATTAGTTAAACCACTTTAGTTATACTTCTTTGGAATGTAAAGAACAATGGTTTAAAACTCAGTTTCACAACGATTAGGTACAAACATTTTTACACCAGTTAGATTCAAATTCTAGACCTTCATACATAATTTGATTTTAAAAATTTGCAAATGTTTTAAATCCTATTACCTACGTTGCCGATATGCACAAAAAATATTTTCATTTAGAAAATAAGAAAATTAATTTAAAATTATTACAAGAAAATGAATATTATTACCTACGTATGATAAAAATTTCTAAAAAATTACAAAAGTCTTCAGAATAATGTCTCCTTCTATTACCGACATCTTGTTGGTCTACTACTTAGGAACAACGTGTATACTGAATACAAAATTACTATAGTTTGAACTTGACATTTGAATTATCAGTGTAATATAAATAAGTGCGATCAACTAAATTGTTTAAGTTAACCGTAATATATTTGAGTTTGCAACATGTTTATAACAACTGAAACAGAGTATCCGGAATGTTATCAAAAATAAAAACAAAATGTAAAATATACAGTTTATTTAAGAAAAAATAAACTATTATAAACATATGCTATTTACTGGTTTCACTTTAAAAATTAAAAAGTTAGACTTACTTCTTACAATACTACAACAAAGTTAAATATAAAGCACCCAATTCCAATCACCATCGGTAACATCTTCTTTTTTTGGTTTCATTTTGGATCTTATTGCAATTTCTTCTTTGAGAAACTCAAAAAATTCTTGGGCTATCTCGACAACACGCCGTTGTATTAACTCAACATTGCTTTCTTCTTCTTCCATTTTTGCCAAAAGTTGCATTTCTCTGTATTCATCACACACGCACATATTTCTATCGGAAAGAAAACGGTGATCTATTTCACAAGCTATCATCTTGTAATGTTTCCGTTGTAACTAATTTGTCTAAATGAAGATACAAAAATAGAAGGAATCCTTTTATGCATTAATTGTTAATAAAAGTGAAAGTGTAGAAGCACCCTTAATTTAAAGAATTCTAATTAAAAACGATTTCTAAATCATTTAATTATGCCGCAAAACAAATTAAATACGCGTTTAATATTGTATGTGTAATTATTTTGTAGACACACTAATAATATTGATCTAAATATGTATATTACGTGACACAAGACACATATTATGATGATAAAACATGAGATACTTGTTACTCAACTTTGTTGTCCCACATATGTTCTAAAAACCATATCTCTATGAAAGTACACTTAATCTGTATCAAAACATTTGGTTAAAAATACGGTAGTTTCCAAACTTCTCTAAACAACATAAGATTTAATAGATTAAGAAATCACTAATTAATTATGAAATAATCAGTTCCAGTTAGACGTTTTAAAGGAACTTTCATAAAATTTATATTTAAGAAAATTGTACTTTATTGTTAAGTCATAAACGTAAAAGAAAACTCCAGTAATACAAACAAAAATATAATGTGTTTAGTATTAAATGTTTTCATTTTAAACATTTCCAAAACACTATCTTTTAAAATCATTTTTGAAACGCTTTGGCATTGGTCGTGACGTCAATACTCGTATACATCTAATATAAATGGTGGTTTGTTTATACAAAGCTCTACTAATTTATTAATTCAAAACAACATAGTGTTATTTATACGAGAAATGACGTCACGATATAAACGACCTGTTTTGCCGCCAATTTTCAGCATTTGAATTAAATACACTTTTTAAAAAGCACCCTGTAATTTAAACAAAAATTACAACTGGCGATCATCTTTTATGTGTATGAGCGTCAATTTTACATTTTATTGAAAGCTGGAAAATACCGAATTAAAATCAGAAAATTTAAGGTAGGATTTTCCGATTCCGATATAAGTGACTAATCAATTTAAAGTATTTGGAACATCAACTATTTCTTAATTTTTAATAGAGCACGTTGTATATTATTTTATTATTACTTATTTTGATAAAGCAACTTCTAGGTTAATAAACAATGAAATTGTTTGTGCTAAATTTTTCTCAATATTGTGTATTTTGATAAATTTATTATTTTTTTAAATTTCTTAAATTGGGTCCTGTATACTATAAAGTTATTCAAAGAAACATTTATTGTTTGTTAAATTATTTTAACGTTTACTATACAACAAATAACTGGAGCTTTACCCTGGCCACAAAAACCAAATTTTAACATTATCGAAAATGTTTGGGCTCGAATACTTGCTGCTATCCAAACAACAGGCCAAATATACATACCAGTAAACCTAATGCACTAATTGCAGCCATTGATACCCATAAAACGATTAATATTAATTATATTGATACCTTGATAGCTCAATGAGCAGACGTCTCCAAGAATGTATCAATAATAATGGAGGTCACACCCATTATTGATTTCTTATATTTATTTATATAGTAATATCTTTATTTAAAAAAAGATACCTTCAAATATATTCTTTAAAGAAAAAAATTAAGTAAGCAACTAAATTACCTATTTCTAAAAACGTGTTTAGTGTAATGATTCTTCTACAGTCCTTCTATAAGATAACCCCTGCTGAGACTAAACCTCTGTTAGAATTGTAAATGATATCCTTAAGCCCGCTCACAATGTGCAAACTTTTGTTTACAGAAATTGTGGTGTTCAGTTTTAAATTTCATGAGTGTACATACAGGGTGATTTATTTAACAAAATTAAAACATCTTCAAATATGAGTGTTGAATCACCTTTTTTGGCTTATAGGATATTCTTTATTTTATCCAAGTTTATTAAGGTACACAATGTTAAACAAATTATTTATTTAAAACAATTTATTTATTTATTCGTATGGTACTATTTCATTATTGTATTGTAATGTAAGTATCATGTATGGTGCCCCAGAAGATCAGTATAGACATGAATAGTGTGGTGACGAACTATTTGCTAGTTGTGTTCGTCTTGGCAAAGTATTTGCTTCAAGGTTTAGGAAAACCACTAAAACATAAACATGCCAACCCTTGCCCACCTAGTTTTCATATATAATAATATTGATTAATGGGTAGTTTTTTAATCTCGGATTAAGTTTAATTTTTTGTTAATTTCTAAGGAGACAATTGCAAGAACTATCATTACCATAATAGTAAACCCAAAATTAAAATTAACCAACTACTGAAAAACTGGTCGTAAGTGTGTAAACGTTATAGAAGGTTAATAGAACATAAAAATATAAAATCACACCATTGCATGACGACATATAATGGACCGGTCCAAGCTTCAGTCACGACAATAACGATAAAAGTAGTATAATAAAGAAATAGCAAACAAAATAATGGAAAAACAGATAATCAGGGCAAAGAATATAATATAACAATATTGCTTAACTTTAGATTCCCTTAAATTAGTAAACCATAATACAGCTTTCCGTTTGTTATGATTGTTTACAAACCTTCCTAAACTTTGTTAATTGACAATCGTCTAATTATCCATAGTTCGTTTCTACAGTCAAACCACAATTTGAATTAGAAATCGCATCCTTTTTAAATTGCTTGTTCTTAGTGATTTACTTTTGACTAAATTTTTCTTTTTTGATCAGAACCGAGACTTCTATTGTTGGATCATCAATAAGATGTTTATTGAAAACATCAATTCCAAACCAGAACTTCAGAAAAAGTTGTACTTTAGTAGTCTTTTAACAATGTAGATTTAAAGTTTAAGTTTTTTAGCTAGAGGTTTCCAATATTATTCCACATTGCCGCCCATTCTTGTTTTAATGCAGCTTCCATAGAATTTTCGATAGAGTAATATTACAAAAAACAGGAAGCCAATCTAGAGAAGTAGATTTAATGGTTCCACTAATTATACGCTTAGTATAATTCAACTGTGCATCTGTTTTTTGAATGATAACTATTCAACGTGACAGAAGCACAATATTCTGCTGTAGAATAAGTAAAAATAACTAATGCAACTGTACGAAGTGTTTTGCATATGCTCCCCAAGTTGTTCCAGCTAATTTTTGAATAACATTGTTTTCATTTTTTTATTTTTTTTTATTGTTGTTTGTAAAAAAATTATAATTATATTTGAATAACACTGTTTCGTTATATTAAATTAAGTTTTTAATTTTCTTTGATTAACGTCAATATTTTTTGATTTATTAAAAAAAAAAAAAATTTTTTATAAAAAAAAAAAAAAATTTAAAAAAAAAAAAAAAAAATAAATTTAAAAAAAAATAAAAAAAAAAAATTATAAAAAAAAAAAAAAAAAAAAAAAAAAATAAAAAATAATCAGGAGTAAGTGGAATAGCGCTAAAAAATTTATGGTATGTAATTATTTATAGATTTTTGAATTTTGAAAAAAATAAATATTGGAAAAAAAATTGTATTTTATAATAAAAAAAAAAAAATTAAAAAAAAAAAAAAAAAAAAAAAAAAAAATTAAAAAAAAAAAAAAAAAAAATATTAATTTTAAAAGGTTGTGGGATTTAATTTACGCTTTCTTTAAGAAACCCTTCTATTACACTAAACATATATAAAAAAAATAAATTTTATTTATTAAAACCTAAAGCGGTTAAAAAAAATAAACGATTGCTTTAATTAAAAAATAAAAAAAAAAATTAAAAAAAAAAAAAAGTTGGTTAAATAAAAAAAAAAAAAATAATTTTTTTTTTTAATATTAATAATTAATAAATAAAAAAAAAAAAAAAAAAAAAAAATCTTCTTTTAACATTATGTTGGATACATACAGTCAGGTTAAAATTTCCAGGGATAATTTGCAATAAAAAATTAGTAATTTTATTTTAAAAAACATAAATTGGTATGTCGCGCTTTTATGGAACATCCTGTATAAACGAAAAAAAATTTAAATGTGCAGTTCTTCATCTGCACAACTTTCATTATTAAAGTCTTTTTCTAAACCTAATATTTTACGAGATATCCACCTCCCTTGCACTAATAGTGCACCCAGCACCCGTATTTATGTTAATTTTTAAATATGACAATAAAAATAAGAAATGCATTTGTTGCAATAAGTACTTCTTAATTTATTAAATGTTTGAAATTTATTGGTAACTGACAATGCAATCATACAAGATGCACACTGTAGCGTAGAAATGTATATAACCAGTTAGAACAAAGGTAAATATTCCTCCTATAAATTATCACTAACTGGATTGTTCTTCGTTGAGGAGCACCAAAAACCATTAACACGTTTTTCAGGCAACGTTTACGTGCAGCCGAATGTGTACTTCTATCAGGCCTTTAAAACAAATAAATGGTCCCCACTTGAATAAGTGTAAAAACACATCGTATTAAACAAACACAAAATAAATTAACAATTAAATGTAAATAAATATCTACTAATAAACACACCACTCTATACGTAGAAACGAACAAACATGAATGATTCATGTTTGTTTGTTTAGTTTCTATAAGTTCCATCGGTGCAAATTGCAAATTCTTCAATTAAAAGAATAAACACGCGCTTAGAAGTAAACAGAAGGTTTTTCAACATTTGTTAAAATAAAAAAAAATAGACAAATAAATTTATATTGGTACAAAATAGAAAGCTTAGTGCGACCGTTAACACATTTATTTATTTATTTGTATAGTACATTATATAAATATTGTATTGTAATGTAAGTGTTATGTATGGTGCCCCAGAAGATCATAATAAACCTGTATAGTGTGGTGACAAAACCGTGTGCAATAGTGGATTGGTTCGTATTGGCAAAGCATTTACTTCAAGGTTTAGGAAAACCACTAAAACCTAAACATGCCAACTCTTACCCACCTAGTATTCACATGTAATAATATTAATAAAGTGTGTAAACATTATAGAAGGTAAATCTATACACATAAAATTGTGGCCCGGTTTGTCTGTTTGTCTGTCTGTCTGTATGTATGTTCGTCTTCTCCTCCGAAACAGCTGAACCGATTTCGGGGATCGATACGTCAAATTGTTCAGGAGGTCCAGGCGGTGATCTTAAGCGGGGCCACAAATTGACCTGACCTTTGACCTCTGACCTGGAGCGGTGACCTCACGTCTTTAATTTTAGGTTTGTCTAGATTAGGCCCATTTTCAAATGAGTTTGGTTACTAGTAAGAACATAAAACATAACAGCAAGCCATTGTATGACGACATATAATAGATCGGTCCAAGCGCCAGTCACGACAATGACGAAAAAAATAGTAGGTTAAAGAAATAGCAAAACAAAATAATGGAAAAACAGATAATCAAGACAAGAATACAAAACATTGCTGAACTTCGGATGTCCTTCAGATTTGTAAGCCATAATATTACTTCATGCGTTAAATTATGAATATTTGGAAACTCTCCTTTAAACTTTGTAATTGACAATCCTCTACAATATGTGTAACGGTCTCTGGTTTGTTTCCACAGTCACAATTTGGATTAGAAATCGCACCCCATTTGAACAACATAGAGTTGCATTTTGAATGGCCTGTTCTTATGCAATTTACTTTTCACCAAATTTTTCTTTTTTGATCAAAACCCGGGACTTCTATTGTTGGATCATCAATGAGATGTTTATTGAAAACATCAACGCCAAACCATAACTTTTTCCACTCTTCAACTTCAGAAAAAGCCGTACTTAAGTAGTCTTGCAACCATATAGGACTTCGAGATTTAAGTCTTTTAGCAGGAGGGTTGTCAATGTCATTCCAAATTGGTAACTTTTGTTAAGTTGGCATTTATCCCATTCTCGTTTTAACGCAGCTTTTCGTCGAATGTTTGATGGAGTAATATTACAAAGAACAGGAAGCCAATCGAGAGGAGTAGATTTAATGGTTTCATTAATTATACGCATAGTGCAATTCAACTGGTCATCTATTTTTTTTTGTGTGATAACAATTTAACCAGACAGGAGCACAATATCCAGCTGTACAATAAACTAATGCCAATGCAGCTGTACAAAGTCTCTTTGCATCTGCTCCCCAAGTTGTTAATTTTTAAATGACATTATTCCTTGTTTTTATTTTTTGTTTGCCTTTTTCTAACAAATGATAGTACAATATACACAGTGTTTTGCTTCACCTTGTATTACAAGAAAAACGAAGTACCAATCTAATCTATTTTCTAAAAACCTAAGAACCTCACAATGTTACCCAATTAAAAAATCTTTACAAACTACTAGATTAGTGAATGGCGGGGTGACAGATTAAAGATAATTTTTGTAAACAATTGCCCATATTTTACAAAATACCTTTTATTTATTTATTCGTATATGTACATTACACAAAATACCTTGTGTAACCTAGTAAGGCTACAGGTTTTTCAAAAGCTCTTGAACGTAGGATTTCAAATTTGTAATTCAATATAGGGTGTTTTATATAAAAAATGTAAGTTAATATATCCACACATTTCTGGAACACCCTGTATAGTAAATTGTATTTTTTAGAGTATGTATTCATTTTATGGTACAACTCCTTTTTTTTATACAGTGTTTATACACATTTTTTACGATTTATGATTTTGCTGAAACTACTGGCAACATTGTAATGGAATTTTATACGAATATGTTTTAGAAACATATCTGACTCTCATAGAGGAAGCTAGTTACACGGTTTGTACCAAGTAGTATTGAACCAATGATTAAACATAACTTTTTATGGTTAGATTTATTAATCAAAATTTTAAGTGATCTTAAACATCATTTAATTTTACATCAAAAAGGTAATCTTGGTAAAACGTGATGCTGTGTACCGTTTTCGGAACATTTTGATTTGAAAACTATGAAGTAATAACCGATGCTGGTATAAAGTAATTAAAAAAAACATTTTGAACACTTACTCTAAGTAAATAAATTTTTGCACCAATAAACTGTCAGTAAGAGCGCATTAAAAATTATGTCAGAATTTTAGGGTTAAGATTAATTGCTAGGATCAGGTAAGTGGTGCCCTATACAGTTTCGCAAGCCTTATACTACATCTCTACAAATTATTCCCGCAACCCACTCTGCGACATATGGGCTAAGGTAGATTTTCCAAACTATCTTATAATAACTTTTTTTTTATTCTTTATTAATAAACCTCAAACAACGCGTAACAGTACCTACTCTTCTCAATTTTTTCTAAATGTAGCAAAATTTGACAAAATACAGAATCTACATGATGAAGTCAAGCTTGGATACTATAAAATATTAGAGGTCACCGAGTGCTACATCTCCAGTATTTTCATTATTTCACAATAATTTTCGTTTTGCTTATTCTAAAAGATCTAACTATTTATGTTGAAGTTTGGTATCCAATTTGAAATTGTCGTCACAAATGTTTCACAGCGATGGCAATGGGCTAATAACTGTCATCGCAGACCGTGCTTGGTCTGTCTTACAAAGTATATTATGACGCATTATCTGGAATTGCTTGTATAGTAGGAGCAAAAACGGGAATAATTTTATTTGTAGCATCGGGAAGTACGTTCAATTGGTAGGATATAGTTACAGCAGTGTGTATAGAAAAATTTGTGCTGAAAAACCGTATGGCAGTACAGTTCAGATAAAAAAATTAAATGCAGCAATCACTTGCTCAGGAATTAATGTACCAAATTAAAAGAACTTACGACAAAAAATGGCAGCAAAAATATATATGTTGATCCAAAGTTGAGAAGTTTTCTTAAAAGGTCAATTTTGAGGCTAAGAATTGGCATAAAAAAAGTTATTGAACATAGAAGACAGGAAGCAACCGATTACCAATACTGGCCATTAAAGGCGATATTGCAAATTGTTCTCGACATGCATTTGGGGCCCACAATAAGTGTAGTGCTTATTTTTGCAAAGGAGCAGAACAAAGTTTAATAAATTATGTGCCGGAATTAATTGCAAGCGGGCTTATGGATGACATTCTCTCGTGTGGCAATCGTCTACAACAGAATGCATACTGTTTGATGCTAAAAACTTTTGTTCAAAGTTTATTGGTGGCAAACGTATAAATTTTTCCGTGAAAACTAGTACATAAAACCTTTACCAAGAGAAGTCCAGGGAAGCACTCCAAATTGTATGTGGAAAAAGGCATATAGAAAATCAAGACGTCAATTGTTTCCTGAAAGGTCTAAGAAAAAAACCTACGCTCCCGCCGACATAGAATATGGACTGGAAGAGTTCTAAGAAGATATTGGAACATATTTAGAAGTAAAAAAGCAAACTTTCCTATTGTTACTTCAAATCAGTTCCAAGGCAGATGTCAAATTTTAAACTTGAGGGCAATGAAGCAATCCACGATGGCTAGAGGAACGAGCAAACCGTCCAACCGCATCTAACTTTGGGCCTGTTTATCAACGAAAAAATTTGACAAATCCAACACTCTGGCTTCAAAACTTTTATATTCTTCATTTTACAGTTCAGTACTTACTCGTTGGGGCGAGGAACATGAAGATGTTGCTAAACAAGGGTTTGAAGTATTATTCAATTTGAAAGTTTGAGTGCGGATTCAATATAAAAATAAATATATATATATATTTAAATTTAATTTTCAAATTATTACTCTAAATTCACTATAAAATTTACAACTTTACTTTTCATACCTTCCAAAAATATATATTATATATTATATATATTATATATATATAAATATATATATATTTTAATATAATTTTTTACATCTATTCATATAAAGAATTCATAAGATTTAGCAACTTACTCTTACTTCAATTCTAATATATTATATAATATATATATATTTAAATAATTTTTCTATATCTATTCACTCTTATTTTCACTATAAAATTTACAATTTTAACTATTTATTACCTTCCAAATTTTAATATATATATATATATATATATATATATATATATATATATATATTAATTTATATATATATATATATTTAATATAATTTTTCGACATCTAGTTCAACTTTTATATATAAATAAAATTTTCAATTTAACTCTTTACATACCTTCCAATTTAATATATATATATATATATATATATATATTTATATATATTATATATATATATTATATTTTTTATTATATATATATATTTTAAATTTATGTTTTTCTCTTCTTTTCGTCTTAAAGCTTCCTATTTATATTTTCAACTTTAACTCTTTATTTACCTTCCAACTAATTATATATATTTATTTTTTATATATATATCTATATATATATATAATTAAATATAATTTTTCTGTCTTCTTTTTCACTCTAAAACTTACTATTTAGTCATACTCCATTTATAGCATTTATATCACTTTAATAATTAAAGAATCAACATAACTGGCTTTAATATGTTTAAGTATAGTTAATATATTTATAAAAAAATATTTTGTTAATGAGAAAATACAGGGTGCCCATAATCTATCTCATAACATGGGTAACTTTCTTAATATGCAAAATAGGTAATCGGTTAAATTAGGAAAGTTGGGCAGAATTACAAGCAAAATGTTAAACTTTTTTCAAATTTGACATATGTCTTCAACTTTTGAAATTTTGTGAAAAAACTGAAAACAGTCGATTTTTTAATGTTGTCCTGTTCCACTACTACTTACTTTAGAACTGAACTAAAAATGACATCTTATACATATTTTTACGTAGAATTCGATAAAATTACTCAAAATGTCATAACCCTCTTGATTTTCGAGATATAACACAAACTTACATTTTTTAAATGACAATCATAGTTGGCTGTGATCTTATTAAATAGCTTTTGTTTTTGCGATTTCATTGATATAAGGTTCGATATACTTTACTCTTGTATTTCTATTTAAATGCCCAAAATTGTGTTGTTGATACCATTAAGGAACAAAATGATTTACAAGTTAGTTAAACTTGAAACAAAAATTTATATTGACAATATAATACCACAAGTAGGTACTATTAATGGTTTGTAATTATGTTCTATTTCAATAATGTACAAAAGACATAAAAGTTCATATTAAATGTTCGAAATGGCCCCCGTTAACCAATATGCACATTTGACATCTTCTAACCATCTCTCTATGCACTTTTTCCAAACTGCGAGGACGAATTCTTCTAATAATCAACCTAATTCTATCTTTTAATTCTTCTACATTATTGGGTTTTTCTTTGTACACCCTGTCTTTAACGGTTCCCCACAAGAAAAAATCGAGAGGTGTGATATCAGGTGTTCTTGCCGGCCAATTAATAGGACCTGAATTACCGATCCAGCTCGGAAAACGTTCGGAAAGATATTCAGAAACAGCTCTAAAATTATGAGCAGGAGCACCATCATGTTGGAAATGAGTAAGATTTTGTACCACATTTAATGGCAGTTCATCTAACATGTCTTCCAAGTCATTTTGAAGAAATTCTAAATATCGCCTTCCATTTAAATGGTAATTGTAAAAGAACGGACCAATTATTCTGCTACCGAGGATGCCACACCACACATTTATTGAAAAATATGTTGATCTCGTCTCTCAACAGTAACATGAGGGTTGTTCTCAGACCAATAGTTATTATTATGTCTATTAAATACACCGTTATTGGTAAATTTTGCCTCGTCAGTAAATAAAATTCTGCGCGAGAAATATGGATCGTTGTCAGTTTCTCTTAAAAACCATCGAGCGTAATTTAATCTTCTCTCTGAGTCGGCTGGATACAAGGTGTTGCCGATATGAAATTTATACGGCTTGAATCGATTTTGTTTTAAAATTAAACGAGCTTTTTCTGTAGAAGTACCACACTCACTTGCAATTTCACGGGTAGATGTTTTGGTTTATAATTTACATATGCCAAAACTCTTTCTTCGTCTTCTTGATTAAACTTTTGCTTAGCTTTTGGTTTCATAAATGATCCGTATAGTTTTAAATTATTTTCCAGTTTGGAAAAAAGTCTTTTATCTGGTTGTCTTCTTTCCATATATCTTTGCAAATACATTTCACTGGCTTCATTACTATTTCTGTTGCTAGCATAATAACAAAAAAGCATGTCGTTTCTCTCTTCATTTGAATACATTGTTTATTTTGAGAATTTTATGTTTTTAAAATAAATCACCGTGAATAATACAACTTACTTATGTAAATCAAATTATTTAGTTGACGACACAGGCTTTTGTTTCAACAGGTTTTTGTTTGAAGCATTTGTTTCCATAGCCTGCCTGTGTATTATTTTGCAGCTTAATTGTATCAATAAACTACTTTTAGCATTTACAAAAAAAATGTAAGAGTAAAGTATATCGAACCTTATATCAATGAAATCGCAAAAACAAAAGCTATTTAATAAGATCACAGCCAACTATGATTGTCATTTAAAAAATGTAAGTTTGTGTTATATCTCGAAAATCAAGAGGGTTATGACATTTTGAGTAATTTTATCGAATTCTACGTAAAAATATGTATAAGATGTCATTTTTAGTTCAGTTCTAAAGTAAGTAGTAGTGGAACAGGACAACATTAAAAAAATCGACTGTTTTCAGTTTTTTCACAAAATTTCAAAAAGTTGAAGACATATGTCAAATTTGAAAAAGTTTAACATTTTGCTTGTAATTCTGCCCAACTTTCTTAATTTAACCGATTACCTATTTTGCATATTAAGAAAGTTACCCATGTTATGAGATAGATTATGGGCACCCTGTATATATATATATATATCCTGAAAACCCATATTTAGGCGCTAGCTCTGATGGATACATATATCAGCATATCGTGGAAATAAAGTGTCCGTATGTTGCAAGACAATGTATACCACAACAAGCATTTGAAGAAAAAAAATTGAAATTTTTGGAACTTATAAATCACGAGTTGTGACTAAAAAAAAATAATTATTATAATAAAGTGCAAGGGCAATTAGGTTTGACAGGTATCAATTACTGTTATTTCGTAGTTTGGAAGCCTCATGGGATAATTGTAGATAATATAAAAAAAATGTAGAGTTATGGGAAGAGATGTTACAGAAATTGCAACATTTTTATTTTAAAAATGATGTTGTCTGTAATTTTACGAAAAATTAAATAAATTGTGGATAATTTAGTAAACTCTGATATAGTATCGGTTATATCAAAGTTATGTATTATGTTATCATAATTATAATTTAGTATGTATTGTTAAAAGAACTGCACTTGTAATGACGGTTGTTGTAGTAAACCTTAGTATTTTTTTTCTGGACCTAATTAAAACTAAATTATTACATATTAGTTATTATATTTCTTTATTTGCCATTTTTCTGTCTCTTAATAATATGTTATGACTTGTGCGAGCGCACACCTACTGTCGATTAATTTATGAATTCCATGTACTCTGCATTCATACTGATTAATCAACTGACGATTGTTAATGTAAGTGCTGAGGCCAATTATTGTTTATGCGTAGCATGCTGGCTTTGCTAGTACTACAATAAGTGCCAATTAGCCGGCATATTTTGCAGAATTTTGTTAATACTCATTTTCTACAAATAAAGTTATGTTTTTTTTCATGTTTTATTTTGATAAACATGCGATATGGCTACAGAGTCATAAATATATTCACTGCGTTCATACAGCAATTTTACTGAGCGATAATTTTGCTCTTAAGTAGCGTTCGCGCTGTACTCACGCATATCCAGGAGTAGCCAGGGTGTAGCTAAAGTAAATTAGTCGATTTCCAATTCTGCGGTATATTGCGAAATGCCACTGCTAAGAAATAGTAAGCTTTCTATAACTGCTCCGCTCAAGTCGTGAATAATATTCTTACGCATGGCTACAGCGCGCGATTTCCGTAGGATCGCCGATTTCAAACGTTCCGACACCTAGTGAAACTTCTGCGCAACGAAGTATTATTATTCTGTGATATGGCGAGCACATTGCACAGACAGTTACCCACAGAAGAATTCGTCGTCAGGTGGTCGTAGTAAGCATTTTTTTTCTCCACGTCAACTTGATTGACAAATGTCTCTGCTGGTAGTCATAACATTCATCCAATGGCATAAAAACAATCAGCTCATAAATTAGAAAATTAAATGTGTAAAACAATTCATCGATATTATTCTTTATCTGACTTTCTCACTAGAAACGCGAACTCTGCAAACGTATGTCTTTTCTTTAATCTATGCAGTCGTCAGTAAACCACTCGTTTAAATTTGAGTCGAAGGAAAGTGCGAAATCCCCCTTAACAGAACAATGTTTTTGATATTATGAGTTCTTTACGAGATATAACGGTAAAATCGCAGAAATATCACTTTAGGAAGTACCCTAAGCACAACTTCGCCGAAGGGGAAAACCTAGGATAGGCATATTGAGCCTCAATTGAAACCAAAAACCTTTTGTAGCAATTATTTCCAATTTGTCTACTTTTTTTGGATTTACCCTACTAAACTATGGGTCTAAAATGAATAATTGCACTATGAACGTCATATTATATTTGTTCTAGGAATATGAGCTCTATTTATTTTTCATTAGCTATCAATTACAAAATTGTAATAATTATTAACTTATATTAAACTATCATGTTTCTAAGACGTAGTAAAAGAACAAAATTTAAAAAAAGCTATGACACAATTTTCCCACTTACCGTAGTTAAATTGTAAGTACTGTTAAAATTAAAACTTTAGTTATTAATGTAATGGTACTTTAAAGGGATATAATACCCTTTTAGGTTAATTAATATAACGTATTTGAAAGTGGTAGGCTTCAGTAAAAATTAATCATGGAGTTGAAAAAACGACAAAGCCAATTTTCAATTATTCTAAAGTAACACCTGCAGGCAATTTCCCATTTGCACTTACATCTACAAACAAACAAATTGGCTTAATATCTCGGCACATCCCGCTAGCAAATTTACCTACATTAATTTAGCGGAACGCCCTCGCACTTGGCTGAGGTCCGTCAGTGTTAATACATGAGTTTGCCGACAAGGCTCAGCATCGATCTGCTCACGAAATTAATTGAAATTTCGTATGTAAATCACCTACTACCCAAATAGCGCATTCATTAAATGGCAAATTTCTTAAGCAAAAGCATTCCTACTAAACTAAAGGACAAAAGAATTCTCGCAAAGTGATTAAATTAAATCGGCGACGCTTTTAATTTAAATAAGTGGCTATTTAAACACCAAGAAACAAACAGACACGCTAGATAATTTAACGTTCAATTTAAATCAAGATCTAAAGCAATATACAATCATTAAGTAGCAACTACGTTTGGTTCTTGTTGATGCCAAATCAGGCAACGGAAAAATTTCCTCTTTATGGGGAGTATACATCCGACAGTTTAAACCTCTACATAATTTAAACGCTTCTTGTATTGTATTTAAAATAAACATACTTGCACATAGTTGTACCATTATATTAAACAACGCGTCTTATAATAAGTAGATGTCTTTAGTAAATGTTGAATTCAATACCCGACCGTACTTTCAATGAGAGGTTTCAAAATATTCAAATTCATTTTAAATCAAACCCGAGAATTACTTTTAATATTCCATTCTGGTTCAAAGTTGAAATCAGAGTGTCTCAATTTTAATGAATTATCTTGAGATTTTGTTCGGAAACATGTTCTGAAAGTTAAAATATGTTATTTGTCAAACTTCTTTATAGCACAACCAATGGAAACCTCCTATAAAAAATGAAGAGATCTTGGTTGGAATATAAAAAACAATGCATTTTACTAAATATAAACTTAAAACAATACTTCAATTAAAAGACATCACATACTTACACTTTTATAGCGATCATAATTGTTTTATCAGAACTTTACATTAGTGAAAATGTGAATAATAAAACTTTAATATTATTCTTGTTTACGTCAATAATTCATGTATTGATTATGATACATAAATAAATTATAAACTTGAATGTCTGACAAATGCTTATTATTTATTTTAAATATTTTTAAGTTCTAGTCTGCTAATTTTTTTAAACTTTTATTTCGTTGCATGGTAACATATTATTCGGAAATCTGGTGATAATTTTTTTTTTAATTTTTTTTTTTTTTTTTTTTAAAAAAAATTTTTTTTTTATATTTTTTTTTTTTATTATTAAATTTTTTTATAATAAATAATAAAATAATTAAATAAAAATTATTAATTTAAAATAATAAAAATTTAAAAATTATATTTTTATAATATAATATAAAAAAAAATAAAAAATTTAAAAAAAATTTATTTTTAACCCCCCCCCCACCAAAAACACCCCCAACCCCACCCAATCCCCAAAACACAAAAAACCAAACACAACAAAAACAAACATAACAAAATCACCAAAAAAAACCATCAAACTTACATTTCAAAAAAAGCACCCCACACTATTCTCACAAACACACCACAAATTCCAACCTACAACCAAAAAAATATTAAACCAAAAAAAAAACTTCATCACTACCAAAAACACACAATTACAAATACAAAACTTCCACCCATCAACAAAAATTAAAAAAACATTACTTTACAACCCAAAAACACACCAAACACTTCAAAACAAAAAAAAAAACCAAAAACAACAAAAAAAAAAAACACAAACAACAACAAAAAAAAAAACAAAAAAAAACACAAAAAAAAAAAAAACACAAAAAACAAAAACAACCAAAAAAACCAAACCCCACCCAAAAAACAAACAAAAAATAATTCATAAGCAAACAAATAAAAAACACCAAAAAAAAACCACACAAACTTTACCACCACTCCCCACTCCCCACAATACTAAAAAAACAAAAACACACAAAAACCAAACAAACCCAAAAAACCCAACCAAAACCCCAAAAAAAACACACCCAAAAAAAATACACCCATCACAAAAAAAACATAAATAAACAAAAATTTATAAATTAATTCATTAAAACACAACCCCCAAAAAAAACACAAATACTACTAAAAATATTTTTCCTAATCCCACACCAAACCAAAAACCAAAAAAAAAAAACAAACAACCAAAAAAACAAAAAAAACAAAAAAAAAAACAAAAAACACCAACCAACCAAACCACCCCAGCACACTTTTCCTCATCAAAAATCAAGCAAACAAAACCAAAACAGCCCCACAACCCCACATTACAAGGCGTGTTTTTAAATTAAGTACCGTTTTGAGGTTCGCCGCTGCAGCGCGTACGGTCGGCTTTCCGCACATGCGTGCTGTGTAGCCACAGACACCAGTACGGCATTTTTGCTGATGCGTATGGTTGTCTGTGACTGTTTAAAATGCCTTCGCCTATTTAAAGTTTCGCTAACTCCTATAACGGTCTGTTATCCGTTTTCTTTGTGCCAAAGCAATCAATATTCATCGTGAGATATGTGATAAATGTGTTTAAAGATGGCCGTCCTCACTGCTTCCTTCATCATGGACATTGGAGCGGCCATCTTTAACTTGACTAACCAACTTTTGTACTATTCTTTCATTAATAATGTCTTTTCCGTACACTGCAGAGATCTCACGATAAATATTGGTTGTTTTAGGCGTTTGGCATAAAAAATGGATAACAGACCGTTATAGCTGACTTTCGATTGTCGAAGGCATTTTAAACAGTCACAGAAAATTGTACGTAGTGACGAAAAATGCCGTACTGGCGCCTACGCGTGGCCGATAAATGCAAGTACACAGCGCGCATGCGCAAAACGTCAATTATACTGCTGCTGCGGCAGAATCTCAAATTAAGAAACACGCTTCGTAGTTAATGAAGCGACTCAATTCGGCACTGTCATTATTAACATCAATGTATATTGCAAAACGGTTCTATAAATAACACCGCAAGCTCCTAAATAACGACCAGATATTTATCATTACCTTTATTTAATTTATTAATTTTTTTAACGATGATTAATGGTATAACGTCAATTATTTTTCGATATTTTCAACAATATTGCTAGTAAAATTAAGTTACTACGCCCATTATTATTATTTTATACAAAGGCGGTTATCAATAGGTGTTTCCAAAAGATAGTGTTTGTCATACCGTCTGTACGGACTCGCTCAGTTAAATGCTCGGTTGACGCCTCGTGTTTAAACCACTGAGCTCGTTCAAAGACTTGCTTAAAAGGCTTCAACATGAATAACTGTTTATTGAACTTTTATTGGAATTATTTTTTACAACCCATTGTTTTTTTTGTCACTTCTTGAGCTATATCTTTATGCAAATGTAATTTTCTATAAACACATTATTTCAAACACTGCTAAAGTTGGCATTTCTATTGTATATTTTAATTAATATTATTAATATTAATACATAATTGCAAAAAAAAATTTTCACAAAAAAAAACAATTAAACGTTGAGTAATAAAAACGTGGTTTAATGATACAATTTACAGTGCTCGATTTGAGATGATTTTTTACTCCAACGCTCAGTTGTCGATAATAATCGAAGGCACTATATGTCTAATAATCTAAATAGTCAAGTAAAGATTAAACCCAAATGTGATCAATTATAAACGATAACTCAGATAACTATAAAAGTAGTTTAATAGCAACTCCTCAAGTTTATTTGATCATTTATATCACAATTAATGTAAATAATATTGATATTAGAACAACTACAATAAAACATGTGGATTATAGAATACCTCAAAGCAACATACCCATTTAAAATAATGGGTTGGGCAAATAATAGAACGGTCTCAAATTTTTGAGTTTCTAACTTGAATGTTTAAAAATGAATTGAGAACGCAGAATTTTCCTTTCCTTTTTTTCCTTTTCTTGGTGTGTTTTACATTGAAACTTGAATGTTTTCTCGGCCCAGTAAAATAAGTTTATTAAAGTTTCAATTGATCACATTCCATAAAAAAAAAATTACAAAAAAAAGCACTATTTACATTCAATTTAAATTTAAAAAAAAAGTGGTTATTTCTCAAAACATAAAAGTTAAATATATAATCCCTAAGTACAATTTAAACCCTCCATATTTCTCTTAGAATAATTTTGCTTTCAGTATAAGTCCCATAATCAAAAAAAACCACTAACAATCTTCCGATTTGTCTCCATTATTTTGTTGTATTATTTTAGACATAAAGTCTTCCAAAAAAATTTGTTATCCCTAATAAAAAAAAACACTTTTCCCTATCAATTTTATTATCATTAAGTTTCTGAAAAACACACATTTAATATGATACTTTAAAGAAACCATGTATGAGGATGAAAGCTTTGAGTTCGTTGAGTCAATTTTTAAACAGTGGTTACACAAACAAAACAAAATACCTAAAACTTCAAATTAGTATACGACCAAATGTGTTTATGCAATTTTTTATACCTTTTATAACTCCATTTTGTTATTTGAAAAACACCCCTTTTTTTAAATTTTTTTGGTTTTCACTATTTTAAAATAAAATCATATTTGTTTACTTATAACAAGTTAAATTAAATTTGAAACAATTTTAAAATTTGATTAAAGTAAGGTCACGTTTGGTCAGTCAAACTATATTCATAAATACTCAAAAGTATTCCATGTACACATCTAATATATCAATCAAAGGTTCGCCAATTTCAAAAGCATGTAAAATATTTTAACTTTTGGGTTCAGTTATTTATTTTAATTTTTTGAAATAAAATAAAATAACAAAAATGACATTTCAAAAATATTTAAAAATAAATAACTATTTTGTTTCAAATTAAAATATTTTTTAAAACATTTTTAATTCTTCATTTTAATTATATATTTACACACTTTAATGAAACTTTAATATTTAAAATGTTTGAATGATCAAACATGTCATTACCTAATCAAATTTTGAATTTTTTAAATTTAATTTAACTTGTCTGATAAAAGTAACCATAACATATAATTTTATTTTTAAAAATCCGCCAAACAAGTATAAAAAACAGCGTAGTTCTTTACAAACAATCCAATCGCATGCCTACAAATATTTTCATAAATTTTAGGTTTAAGTCTATTCATAAACTGATAGCAAAATCAAAGTTTCAAAAAACTATTAATAAAAAATCCTATATGATCGCGACTTTAGTGGTCACACTGTATGTATAACGAACTTTTGCAATTAAACCGAAAATTTTGAAAAATGTTATGTTAATTTATTCAGTAGCAGCTTTATGACCGATTGTACCATCAACTGTAAAAATTGACAATTACCCAACAACACTGAAAAAAATAGCAATTGATTATTGAATCGACCGTTTATTTCTAAAGTGAGGTTAGTAATACACTAAATTTCTACGCCAAGTTAAATAAAATCTTATAGTTTAACCTAATGGTAGACATAAATTACACACTATATTTATTTACTAAAATGAAGTTGATATTAAATTTGTAACCATAAAAATTGCTAGTAGTCTAAGTTTTTATTTTTGAAATTTGATATTTCGTCGATCACATACTGACTTCTTCAGGAAAACTAAAAGTATACATTATATTAAATTTGCCAGTTTAACTAATAAATCAGCAGCTAAACATACAATTCTGCCGTGTTAACTCTAAAAAGGCGTATCTGACTTTCAAACTTTTCGAGAAAAGGGAGGTTTTATACTAACGTCATGACTAAAATGGCAGTTACGGTCACTCCTTTTAATGCATTTCAAGTAAGACTATAGTCAAATTGGGTTTTTTCCTTAACAAAACGATGTATTGTGCTATATTGGATAAAATAAGGTTAAATATGTCAGATAAAAAAAATGGCAGATAAGCCCTTTTGATAATACGCAAAATTCTTCTTCTTAATTTTTATCGAATGAACTAGTAACCAAACCCATTTGAAAATGGGCCTAATCTAGACAAACCTGAAATTAAAGACGTGAGGTCACCGCACCAGATCAGAGGTCAAAGGTCAGGTCAATTTGGGACCTATCTTAAAACATTCCCCTTGACATCCTGAACACTTTGATATATAACATGCCTATGTCACCGCTCCAGGTTAGAAGTCAAAGGTCAGGTCAACTTGTGACTCTGCCTAAGATCAGCGCCTGAATCTTCTAAACAATTTGACGTATTGATTTCCAAAATCGGTTCAGCCGTTTCGGAGGAAGACGAACAGACAGACAGACAGACAGACAAACCGGGCCACGATTTTACGTGTATAGACTAGTAACCAAACCCATTTGAAAATGGGCCTAATCTAAACAAACCTGAAATTAAAGACGTGAGGTCACTGCTCCAGGTCAGAGGTCAAAGGTCAGGTCAACTTGGGACCTATCTTAAAACATTCTCCTTGACATCCTGAACACTTTGGTATATAACATGCCTATGTCACCGCTCTAGATCAAAGGTCAAAGGTCAGGTCAATTTGTGACCCCGCCTAAGATCAGTACCTGGACCTCTTCTGAACAATTTGACGTATCGATCTCCAAAATCGGTTTAGCCGTTTTGGAGGAGAAGACGAACATACAGACAGACAGACAGACAAACCGGGCCACGATTTTATGTGTATAGATAGCCCAATCATAATATAATGGAAGTCCTTGTACAAATAATGTAAAGTGAGGCAAAGACCTGATCCATTAATATATACAAAGAAACAAAATTATATATTGTATGAGTGTTGGAAGCAGATAGAAAGCGCAAAAGATAAAATTTGGTGAATATGTGATTAAAAGATGTTATGAATGAGGAGGATATGCAAGAGAGGAAATAAATAAGATAAGAGATGGAGACAAATGTATGGAAGAAAAAATAGTACAGAGAGATATGGACACACAGGCACAAGAAAAAAAGCAAAAATTAATTAAAAAACCGAAGAACATAATCGGAAGAATATAATTGGTAGACAAAAAGCTTAATCGCAAGATTCAGGGTAGGAAATGAGGAAAATGAAAACAAGTACTGGTAGAAGGGCGAAGATATGAAGTGTAGGAAGGGGTGCGAAAATATAGAGCATTTGAAACTAGAATGCAGTGAAGTAGCGGTCGCAGAGGGAGAAGAGTGTTGCTGGAAAAAAAAGGGGTATTGAGTGGATAAAGAATGTGGTGGAAAAATGAAAATGGATAGAATAAAGAGAATAAGAATAAGAAAATAATGAAAAAATAGAGAAAAGTTATTTTTGTGTTTGTTTTGTTAGTTTAAGAATTGTAAATATGTAAAAAAAACGAATCATTTGTTAGTGTAATAAGTGAAACTAGTGCTATGGATTCTAAATTACTATCCAACAGAAAATTTTGTGTTAGGATTAACCTGTATTATTTTAAAACACACTCATTTGGTCGGGAACTATTTCAAAAATTTAAATCCAAAAAAACATCTCTTAGAAATTTTGTCAAGGATACTAAATGCAAATTTTTATCCTCCTAGATAATATTTGGTTATAAAACAAAATTATTCTTACATTAGGTTATATTATTAAACAAAAATCTTTCATCAACACGTTTCAACTGACCTTACATTCATAAAACATTTTCATGGAGTTTTAACGACTCACCTTTTTTTAAGAAACCTACATCAGTTATAGTTATACAATAAGAAAGATAAAATCAAAATAAATTTTATTAAATTTGTAGTCTCTACAGTTACATTTTGCAGTCGTCCAAACACAAAATGCAGTCGCATTTTGGAGTAATGTGGTACTTCATATAAATACTGCTACACGACTTACTTCAGCCTTTGGTGCAATCTAAACGCTCGTCTGTAGTAGGCATGCAGTCCGAGCGTTTGCCGCAGCGCGTTGCCATATGAATTCCATACAGCTGCAAAAACGTTGTTGACTCAACAACAATCTGCGGTCGAGCTAACCACAACATGTGGTTCTTTCAACTACAAAATGAATATGGGTCCAAACTAAAAATGCAGTCCTTCGCTGCAGTCTAAACGAGCGTTTGCAGTACGTTCCCGCCGAGTGGTCGCCGCAGCGACACGAGCCATAATAGCAGTCAAATAACTAGATAAAAAAGGTATATACATAGGCCAATGTTTTCTTGTATTTGTTTACATTAATTGTAATACGTTTGAAAAAAATGTTAGTGGTATGGATGGATGCACACATTCAGCATAAAAAATCTTCAAGTTCTTTAGTGTCTTGATACATAAATAACGTTGACAATTTTGATAAGAGTAAAATTGAAATTCAACTCAACGTTATATCAAGCCTTTCTTCAGCCGAAGTACTTTTCCTCATATTGTATCGAACGTTAAATGCTACACTTTAAAATTTGAGTCAATTCATTAAAGGAAGTACGTGACATTCTAAAATAATTGTAGAATCTTCTCGTCTAGAAGTTAAAAGTGGGTGTACCCAGGACATTCTTATTTTTCTGCGTCTTCTTCTTTGCCATAAGAGAAGAAGCAGTAGTACTTCTTCGTCAAAATTTATTTTAAAACTGTCTATTTCGTTTGGGGTCCTGTAGTGCTTTAATCGACTGCATAATGAAGTCAGTGCAACCACAAACAAACTAAAAAATGTAGTTGACTTTAACCACAATTTGTGGTTATCTTAACTGCAAAAATGTAGCTCGTGTATGGCGGCTATAAGTTGTCATAAAAATTCCTGAAATTTTTTGTATTGCAATGGTAATCATATTAAATACTACATTTTGATTGGTTCTTCCACAATGTCATGCAATTTTCACTGGAATGCAGTTTTAAGAGATTTTTTGAGTCCTAGTAATGGACAAAATAATTCAATAAGTAAACACAAAAGCGGTTACAAATTATATATTTAAGAATAAATATCTTATACGAAAGAAGACTGGCCCGGCCCGTATTGTAACCCGTAACTGGATGTGTTGGACCTACCAAAGTACTATTGAACTATTGAAATCATCTAAATTATTTATCGCCAAATTGGAAAAGAAACAACTTCAATTTAAAAGAACCTTTTAATGCAATAAATGTAAATGATTTAAAAATAATCTAAATATAATGCACTTGTCTGTTCAATCCACGGTGTAGGAACTTAAACTGCAATTTCGGAGATCGAATGTTACTACTGTGCTGCATTGTATGCCTGATGCTTTATGGGATAAAGCAGGATATTTAAATTTATATGATTTGTACTCGGAACGGAAATGTAATTTAGTTGTTTAAAGATTAGGTTTATTAATCTGACATTTATTCTAGTAAAAATTATTAAATAAGTTTGTCATGAGGTAATATAATTAGTACCTATAGTGTACGATCAACCTACTACAAATGTTGCTGCCATCAATTACTTATTTGATAGAACAAAAGCACAATATCTTCGAGTGGGTCGTCAAATGTATCAAAATGTATTTTGAAGCAAATGGATAAAAGGTCATTTCTTTGTTTGATGACCGACATGTTTTTAAAAGGTGTACGTAACATTTTTTTTTAACAGGTTGGCTGCGTTACCGGTCCTCCGGGACCGGTGCTCGACTTTGTCTCAGTGCCGCAGTGGGAATATGGTAACTGTGCTAATTTGCGGGAGCTATAATTAATCTTCAATATAGCTTTGATTCTCAACTTTACAGGTACCTTCAGGGTTTGTTATCATCTCCAGAATTCAGAAGTACTTTGGCTAAATTTACCGGTCCCTCGAAGACCGGTAACGCACAGAAGTACAAATTCATTACTAACATGCGGTACCAGGCCCACGGGACCGGTGTTGGAGCTTATACTATCCTCAGCATAAAAAAGTGCGCAGAACAATTTTCAGCGTTTTCGGTGTATTACAAACCAGTTTTCGTCTTTGCTCTCACTGTGAACATGTCGAGTCGTGCGAAAAAATATTGCTTTTAGCTGAAAGCAAGTTCCTAAGTGATAATTTAGGTGCAGTTCCAATTGACGAAGTGTGAAACGACACAAACATTTAATAAAAATGATAACGTCGATTATTCTACCGAGTGTGATGTTCCAGGGCCGTCGACGAAAATTTACATATAAATCGCCTATGCAAGCCCTGGAAAGTAATGCTGATTCTGGAGGTAGACTTTGACTCGGACGACTCTGTTCTATCAAAACTACGTCCTCATCATCATCAGACTCTGAGAGTGGTGGAAGTAGTGACGATGAATACTTTGCCATACACTGATATCGAGAATGATGTTAATTTTTGAAGAAGTACCGACAAATAATTTTACGCCTCAAGAGGACTGGTCATGACATAATGTTGATGAAGCTGATAATAATATTTATCGTCATCAGGAGTCGGGTATAATAATTTTGATTCAATCAATAAAAAACCGATAGATGCTATCAGTTATTTTTATGACACAAGATTTAATACGCCTTATTGTTCAAGAAACAAACAGATTTGCACGTCAGATGTTGAATAACCAGAACTCTTCAAAATCTCGGCTAAACATGTGGGTTGATTGTAACGAAGACGAAATAAGACGTTTCTTTTCAGTTGTCTTGGTTATGGGACTGAATGGACCTTCCTGCTTTAAATTTGTATTTGTCTAAAGATGTGATGTTTCATATTAACGCTACTTTATTCAAACACAATTACGCGGGATCGATTCCTTCTGTTATTGCGATTATACATTTTTTTGTAATTTAACGAAACTGTTGATAAACCGATCGACTATACAAAAATACGAAACTTACTAGAAACTATAAATAATAATTTCAAAGAAGTAAGCTAACACCGGGAAGAATTCTTGTCATCGATGAGAGTATGGTGCCTTTTCAAGGGGAGATTGATCTTTCAAACAATACATCCCAAATAAAACTCAATCCCTATGGGATTAAATTGTACAAACTGTGTGCAGTCGACGGATATACAAGCAATATAATTGTGTACACAGGCAAAAATGAGAGAAACCCTGAAGTAAGTCACTCTGAACAGATAGTGCATATCTTTTATAAATATAAACCCGAAGGACGGGACACTATTTATATGCTGATAATTTTTATTCCGGTTTGCATTTAGCGGAGTCATTATTCGAGCAAAAGATTATCTACTGTGGTACTTATGAGGTCAAATCGGAAAGGTATACCTAAAATTTGCCCAGAAAATAGAAAAGAGGTGACGTTTTCGTGGTACACAAAGAGGTCCTTTACGAATAATCAAATGGATGGATAAACGACCTGTTTTAATGTTGAGTACAGATCCAAGTCATACTGCAGAATGTGTGCCTACTGGTAAGCGGACCGACAAGGTGATGATATATTGAAGCCGAAAGTAATTATTGACTACAACAAAGCCAAAAGGAGTCGATTTTAGTGATCATGTCTTCCTATCATTCGGTTTCTACGCAGAAGTCTTAAATGGTACCGAAAATTGGCTTTTGAAATTTTATTTGGAGTATGCATTGTAAATTCTTGGATACTCTATAATAGAATAAGTTCGTCTAGGTTTCCATAACAGAGTTCAGGGAGAAAATTGGCACAAGAATTAATTTTGACACCCAGTGCAACAAGGAGATCCAGTAACTCCGAAAAGAGTACCACATACATTCACCAGCCGTCAGGACCAGGTAAAAGAAGAGGAGACAATGCCAAGGCTGCTACAATAAATTGCGCGAAAGTTACTCCAGTAAGGAAGCTAGTAACTTAGTTACAAAAGTGACCAGTTATTGCAGTGACTGTCCTGGACAACCAGGAATGTGTCTTCCATGTTTTAACGAAAGCACAAGAAGTAATGCCTCCTAGATTTTATACAAACAATTTTATTTTTTGAATTTTCTTTTAGAACTTTGTGGAAATGTATATTTATTTTTTGTATTTTTTATAATTTTTTAATAAATATTTCATATAATATTTGTAAACAGCCAGAATAATTATTCGAAAAAATGAAAATGAATATCTGCCTAACAATATAAGCAAAAAAATATATGCCGAAAACACAGGGGTTTGACAAACAAATGATCGTACAGTGACGCGACTGCAAACATAAGTAGTAATGGGAATTAGGGAAGATAAGTGCAAAACAGATTTGTCGTAGATTCAATAGTGTTTGTGTTACAAAAAAAAACTGGACTATATGGTTACCGGTCCTCGAGGACCGGTGCCGCACTATAATAGACGGTTACCGGTCCTCGAAGACCGGTAACGCATGATACAGAGAAGTACGATTTCAATGACGCAGTCAACCTGTTAACAAAACATATAATTTATAGAAACCAGAATAGTGAAAAATGGGAGCACATTGTTAATGCCTATAAGTCGTGGCCGGAAATCAGAAGGAAAATCTCACAATTTTTATACAAGATATCATGTGAGTTTTACTTTATACCTATAATTTTATCCGACTTTAAAAGAATGTCTGAAGATACAAGATTTTAGTTTTTTGAAATGTGTTACGATAAAATTCACGTTTATTAGAATTTACTTTTCTAACGTTAAAATTTTCCTAAATACGTGTTACTTTCCTTATTACGGCTCTGGCTACTTTTGCCGCGAGTTTAATAAGATAAGGTCAACTTCTAAATCCAATTGCGATCGTTTGAGTTCTTTCTCTTTGTGATTGACTTGCAACAAGTAGAGTTCGTTGATTGTAAAAGGAACTGCAAAATGATGGTTCCAAACCTAAGTCAGTGTGATGGATTAATCTGAAAGTTTTATAACCATCCGTCTTTTGGGAATATACAGTACATTATAAATGTAACTATAAATGAAACTGGATGTTTAAAATAAACGTTTGCAGGTGAGCACACTGACCTATATTTTGTCGCGTGGCGAAGGTTTACCACATTTGGTTTCTCTAATTATTACAGTTTCTTTGTCCTGTCGTATTTCTGGGATTAGTCACTGTTGTGTATGTTGGAATTTGGTTACGTCCATGATTTGTAGGATGTCCTCTAGAACCGTTATTGCCACATGCTGTCGTAATTGAAAGGGTTAATATCTGGACCATTGCGGGGCTCGAGGATTGTTATTCGAAAAAAAGCCGATGCTGTTCGAAGTTGCCGGTTAGGATTCTGTCTCTCAAGATAGCGGGGACCAGCAACGTTTAGTTGTCTCGTCTTAACACTGGAAGGGACTTTCATTCAAAACTTTTCCGCAGACCTAATTCGCCGCCAGTGCATTTGTTTTACAGCTACTTCAATTTTAGCGTGTGTATCCGAACAATCCAATTACCAGTACTAGTACCTTTCATTAACTATAAACTTGAAACTATTGATGTCGAACGAGCCAAAGGACGCATTAATGATGGATACACGTATGTTATCATAGCTTAAGTAACTTATCACAAGGTAATTATATCTTTAACGGTGAAGAACTTTATGTCGCTAGACAAATTTACTTGTACTCGACGGTGTTTTATCCATTCTTGTTTGTGTTGTTATCAAAGTAATCTTGACTACTTTGATGAATGACTTTATAAGTAAAAATAGAGTTTCTAAAATATCTACTCTTTGTTACATATGAACTCACACGTTCTTACTCAAACCTAGCTGGTTAAGTTCGTCGCTCAAGAAAGGATAAGTATCCGTCTCGCTCGGTAGCAAATGTCGCTGATTTATGTATATATGTATTTGTGAAATATAAAGGAGAGAGCACGATCTTTTGAATTGCTATTGATATATTTATGTTTGTTTTTTTATTTGTGTAACAGTGCTTAAACCGATTTGATATTTTAATTTCCTCTAACGAATGTTACTCCTTAAGGAGAAGACAAAAAATAATGACTATAAATAGGTACATAAAAATTTATCCTTTTGGCAACCCTTAAAAGGTCGAAAGTTCATAATCGATTTTGAGTGAATAATAAATATTTTGACTTGCGTAAAATGAATTCAAAAGAATAATATTAATTTTCAACCAAACGATTTCATAATATTTTTTATTTCAGATTTGGAAGGATGTAAAGAAAATCTACATTTGCCAGAAACTATTCTTGTCAATATTTAGTGTCAGTTAGAGACCAGTAAATACCATTTCTCGTAAACTCTAATCTGGAAGTGCTATTGTTGAGAAGCGTAGAGCAGATAAACGCTATTTCAAGAATGTGAAAAAATTTGAAATTGTCAAAACATTTATAGCCAGCTTGAAAGGACATGAAATTAATTACGGGCGTACCAAATCTCGCCGGATGTATCTGTTGTCCGAAAATAATATCATTGTTTCATGGAACCTGTACAACCAAAATTCGACAGAAAAATTGAAAGTTAACTACAAATACTTTAGTAGAATCTCCAATAACGATTTTATTGTTGCGTTTGGAAGCCCTGCCACCGACGCATGTGGCTTTTGCGTTAAGACTCAAACTTCTATTAGTGTTTCCAAGGACAAAAATGAAAGTGAGAAATTAAAAACTTCTCTACGTGAACATAAAGTTTGGGCCAAACAATTTTTCAAACTGATGAAAGAAAAGCCGGCACAAACTGTTTTGTACTGCTTTGATCTTCAACAGGTTCAGGTCTTGCCGAAAGTGCCCATTTAAGATGCTTTTTACGCACAGCAGTTGTTTTTTTATTGTTTTTGTATTATTGATATGGATATTGAAAATCCAGTATTCTACACCTGGATGGAACATCAGGCCAAAGAGGAGCTGCAGAGACAAGTTCTGCTTTAGATGATTATCTCAATAAAGCAAAATTAGGCCAGAGATAAAACAGATAAGACTCTTCGCAGATGGTTGTGTCGGTCAGAACAAGAATGCACACATGATGCATATGCTTATGCTTTGGCTATACAGAGATGCTCTAAAAAATATTAAATCTGCGATACTTACCTTTTCGGTTCTTGGACACTCGTATTTACCAAGCGGATTCTACTCCAAAAAGGGAGACGTTAGACAATTTGACAGAGATTGGGTTGTGTACGATATAAAACTGCATTAAATTATTTAAAGAAAATTGAAGAAATCAGTGCGGCGAAAAGGATTATTATCAAGAGATCACCAAAAAACACCGACGTTTTATTGAAAACAAAGTTGTTTTACAGAAATGACGTCCCTCAATCAATTTCAAACATTATTAAAACGTAGAAAGAAACTTGCGTCTTTACAATTACATATTATTGCACTTTGATATAAAATTAAGCCAAAAAAGCTTCAGAACCTTTCGAAACTCCTAGTGCCACTATCATTGGCGAATTGGTTTAATGATCCTGAGCTAATGTGGTTACAGCCAATCATTCCAGATAATCTTGTAGAAAAGGACAATCTTAACGGAAACGACAATGAAGATAATCAAGACACTGTTGATGATGATGAAGTCATCGAAGAGGCTGATGTTATATTCTATATTGTAATTTATAATAAAACGACTCACTGATTATATGTATTTAATAAGAACAACTAAAAGTACATTATATTTTAACTACGTGTGCGCGTACCTTAACCCAAACCGGAAGTGCCCTCTCTTCATGACTATGTTAGTGGGGGATCATTGTTGCCACACGTAACAGCTGACATATGGTGTGATTGCAATAATGAAAACGATATAGATGTGTATGACATGTAAAATGCTATTATAATATGGTTTTGTTTTATTTTTCAATTTGCATTTGTACTTTGAGAATTAAATACTTACTATTCTTATAAAATTTGCTCATTTTTTTACATCCTTATCTACTATCATGTCAGTCATCTCACGTTGAGTAGACAATCGAAATGCATTTTGTCCCCGGCAGACAATCTAAACGCAGTTTGTACTACTCTTTTTTTTCAGTTTTGGGATATTATCAATACTAGATTTTTTACATGTAGGTATATCATTTGCATGATTTTTTATGTATTTTTTCACTGTATTAGTTTTTCTTGCCAAACGCATAGCAGTTTTTCCTTATTTGCCAAAATTACAAAAAAGGGACAAAATGCATCTAGAAAGTCTGCTCCTCATATGGTCTTTGATAAAACTATACAAGGCAATTGTAAAACTAATAGCAGTAAAAGCGCGAGCAGAGAAAAAAACAAAAGAAAATGATAATGAAATGGAGAAAGCACATATGTGAAAAATACACATGAATACAAGACTCGTCAAACTGTGCGTGCTGCACACCCGAAAAGAGGCCAAGCACAACAACGACGTATTTGAACCGAAAATATGAAACAGAACAAAAGTCCTATTAGTAATAAAAGTAAGAGAAACCGTAAATTAGAAGTATTAATTTATAATGCATAAACTCTTTATAGCAACTGCACAAAATGCTTTACTTTAACTTTATAAACAACCAACATCTTTTAATACAATTTAATCAAAATTGTTGCGAATTGGGAATCCACGGCTGCTTTAGCACTGAAAGAGTGAAACCAATTAGAGAAACAATCTACATAATTTGACAGCAACAAACTCTCATTTAAAACAATTATAATGTCACGCGATTGTCATCTCTCAGTAATTAATCAAAAAATAGTTTATGCGAAAGTTGTGTATAACTAAATTACAAAAACCTTTATTTGAAGATAGATATTTTGCAAATATTCCGGAGTGGGAAAACGTACGTGAGTTAACTGCCCTCTTGGGTCGACAAATTACGCTCAAAATCGAATCGAATCTGTGCTGTTATAAATAAGACTCATACGCAAAGTTTCATAAAAATGCAACCCGTGATTTTCTTGATATTTCCTCCCGCCGTCTGTCTACCAGAAAAAATTTTTCTTTCCTTCATTATAAACGTACTAACTCCATTTCATAGGAACAAAAGTAAAAAAATTGGGATGTTGAAATTTTTGGTTTTGAAACCATTCTATAACTCCCCAATCTTATTTTATTTTATTAAGGCAATTTTATAATTATTTTCCTAATTTTATTGAAATAAGTTTTAATTATAAATAATCGTGTACGAATCTTTGATTGCCAAACAGTATTATTTGGCCTCCTGAACTGTAAAGCACATTTTTCAGTTGTTTATAGTTGTTTTGAAACTTGAATTTTACACACAATGCGGTAAAGTACAGCTACTATGCGGTAAAGTAGTGGCTGAGTTACCTGCTATTTGGGAACGTTTTAAAAATAAACTAAGTATAAAATCCGATAAAATGATTTTAAAAAATTTACTTTACATCGTACTTGACACGATAATGTACAGAATAAAGTCGCATTTAATTTTTTTATTGATGATCTTACTGATGGCGCCATCTATACATCAGTTAAACAAATAAACTGACACATATTAAGTGGTGTATGTCAAAATGGTTAAACAGCCAGGCCTACTTAAATTCAGTAGAAACAATTTTGTTCTTTTTTTATTTTTGATGATGATCGTCGGCCGAAAAATATTGTACAAATTTCGTGTGTAAAGTGATTTTACGACGCTCCAGTTAATGAGAAACAGGTCCGAAGGGAACAAAGCTGTCACGCCGTAAAATCCTAGTTTCCACACTAATATAAATAACTATTAACACATCCCGTTGAAAAATTTTGGAATTTATGGGTTGTTATTATCGGTCCTGACCGGATATTATACCTTATTTTAATATCTATATTTAATTATTTTGTTATCTTTTCGATTTTACCATTTAGTTATTTTAGGGTCTTTGTTTGTTTGAATTTTCCGTTTTTTTTATTGAACTCTTCGTTTTATTTGGAACATTGATGCACTTACTCAAAACACTAGTTTTACCTGGTTTGGTATTGAAGATAAGCTCGTCACTTCGCGAAGGATTTAAAGAATTTGTTAATTAAATATTGTTATAATTCAAAATACTAAAGAAAAGTCATATTTTATATTTTGATTTTGTTGTTTTTGTTACTTATTATTTTGCGTATCTTGTCTTGTTTACTTCACAAATAAAAAAAATATATAACAGCGTTATGTTACAACTAACAAAATCTTGACAATGACGGTGAAAAAAACTTTCCTTTCATTACTGTTTTTGTATAAATTATGTTTTTGGAGATATCGATAAAACAATTATAATGTCACGTGATTGTCATGTCTCAGTTATTACTTAGCGAATCAAAAATAGTTTATGCGAAAGTTGTGTATAACTAAATTACAAAAACTTTTATTTGAAGATAGATATTTATGCAAATATTCCAAGAATGAAAAAATCTATTTAGGTTAACTGCCCTTTTGGGTCGGTCGACAAATTATGCTCAAAGTTGAATCGGATCTGTGCTGTTCTAAATAAGACTCAAATGCAAACTTTCATAAAAATCGAACCCGTAGTTTTTTTGATGTATTCTCGTAGCCGTCTCAGACAAGATTTCTTTGCTTCATTATGAACGTACTAACTCCATTTCATCGGAAAAAAAGTTAAAAATAGGGATTGGAAATTGTCGCATAACTCCCCAATCTTATTTATAATTACAAGATGTTGAGTAATAACATTTGCGTTCATGTAATGTTTAGGTTACATTTTATTTTCACTTAATTTGAGGTAATTCAATGTAATTAGACGCCTTTTACTTTTGTAACTATTTTGAATTGATTTATATTTGCTCAAAATTACTTACGATACCTAAGTGAAAATTTAAATTAATGATAGGTACGTTCCCGCTGTGGGACCAACCTAGCGGTAAAAGCGTCAATTTAACAAACCAAACCACATCGTGCGCGCTGGTTCGAATCTAGTTGACGGCGACAGATTTATAGAACCAATTCAAAAAAGGTAACGTTGTTACAATATTTTAAGTTAACATAGTTACAACGTTGGATACATGTTACACAAAGCAGTTAAATTAAGATTATCACAATGTTACTTTTTTAATACAACAATTATTAAAATTTTTACCTTGACATAATCTGTTATATCAACATTTAATAAACGTAGAACAGCTTTAAATGGAAACGTTACAATGTTTTTAAAGGGAAGGGGGAGGAAAGGAGAGGGAAGAAAAGAAGGGGGGGGGGGAAGAAAGGAAGGAAAAAAAGAAAAAAAAGAAAAAAGAAAGGGGAAGGGGGAGGAAAGGAAAGGGGAAAAAAAGAAGGGGGGGGGGAAAGAAAGGGGGGGGGAAAGAAAAAAAAAAAAGGGGGGGAGGAAGAAAAGAAGGGGAAGAAAAGGAAAAGGAAAAAAAAAGGGGAAAAGAGGAGGGGGGAGGGGGGGGGGGGAGGAAAAGAGGGGAAGAGGGAAAGGAAAAGGGAAGGAAGAAGGGAGGAGAAGGGGAAAAAAAAAGGGGGGGAGGGGGGAAAAGAAAAGGAAGAGGAAAAGAGGGGGAGGAAGAAAAGAGGGGGAAAAGGGGGGGAAAGGGAAGAGGGGGGGGGGGAAAAAAGAGGAAAGGGGGGAGGGAGAGGAAGAGGGAAAAAAAAAAGAAGGGAAAAAAGGGAAAAAAAAAAGGAAGGGAGAAGGGAAGAAGAGGGGGGGGGAAAGAAAAAGGAGGAAAAAGGAAAAAAAGGGGGAAAAGAAGGGAGGGGGGAAGGAAGGGAAGGGGGAGAGAGGGAAGAGGAAAAGAAGGGAGGGGAGGAAAAGAAGGAGAAGGAAAAAAAAGAGAAAAGAAAAGAAAAGGGGAAAAAAAAGAAAAAAAAAGGGGGGAGGAAAAAAGGAAGGGGGGGAAGGAAGAAAAAGAAAAAGGGGGGAGGAAGGGGGGGGGGGGAGGGGGGAAAAAAAGGGGAGAAAAAAAAAGAAAAAAAGAAAGGAGGGGGGGGGGGGGAAAGGGAAGGAGGGGGAAAAAAAAGGAAAAAAAGAAAAAGGAAGGGGGAAAAAAGAAAGAGGGGGAAAAAGAAAGGGAAAAGGGAGGAGGAAGAAAAAAAAAAAAAAAAAAAAAAGAGAGGAGGAAAGGAAAGGGAGGAAAAAAAAAAAAAGAAGGAGGGGGGAAAAAGAAAGGGGAAAAAGGAAGGGGGGGAAAGAGGGGGAAAAAAAGGAAAAAAAGAAAAAAAAAAAAAAAAGAAAAGGAAGGGAAGAAAAAGGGGAGGGGGAGGAGGGGGAGGAAAAAAGAAAAAGGGGGAAAAAGGGGGGGAAGAGAAAAAAAAGGAGAGGGAGGGAGGAAAAAAAAGAGAAAAGGGGGAGGAGAGGAAGAAAAAGGAAAAAAAAAAAAAAAAGAGAGAAAAAAAGGAAAAAAAAAAAGAGGGGGAGGAGAAGAAAAAAAAAAGAAAGGGAAGGAGAAAAAAAAAAAAAAAAAAAAAAAGGGAAAAAAAAAAAAAAAAAAAAAAGAGAAAAAAAAAAAAAAAAAAAAGGGAGGGAAAAAAAAAAGAGAGGGAAAAAAAAGAGAGAGAAAAGGGAGAGAGAGGAAGAAAGAGAAAAGAGGAAAAAAAAAAAGAAAAAAAGAGAAAGAGAAAAAAAAAAAAGGGGAAAAAAAAAAGAGAGAAGGGGGGAAGGGGGGAAAAGGGAAGAGGAAGGAAGAGAAAAGGGGGAAAAAAAGGGGGGGGGAAAGGGGGAAAGAAGAGGGGGGGAGGGGGAAGGGGGGAAGAGAGAAAGGGGGGAAGGGGGGGGAGGGGGGGGAGAAAAGGGAAGAAGAAAAGAGGGGGGGGGAAGGGAAAAAGGAGAAAGGGAGAGAGAGGGGGGAAAGAAAGGGAGAAGAGGAAAAAGGGGGGGGGGGGAAGAAAAAGGAAAAAAGGGAAAAAATTTAAAAAAAATTTTTTATTAAAAATACACCATTCGCCCTTTCGTAGAAGACAGTTTCCTCTTCGGCTTGCTTACTTGATGACTATTACAAAGTCGCAAGGACAAACATTCAATAAAATTGGAGTGTATTTGCCGCAGCCTGTATTCACGCATGGTCAGCTCTACACTGCGTTTTCGAGGGTGCGATCAAAAAGTGGACTACATGTGAAAATAAACAACAGCAGTAAACAAGGTCATATTAGCCCAGATGAATCCCAAGTATTTGCGTACAATTGTGTGTATCACGAGATTTTATAATACTTTGTGAATGAAAGCAAACGTACTACCTGTAAACCTTATTATTAATATATTACAATTTTGTATTTTAAATATGTCTACCTGTAGTTTTCTATGCATTGGTATGTGTAGGATACTTACAAAAATAAGTTATCTATTCACGTCAAGGTGTATTACTATGAAGTAGGATAGGGTGTGTGTATTTTGCCATAAAACCAGCGGACATTGAGCTGTCAACATCAACTTTCCTGCGTTGCCGTATACAGAAACGTTTTTCCTGCCTTGAAAAAATATATATATAGTGAACTTCTGTTTTATAAATTATTCGTGCCTTGGATTTCAACCCGTCAAGATCGTGTTCTCGAGGTTTTCCTAGAAGTCCTGTTGTGTTTTGTGCTATTTGAAACAAACTCCATTCTACCCAAGGTTAGTAGATTTATGTTAAAGCTTTGTTTATAATTAAAATTTTTCATTAGTATGTTGTAAGGTTAGTATTTATATTTACTTGCGAAAGGTTTAATGTATATTTTATTTAACAGCATGTCCTGTCAAAGTTTCAAGGCGGTTACTACGGTGTTTGGGTCGTTACGATCGTTTTGCACGGTTTGGAAAGTTATCCTAACTTCATTCAAAACCGGGAAAATTGCCATTAAAACGGTCAAGAAATGCCTTTCGCGTTGTTGCGTGGGAATGGCAACGGTGTGTCTATTGTTCTTTTTGCACTGTAAGTTTTTTTCTTCTTAACACCCATTAAAATACAAAATTACAAATTTTAATGTGTTACTATTTATTTAAGGTACTTTCAAACGTGCTAATTTTTTTGAGGTACACTGGATTAAGCCTACTGGTAAGGGACTCAAAAATGCGTGTCTCTTTGGGAACGGGAATTTGAGTGACTGGAAGTGACCTTTTCACCAGTATTTTTATCGGATTATGAGCCATCGTGAACCTTGCATCTACAGAAGAAAATTCAGCTAATTCTGAACCCCATCGTACAATTCCTTCGTGTTAGTATTCGCTTTTGGTTATACAAATGTGGTGTAATTATCAAGCACCATTAGAAAGCCTGGAGTTGCCCAATTAAACGTGTATCCTGTTGATTTTGAGATGGGAAATCAAAAAAGAGACTTGTTCCGTTGTTTGTGTATGTGACGTTTTTATTAAATGAAAAACGACAAAAATTTAAAAATATTTTTATTCAAAAAAATTATTTTTTTGTTTTGTTTATGTAGATGTTTTTATGTTTACGTGTACGAGGATTAAAACGCCGTTGGTTTGATATTAAATATACGAGTTGAGTTGATAATGAGCTTCCTTCTGTTTAACTAACTGGAATCAGTGAAAAGTAGAAACACTCTCAAACAAAAAACTCAGCCCAACAATCTCAACTTCTTCAATCAAAAACCACCCATACTAACTTCTTCAAATCAAGAAAATCTCACCTCAGATGAATAACGTCAATGTTCACAATTATTTTATTAATGCAGGCGGTTGTTTTAGCATTAAATTGCAATAAATTTATGCATTTATCATAAGTATTATATGCTCTTTGTTTATTTTGTTTATTACTGACGATTATTTTTGTTACAATTTTAATTTATTGTTACAATTTATTTTTTGTTAAATTCTATTTTTTTTACAATTTTATTTTTTACAATTTTAATTTTTTTGCAACTTTTATTTTAAGTTTTTTTTTTTCAATTATTTTTCATTTTAAACCACATATATGAAACGGTGATTTTAAAAAGTTATTGTTTCTTAGCTACGTAACTGGATGATTAGTCTGGAATAAAAAATTTATTATTACAAGTTTACAAGTCTAAAAGTTTGAGTTTGTTTTTTATTAAATAAACCTTAACACTTATTTCCATTTCTTACTACTAAACTTACACCCAACTAACACCTTCAAATTCTTTCTATTAAAATTTTAACATAAAAATAATTCAATCTTTATTTAACCTTCTACTACTAACCTTTAACCTTAAATTAAGTTTTAACTAGTTTATTAAACTTCAATTTTATTTAACCTTCTACTTCTAACCTTAAGTTAAGGTTATTAACTAGTTGTTAAACTTCCATTTATTTAACCTTCTACTACTAACCTTTAACCTTAAATTAATTTTAACTAAAAATAACAAACCCTACCAACCAAAAAAAAATAAACCACTAAATCACACAACAACCAAAAAAAAAAACAACTAAACCCACACAACCACAAACATAAGGTTGGTATTGAAGACTTCCGATCTTTATGTTAACTTTCTACTACTAACCTTATACTTGAGCGGTTTGTGGTTTAGCAGTAAAGGTAGGCGTGATTTGATTAAAAAATGTTTTTATTTATTTACTTGGATTTGTTGGAGATTAAAACGCATGCGTAGCATGCTGGCTTTTCTATGTTTTTATGTTTAGTGTGAAGTTTCATAATAATCGGACAATGTTTATTGATATCAGGATCACATACGGATGTTCGACCGGTCGGGCTCCAGACAGATGTTTTTTTTGCTTTATTGTGAGATACTAACTAATTTGTCGGGAAAAAGTAAAAAAGAAGGATGTGAAAATTTTCGGTTAGAAAACTGTTGCATAATTCCACACATTTAATTACACCTTTTTGAGATGCGGAGTTAAAAATTAAATGCAAATTTACTGCATTCACTACATATTTATTCCGCTAATTTCTCATAAAAGAAAGGTCTTTCTTTTGCTCGTACACAAATTAAAAGAAAAAAAAAAAAACAAAACCCTACAAAAAAAAAAAATTTTTTTACAATGTACATTCCTTTACAATTGTTGTTTTTAAAGTAAAGTAATTTGTATGAATTTCAAGATGTAATTAAACATATTTGAGAATCACGTTAAACGACTTCCCTAGATTAATCGTTTTAAAATTTTCAAACATGTAAAAGTGTCATTTCAATGCTTTTTATTAAAATCAACATTGCGTCCGTAACGCAAATATTTATTCAGCCCCCTGAATTTTTTTTTTTTTTTTTTGATAGACATCTCAATTTTATTTTTACAACGACTTCAGATCAAGATAAATGTGTAAAAATCTGCGAGCTTCAGGACTTCCTGCTTAATTCAACTTTGATGACGTGAGTTACGATTTACGTATTTTATTTTCTTAAGCAAAGAACTAAAACGAAGTTTCTTTGTATATCTTTCGAAACGCCAACTTTATATTACAATATCGAATTGTCGAAACTTTTTGATGCAAATTAATTTATTAAAGTTTATTTGTATCTTCTTTGTTTTGTGAAATTCTTCGAAAGTTTAAAAGTTTTTGTGATGCTTGAAATTACTTCAAAGCGAATGAAAAAAAAAAGTATCATCGTATTAAAGCTCCGTTTCCTTTTGCAGTTAACTTACATTGTTAGAGAAAATTATTAATTAATATTCTTTTGTTTCATTTTTATGTGTGTGCTTGTATCGTCATTATGCAATATAAACTTTTACTGTCTTTTTGTGTAACTTTATTTATTATAAAACAGCGACAAAAGTTTTTAAAACTTCTTTATACTTATCAAATTCAAAGAGTTCTATCTAGTACTCTATTTAAAAAAATTTACTACTTTGAAAGTGTATATTTGAAATAGCATTTTGATGTTGCTAGAGCTTTGATGAAAAATGAATAACTATCATAATATAGTAACATTTTTTAATAATTCATAAATTTTGTATTTAAATTTAATTGCCACTTCTTCTTCTATGTTGGCTAATACTGCAAAATTGTTGAGTATTTTGCACTGTAGGGTTTTGATTATCGTTAAACATATTAAGATGCAATGCAATACATACCGACAATTCTAATTGAACTGCCAGTTTTTGTGTTTTCTATGTTCCTGTGTTTCATAATGGCGGCGGAAGTAACTGCTGTTTTTTTTTCTCTTTTTATTACGTTAAGCTTTGAGGGTGGAAATTACTCTACGTGGGCTATTTAGAAATCTGACACTGTAAGCATATTTATGTATATTCGTTTATTTACTTTTACATTCATGATTTGACCTGATAGTTATAATTTTAAAGCGCAAAGCCCTATTCATTTCCAACTAGTTATTTCGGTGGATGATTATTCTGTAGACAACTCGCTGAGGTGCAAATACAACCTGAAGCTCTGATCAAGAATATCTTTGGATTCTTCATTACTATAAAAAATGTTGACACCGGCAGTGATACAACCACTTTTAAAATAAATCACTAAACATTCTATTAAGCACCGAAGAACAAAAGGAAAAACCGCCATGTTGACATTCCAAAAAGGTTTTGTTGATGAAAGTAGAAAGTAAAAAGAGAAATGTTCTGTTAAAAAACGGCCCTGCAAAGGAAATTAGATAGATGAAGTCGTATTGTTTTTTGTATTTATTCTACCATCACATCTGGATGTACTGCAGAAGTTGCACATAGTTCTTGCAGGAATATTTTCTGTTTAAATTATCTTTTAAATTAATTAGAATAATTTTGTTCTAAATTTGTTCTTTAAAATTACATATTATTTTTTTTTGTTTATAACATTTAATAAATACTTACTTAAATAATAATTTTGTTCAAAATATAGCGATTTTCGAAACATTCTCATTAAAATCTCTAAGGGATTTTCTGTACATTGTCTAGCTGTGTACGAATATCAACATTTCCTACGGTTGCAAAATTTACCGAGCATTTCATGTGTTCTGCAGACGAAGCATGTTTTTTATATTTCTCTTTTAAATGTTTTAAATCGCTTACACCGGATTTGCATCATAGCGAGTCTGACGAGTCTTTAGAAAATAATAAACAAACATCTTTATTTTTGTCTTTGCTAGTTTGTCGTAAACGTAGTTCTGGCAAAGGACGACCATTTGCCTTGAACTCAACTAATTTTGTAACATTAAGTTTGTTAGCACTATTTAGTTGTTTAATTTTCTGCACTACCAACATTTTCTATTATACCGCATGCACACGCGAATCAAAAATAGTATTTTTACAAAACAACACAACAACAGTAAAACATATCAATATAAATTCTTAAATTGATTTAAAACACGCGAAAATCGAATCAAAAATCGAGCGTAGTTGTTCTCCCTATACGAAGTCAACGTAAACTGCGGGATCCGGCTCGACCCAAAGTTGATTATTGTTTCGGACGTTTGCGTTTATTCGGGCGCCGCACGTTTTCGAGTTTTTCGGGTAGATCTAATTCAATGAGGACAGTCGCACCGCCAGCCCAAGGTTGAAGAGGATGAATTACTAACGACGGCCGATAAATTTTAAGTTATTTTACTTGCGACTTAATTACCTATTTTAATAAAACACGTAATAATGAATATTTTTTATATATTGTCAAAATTTTTGGGAGGTCATTGACCAAATGACCATATGGACAAGCCGCCACTGATGTTATTGTAACAGTTCTCTATATAAGTACATATAACAATAACGCAGGTCATGACACTAAAGTGTTCGTTCATGTGATACAGACGTGTTATTATAATTTAATCTCGCATTTTGATATTAAATGACAAATTTACTTGCATCTAAAATGTGAGTATACATAATAATGTCTGTCAGTCGAAATAAAGAGTAAATAGCTAACTTATAAACCTCCACAGGTAGAATATCTCCTCTGTCGGAGATACGACTGGGAGAATAGTAACAGCACTTTGATGGACTCAATGGAGAATATAAAAAATGATTTAATAGAAACTTATTAGTTAAAATTAATAATTCGTCTTACTATCAGCTGTATAAACAATAAACTATAATTTAGGTGCTAATCTCAGATGATTACGATCTGAACCTCATCAAATCAGTAATTAAAATTAGGGGGCAACTTTTCTATCTTAACTGCAATGTCAGTCGAGCGGTAGGACTACATTATTGCATAATGTGTAATAACATAAACATAGAGGATATGTACCTATATAGGGTTAGTTCTATTTTAAAAGAATTCGGAGTAAGATGGCTATTGAACATATGAATGGCCAAGACTGGCAAGCGGTATATAACGATCATGTTAGGGCATGGAATTACAGATACTTTCTTATTTCAGAATTTAACAATTAATTAATAAATATAAATTAAGGTTATGTTTAAGTTTACTATTATTATTTTGTTTTGCGTAATGATTACTAATTTTAGCAATATCTTCTCTGCAGATGGATTTGGGCCCATGCATTGTGTATTTATTATTTAAGAATTGCAAATGTATTTTATTTGCTTAAAATAAATACTTATTATTATTTCATTTAGCGTTTCTAAAACGTCCCAAGTGCGTTCTATTGAAACGTGAAACATTGTGTATAACGTCCCAAAATTGTTCCAAAGACGTATTCAAAACGTAAAATGTCCGCTCACAACAACGTTTCAATTTGGAACGTTCCATTGCAATGTAGATGTAACGTTATTTAAATGTTTTAGAAACATACGTAGAACCAAATTTAGAACGTTCTATTTAAACCTAATAATGATAAATAATTATTCTCAAAAATATCCCAATTACATTACTGCTGCCTAATTTTTACCTACGTTTTTGTATTCATAGAACATTTACAACAAACTTTATCATCATCATCAGCAATGTTTTGATTTAAATTGTATATAATGTACAAATTCAAACATAAAAAAAACTAAAAGGAAGCATTTAAAAAAAAAGTAATACTACAGCGACAAAGCCTTAAGTTTTGTCTTTCTTAAAACAATAAGTTTTACTTCAAACACGATTACCACATATTTAATGTTAATTGCAAAGATAATCAGAAGTTAATTCACTGGGCTACTGACACATAAGCGGTTACATATTTTTTGTTTAAAATTTGTAAGAATTTAGATAGAAAGGCAAGTTCATCTTTTTGTTTGCATTGTGCGAGTGCTAGCGGTATAAATAGGTTTTACCCTGTTTTACAAGTAGAAAGAGATTGCGTTACAACAAGCCACACTTCATACCGATAAGGGCAATTTTTCCATAAACAGTTTGTTGCAGGTAGTGTAATAATTACTGTCGTTTGACGTGTGTTATTTTACGTTTAATAAAACCTTATAACGGTATTTGTTTACAACTCAATAAATAAACAAATAAGTCATTATTTTATGCAAACTGCATATATTATTTGTATCTTTCGTTAAAAAAATACAATTATATATGTACTTATATATACTACTAGGACATTTTGACCTGATTCACTCTCTCAAGCATTTTAGTTTTTTGTTTATTTGTCATATAAAAGCAGTTGATACAATATCACAGAATTGGTTGCATACATAGAACATTTCAAATTGTAGCATTTTTGTTACGGCGTTTTACATTTTACATTTTGAACGGACGTTCCATAATCACTTTTAGAAACTCAAAAGAAAACGTCCCTAGAACGACAAGTATAAGCCTTCAATAAAACGTCACTCATGTTTCATCATAGCAGAGTATGTAACTTATATAAAGCATTTCAAAAAAACGTCAAAATGAATTACTATGGAACGTTCTCAACCTTACGTTTTATGTCGCACGTTCTATAGGCATAATTTGAAACATCCAATGAAAACGTTTTACGCGGGTCAAATATATTCCTTAACTGAAACGTCTAAAAACGTTTTGTTCTACTTGGGTTGATTTAATTCAATCCTGAATAAATAGTTGTATAAACTCAAGTTTTTTTTTAAATTAACCCAAAAAATTGTTTTAAAATCCCCATTCAAAAAGAAAGAACAAACAATGAGTTTTGTTTCAAAGCTCAAATATAAATCTAAATAAAGCAATTATAATTTTTAAGGGTGGTGTTCTTGATGTCTTGTTGACATATGGACGGACGGCCGGTCGGCCGCCGGCCGGTCATTGCACTTAATTTTTTTTTTTTGTTATATTATGACGTAGGTACTAACTCTAATTTGTCAAAAAAAAAAAAAAAGGAAACTTAAAATTATCTGTTTGGAAACTATCACATAACTCCCCATTTTATTTAAAAATGTGAGGTAAAACAATCAATCGAAATGGAACACACGAATTTAAACAAGCGTTTACTGAAGGACTCCACATCGCCCTGATAAGTAAAAATAAATTGCGTTTTAAAAAAATGGTTTAAACAAAAGCTATAGACAATAGAATTTTCAACAATTTTTTCCCTCAACTTTTTTGTAAAATTGATATTGGCGGAGATGTCGCTACAACAATTATTGTTACCTGATGGCTATATCGCAGTAATTACTTATCGAATCAAAAATAATTTAATCAAAAGTTGTGTATAACTAAATCGTAAATAATTTTTATTTGTAATAGAAATGTGTAAAATAAATATTTTTCTAAATATTTTAAAAATTTCAGAATCTGTGTAGGTTAACGGCTTTTTTAGCGGCATAGAATATGACTAAAATTTAATCAAATTTACGGAATTATAAATAAAGTCTATGTGTCTATGTACAAAGTTTCATAAAAATCGGACGGGTAATTTTTTTGATATCTTGTATACATACGGACGGACAGTCAGCCGGCCGTCGGACATACAATTTTTTTTTATTTATTATAACGTACTACTATAATTTGTCGGAAAAGTGAAAAAAGAGGTCTTAAAATTTTCGGTTTGGAAACCGTTGCTTAACTTCCCATCTTAGTTATAAGATGTGGAGAAAAAACACCAATAAACCAAACGGGCGCCGGTTCGAAACAAGATTCAATATCTGTTTTTGTTAAAACGGTTAAAACTAATAATAATAATAACATTTCTTAAATTTTAATTTTAGTCGACAGTCATTAGCAGAAAATGAACATGTATAATATTCGATGTACACAAACACAAAGGACAAATGATTTTTACACAAAATGCTCAATTTGAGAATATAATAAGTGATATTCGTAATCTATGTTTAAGTTATAAAAAGAAAGATTTAGTTTTTATAATTGCAGGAGAAAAAATTTAATTAGAAGACAAAAATTCTAATCCCAAAGTTTCATCTGAAATCTAAAATTTAAATGTCAATGTAATAACGGCTTGGATATCATTCAGTATCTACAAGATTGCCATTTGAGTAAGAGAATGCATTTGAATACTTGTCCAGTATGCAGAGTCAAATTTTACTCCAAAGCCAAGAATCAGTTGTAGCAGCAGAAATTATAGAATATAGCTTCTTGATACTATATAGAATAATAAAAAAATGGTTTACCAAAAAATCAGCGATCAAACCCAAAAAAAATTTAGTTTAATATTAGAAATGTAGTTTTTTGGGATTTTCTGGTAAACTGTTGGAACTGCGGTAAAATGGCTTTTGTGAAAAGGGAGAAGATGCTAATTTAGATGAAATAATTTTAGAATTTTTGAAATGTGGTAGATGAGGTTATGTTAGGTTAGGAATTAATTTTTCAGGGAAAATCATACTTTTTCGAGCTGAAAATGATGCGAAATAATTTTGAAAGTGCGAAAAAATGTTCTGAACTGTTTTATACTCATTACTCAGTTACTCATCGATGAACATAATGAGAGTTATGAAGATACCAATCTCGAAAATAATATGTCAAAAGGTAAGCAATTTGAAAATAACATCCACTTGTGAAAGTGCTGTCTCGCTGCATCATATGTTGATGACAAAGTGGCCATGTTGACTGAATGCTGTTTCAACGCAGCTTTGGTGAATAATATGTAACGATAAATTGTCAATATCTAATTCTAAACGTGAAACATTGTATAACGCTAACAAGGCAATAGACTCTGCTTCAAAAACTTCTTGTTGAGTATTCCTTTTTCCGTTTCTTAAAAAACACCGAAGTTGTATTACAATCTGTAAAGGCGTGAATGACTAAGAGGTTTTTTCCTGCAAGAAAGATATTCACAGAAACTTCTATATGAATAGTATGTTGACAGCTATGTATTTTCTCGCATTCCCTTAGCGCACACTTTACGATTTCTAAGTCTGCATTAATTAATTCAGACGAGGATTGTGAAAGCGTGTCCTATACAGGAATCCTAAATGAACTACTCGTGGATCGGGAATTATTCTCTGCGATAATGGCTAACCCATGACTAAGCCACAAATTAAAGCAAACTTGGCAGATTTTATTTTGCTTGTATTTTAGGGGTATGGTATTCTGTGGTATGATCAATAATTGAAATCGAAAGAAAAATTTATACTCTTTTAATTCATATGTTTAAGTTCTGAAAACATCTCACCCAAAAATGCCTTTTCGAAAAGAAAGAGAAGCTACCGAGCGTTAATTCAGAGCAGTCGAACTTTAAAATTATTGTATATATTTTATGTTCCCACAAGGCAAATTGTATTGCTTATATTAAATAACACTGCGCAAAAAAGTGAATTGTGAGTGATACAAATAGCTCTTTAATAAAGTTATTATTTGCCAATTAAATTAAATCTACAGTCCACTATTAATTCCAACCAGTTCCAATTAAAAAAAACTGATTTTTCCTGTGGAAGATTTTATTTAATTCTTATAAAAAAAATACAAAGAAAACATAATAATAATAGTAATAATGGTATTTATTGTCCAACAGAAAAGAAATTCCATTTTCAAGACAATTATAAATGTAACAATAAACTATTATGAGGTGTAATAAAAAATATAATATAAAATAACTAACTGATTGTAATAGCGAAAACTTAAATCTAAATTGTGTACAACATAGACAGTTAATGTATTTTAGAGATAGCATTTATGATTTCGTTAAGTGTATTTTCATTTAAGTCAGTGGTAGTGCATATTTTATTGTAATTCTCTCAGATAAAAACCAATGGAGATCTTTGAAGAAAATTGGTCCGACCAGCTGGGAGATAAAACGTATTAGTTTGCCTGCTGTTAGGTCTAGGTACTTTAAAGCATAGTCTCATTAAAATATCGGAAGAGTCTACTTGATTATGTAATATTTTGTACAGGAAAGTGAGACCTACATATATATGTATGTAGGCAATAAGTAGCCCGATGGCAATGCAAACCGCACAATAGTCAGCCCGTTCAAACGTTGGTCGTCCCACTTTTGGGCTCACCAGAATATCGTAGTGTATATAACGTTTAAGATATAAGAGGGGACTTCAGTAGGCGTTTCCCGGGTTTTGATCGGGACGACCTTTATACTGTTTCCGTATCCATTATACAGACTTTAGTTCCGATAAAGTTTGGAAGAGGGCGCTGGTTTTATACGTGTATACTCAAATACGAAGGATATATTTATAGCATTCTGGTTAGCCCTAAATTCGGCAACATTGCAAAATGATACATCTGATTAATTTTTTAACTGACATTTTTTAGAATCTATTAACATATTTTATGCGCGCAATTATTATTGAAAATAAGATAAATATTTTATTATACCGGGAGCTAATCTATCCGGTCATTTTTCTTTCTACAATTATGTTATATAAAAAAACAAAAGTATCTAATGGATCGTAATCAAAAATGACAGTTTTCTTTTTCAAAATACTATTTTAAAAAGAAAATAATAAATTAAACGTTCAAAATTATCAATTGTCGTAAATATGTTTGTATACTTTCAATTCTTTACTCTAATGGATAGCAACGTTTTTATAATTAATCGTGTGTTACATCAAGCTTCTGAGGTACAATTTTGTTGTGTAACGGTAAGTTCAATGTTCAAATGTACGCAAAAAGTTGGTTCTACTATTTTATTTTAGTTCCTAGTTCATTTGACAATAAGAAGGTTTATATTGCAATTTCCAATAAATAATGTTGTTAATGTTTAGTAATTTAACATTTTTTATTTCCTTAGATTTTTACGGTTTTACGTATTATTTTAATTATAGCCTTGCTTCCTTCTTCCTGCCCAAACTTTTCAACACTTTAAAAATAGTATCGATTTTTATATTTCCTTTCCTTCCTACTATATAGGGTGTCCTTTTGAATTCTATACAACGTGATACTGGATACTCCTGGAGTGAACATAAGTGGATTTAACCCAAATTACCTTAAGCCAAAACACATTGTTAGGGAGTTATTGCAGGTCAAAATTGCGTGAAAAACAAAAACCTAATGTAAAAAATATTGTTTTGCTATAGGGATGAAATTTTCTATATAATTTAGTATAATCTACGTCTCTTTTGATCTATTTTTTAATATCAGATCTTACAAAAGGGTGAAACACTCAGAGCCCCTGTAAAGAACCCACCACAATATGTTTGCCTTTTGCGTAACAGCTTTCAATTTTTTACAGGTCAATAGTATCATTTTAAATTTTTTGAGACTAATTTAATTTTGATATTTTTATGGTTTAGACAGAAAAACATTAAGAACTGTTTTCGGCATGTAGAGGGGCTGTGAAGTTTCACCTTTTGTAAGAAGGTGCATTTTGACTATTCTAAATCATATACAAAATTTCATCGCTATAGCAAAAACCGTTTTATTTTCACGCAACTTTGACCTGCGATGACTCCCTAACGAGGTTTTTGGATTGAGGTAAGTTAGGTTAAATCCACTTGTTTTCACCCTAGGAGTACCCCGTATCAAGTATCAGAATTCAAAATTACACCCTGTATAACTCGACGTTTCTTTATCTAACTTTTCTTCACTTGTTTTACCTAAATCTCCGTTCCAAATTACCGTTTCATTTTTTCAAATCTTTCCTAAAACTTTTTCCGCTATTTCCCAAACTTGACGTATACTATTTACCTTTGACTAATTGACTGATTTTTCAATATGTCCCTCGTCTTTATTATCATATCTTATTGTACACTCTCAGCAATCTACATTTATGAACACTCTTTATCTTTTCTCTTTTGTAATGTCTCGTATTTTTTAAGCTTATCATTTCTCTTCCATATTTTCGCTGCTTTCCTTAATTGTCTTTTCTCCTGACCGCATATTCCGTTCTACCAACCATTTCCTTTCTTCACTACCTTTTCTATATCTTTTCCTTTCTACTGTTTCTTCCATTTTCATTATTATTCGTTTTACTTCTTTCCCCACATCGTTCACCATGTCGTGGTCTTCTTGCTTTCATTTATACTTTCTATTCTTTCCTTTGTTCATATCTTCGTTTCGTGCCCCACTTCTCCTTTAACTTCTTTGTAATCTAAATTTAAATACACTTTTATTGGTAATTCATCCGATTCCTCTTCTACCACCATCTTAATTTTCTCCACATTCAACTAAATTTCTTCTTTAACTATCACGCAGTCAATTACGGATTCTTCACTATCACTCATGAAAGTATTTCAGCAGATTCCTACGTCTTTTATATTTGCGTTTAAAATTATCCGTCACACCTCTTTCTATAATTTACCTTGTTTCATACATTTCTTTTCTATGTTGTCACCACTGTATACCTCTTCCCTTGTTTTTATTTATATACTTTGTTTGTAACTCGTAATTAGTTTTTCCTTCCTCTCATCATTTTCCACTCCTTTCTGCTCTCACCCCGTCTTTCCTTTCTTCTTGTTTCAACCATCTCTCTACTCTACTCTACTAGCCTAAATTTCTTTATTTAATCCCAAAACACCCCTATTTACGTTTTATCTAAGCTACATTCTGAAATAGTATTATGCTTCTTCTGTTTTTGCTTTCCGTACACTCCCCACCCTTCCCCAAAACTTTCAACTTTCGCTTTCCTTTCGTATCTCTTCTCTCCTTCCAATTTATTAGTTTTTCAAAATTCACTTCACTGGCTTTCCTTCTTTCTTCCTCTATCTTCTTTTCTCCCCGTCCACCCACATTTATTGTTCTCTATCCTATCGCCACTTGCTCTCTCTCTTTTACAAGTTTTTTCTGGTTTATTAATTCGATTAACTTTATTGTATACTTTTAACAGTATTGCTTATAGTTTTTGGCACGCTAGTTTTATTAATGTTAATTTTTAAAGCATTGAGAAAGAATAGGCAAATCTAATCTAAATGTCTTCAATAAATTAACAACGGTCTTAATTTTCTATTTTTGGTAACGTAGGTACTTATACTAAAGCATATATTTTTTGTTCTCGCGCATCGACTTCTTCGGTCATTAGGTAGCGCTTTCCCTTTTTATATACACTCTCCCACTAAGTGCTTATAATTTGTCCAAAACCTGTACACTTTTCAGATATTTTAGTGCGTCTTCAATGCCTTCTTTGGTGGTAAGTACGTCTCCAATATCATTTCTTAATCCGTATCTGTTTCTTAGGTTTCTTGTTGCAAGGCAATCACATAGAAGATGGTTTACCGTGTGGGTGTGTTCGAAGCATACTAAACGTCTGAAATAATATAGTACGCGTAATTTGAATAAAAGTATATTTCTTTAAGTTTATTTTAGCTATTGAAGGAATGTAAAAAAAATAATAAATATTATAAAGAAATTGTATTTTTATTATTATTTCATAAACAAGAAACTAAAAACAAGTTATAAAAAACAACTAAAATAAAATTGAACATGCAAAGCTGTATAGATAAAATGCAACAAAAATAGATTTATGAGATTAACTTTTCTATAAGCATTATATACAAATGCTTTAATGACAACCCAGTTACGATCTTTGAATAACTTTTTAAATTTTTTTAAATTCATCAACTTCATTTTGTTTGGGAGGTTTGTGGCATTTAATGTGATTTGAAAAATATTCAAGAATAATTTTTTTTGCTCTTCAGTCCATCTGACTCTCTTTATCGATTTCTTGGTAGACTTATCTAAAAAAACCCAAATTAAATTTATAAATAATAGATCCATTTTGCTTTATAAAATGTGAGGTACCTCTGGAATTAGACGTGGATGGTCCCGAAACATTGACATCTTCTGTGCAGATGAGTGTGGATTTCATTATATTTGTTTGACAACCTACGATTTGACTAGACGATTCGTTGTCTGAATCATTTTCAGAATCTACAAAATCATCTTCGGACACCTTAATATCATCTAATGATTTTCCATCAAACTGGGATGCATCGCCTTTGTTAATAGCCAACAAAATTTTTGAAACTTTGGCTGTTTGATAAATGTCTTGTGGGAGTCTAAATATCGTAAAATAGTTTTTTCATAGTGATTAATACACAAAACGATTGTTATTAAATTAAATAATATTGAGTGTTTCTTGTAGAAACTGAATTTTTTAACTAGTGAAGTTTCAAACTGTTGTTTCACTAGTCAATTTATCGTGTTTTAAAAAAATCATTTACACGAGAACTGTTTATTTTTAATTTATAAGAAAACGTAACGTAATATTATCAACCTTAAGAAAATTTTTATTTTAAAATATTGGAAAGAAGAAGGAAATATAATGCTGACCGCAATAAACATGTTTTTTGCACATGTACAGTGTGTCGCCGGATTGAGTTCACAATAGGTAAGATGTATAAAAATTTTGAATTAGAATTCATATTTTGGGATTCCGCCTTGCTTGGCTTGAAACTTATTTTTAGTTCTATTTCTATTTTTACTATCATGCGGGCCTTTACAGCTGAGCACTCCAAAGTGACACAAAGAAAAGTTAGGGCGTTATAGAAACTTTCAGAATGATCGACCTACTTTGATAATAGAAGTAGAAAATAGGAAAAAATATTTTTCAATATTAACGATTACATGATAAATCTTAGAGAACAGGGTGAATAGAAATTTTTAAATTAAAACTTGAATTTTAATTTTAAACAATAAAAATATTTTTGCTTATTTTCTACTTTTATCATTAAAGTAGGCCGATCAATCTAAAAATTTGTATAACGCCATAACTTTCTTTTTGAACAACTTTCCTCGGTGTCACTTTGGCGTACTATGAACGGAAAAGGTACTTTACCTGAAACTAAATTGACAAATAACGATTTTTGCTCAACTGTAAAGACCTACTTGATATTAAAATAGATAGAAAACTAAAATTAGTTTCAGTCCAGCAGGGGGAATCCCAAAACATGGAATTCCAATTCGAAAATTTTTGATCCATCTCACCTATTGTGAACTCAATCCGAGAACACACTGTGTATATTTTTTCTGACCAAATCAAAATTGCTGAAAATCTGTAAAATTAGTTTCACGTTTTATTTGACATTTCTTAAACCTCAAAATTTGTTTTTCACTACTAATTTACTTTTGCTAAGGCAAAGTAGTTAAAACTTGTTGCAAAAATGAAATAACCTTTTCATTGTCGTAGAAAAAATACTTTATAACATCATAAACTATTTAACTTACCGATAATATTCTGCATGGGTCTTTCTGGTGTGGCCCATAAAGTTGGCAAATTGCTCCATGTCAGTTTCAGAAAAATTGACACTTGTAAAACTGTTGCTATATGTTTACGTAATCGAGTAGATATAAATAAATCTTTATTTGAAGTGCCTGATTCCTCAGCTAACTTTTTAATGACATGATATCCACTGAGCCATCTGTCCTTAGTGTTAGGGTTTGCAAACAAATACTCATTAGATGGTTGCACAATTTTATCTCTTACATCTAACATAAGTTGTATTAACATCTGTGTTTTTTTCGGAAAAAGTATGGCAACAGGCTTACTTCCTTTACCACCTGTTACTACACGTTTGAAATTTTCACTCAAAATTTGTTCATGTGGTGTTAAACTGGTCATAAATTCTGTGTTTGATTGGTTTGTTACATCGTTGCAGTAGGTCTTCACTTTAAGATATTGCACTTCACCAATCCGTTTTCTGTTAAGTAATACAGTTAAGGCCAAGACACATTTGGCCAGCCTTGTGTATTCAGATTTAATGTTAAGATTTTGCTTAATTGCATTATAGCTGTTTTTTGCCTGTTCCGTTAAAAAGCTTTCAAATTTAATGATATCTTCCGTCATAGGGAATAATTTAGGTTTCTCCCAGTTTTTTCATTTAAATCTTTTAAGGCAATACTTGACAGTTCGGAATTCCAATGATTTTTATTAAATTTCGAAAATGCTTAATTTCTTTCAGTTTTTTATCGGGTTCTGTACTGTCTATGAATCGATTTTTTTATTATTAGCTGAGAAGCAATGTCACACACCTGTGTGAGTCTTGTACCCATATGCAAAGCCAGACTTGGAGCTTTAAAACAGTGAGTTTCCCGATCATATCCACTGATCACTTGTGTAGCGGTGACAACATTATCAAACATTTCTGGTTTTAATGTGTCCATCAAATTGTTTATGCCACTTGAGCTTTTAAGTACCAATAAGAGTCGACCCATTTCTCTCATTTTGTTTGACACGCTTACAGCCAATTGCACTCTTTTCTGTCTTTTAATTGACTTTCGCCATAACTACATATCAGGATATCTTTAATTGCCGCTTCTGAAACATTGTCATGCCTCATTTTGTCAATTACTTCCGATTTTAATCTTAATGAATCATAAAAGTCTTTGTATGTACCAGAGCAGAGTGCAAAAGCCTGAGTTTCAGACAGGTGAGGAATTCTCAACTTTGAACTGGGTTGATTTTTAATCATTGCACACTTTTTCGATGTTTTCTTAAACTCGTTTTTTATAATATCCCAAGCAGTAGTTACAAGGCATATAATTTTCACCAGGTTCTAAAGATCTTGGTCGTCTTACTGGACGTGTAGTGTTGGCATTTGTACTAAGTAAATAATTTCCTTGCTTTCGAAGTGCATCCAGTAACAATTTTCGCTTGGGATTTTAAATTCTAAGCTGAATATATCCTGGACAGCTCTTTCATTAGGATGATTTCTATTTAAATGTCGAGGAAAATGCGTCACTTCGATCAAACAATATGGACACCAATTCTTTTTAGTCCAACGTCTTTTATTTTGAATTTGGTCTACATAGTTAGATGATCTCTCCTAGAATTTGTTTTACAAGTTAAAAATCATAAGTCTTTTAGCAAAATTTAAACAAAAATTGGTAACGAGATTTATATAAAAATGTTTACCATGTTAATAGTCCCATAATTGTGAAGTATTCTTTCGTGATTATCTTCATTAATTGTGCTTTTACTTATTGAGTTTGAAGTCTAAAAAATATGACAAATTTAAAATTGATTTTTTTTATATAGGAAAGATTAAAGAAAAACTTTTTGTAGAATTGAGGTATTTTTGTTACTAGAATAGTAAGAAAATGTTTCGGTGACTAAGTTTTGACTTTCTTTAGGTATCTAAGACACATGAGCGTTAAAAACTACATTATTTTGTTTTCTAAAACAACTTAATTACCTTAAGCTACAACTGTTAGTAATATGAAATGCTCGAAAGCTTCCAAAAACTAATTAGATAAATATAGAAAATATTTCAAAAGACTTATAAGTTTTTAATAAAGAGTAATATTGCTTTTCTCCATTTTTAAATTGTTTGCTATATTCAAAACAATACGTTCCGAGTTTTCTAAAGATGTATTAACAAATTATTTGAAAATAACCACCACGTTAAAAAAATTGTATGTTAGAAAAATATTAGTAACCAATCATATTTATAAAAGTGTCAGTAAATTATTAATTTAACTTACCTGATCAAAACTATTTTGAATAGAGAACTCTGTATCATTATTGTGTACTGTATATTGATTTGGTGCTGGAATCTAAAAGGGACAATAATTGAAATCTTATTTGATATTGAAAAAGTACAAACAAAACTACACCTCTTTAAAATCTGAAATGTAAATTTTATCGGATTTTTCTTTACCTCAATTTGTGATGACTGGCTTGTTACTATTAAACATTCTTGTAATGGAATGACTGGACTGGTTTTCGGTCTCTTTTAAAAATAATTGAATATTAAAACAATCATCAATAAACAAAACATATTCAGAATTACCATGTTATCATTCTCACACTCAAAATATAAATTACGGTTATAAAACATGATACTGTAAGGTTTATTCGAAACACAAAAACGGATTTTTTATCCAAAATTTCATTACTTAATTTAAAAAATATATTTTATTTCATTTTAAAAATAAATTATTCTTAATTTTTACGTTTTATTAAGTTTGTATTTGGAATCAAACATTTAAAATTTTACCTTTTTCCATTTCAATAAATGATTTTTGTGTACAGAGTGATCCACAAGTAATGGTACATTTAACAAAACAGTAACACAAGTGGGGTAATGTGCAAAATAAATAAAAGCTGATCTACTCGCATTCTCCATCCAAAAGGAATAAAATCAAACAATATTTCGAATTGATTACTTACGCGCTTTATTACTATGTTAAATTAGGTTGTATCGTAATATTTTGATGATTACAAGTATTCGCATGAAATAATGTAAACTCGCTTCTTGCGATTAAAACAAATCATAATCTGTCTTTTGTAGTTTGGAAAGTGTAAGATAAGCGTACATCATCTGGCAATGATCAGTAGAGAAAAATAATTGAATATTACATACTGAGGTGGGAATATCTTCATTCCTGTCGAGAGACTATATTTACTAAAACGCGAAGCGTCTATATGAATGTAATCTCAAAACAGCATTGAAAGTATTCACCGAGATGTACAGTATTTTATTTTCTATCAAACAATTTTATCCAAATCGTTAAGCCGAAAAGTTAGTGGTTTTAATTATCATCGTCGCAAATTTTTGTAACCGAAGATATCATTTTATTTCTCGTAACTTATATCATATTAGGTACAAACATAACCTCAAACGCCACTCTGTTAAATTTGGTAAAGTAAATAAAGTAAATGAAAATCAGAATTATTCTTTTTCTCTATCTACAAAATTTTGTGATTATGTTTATTTCTTATACGCGTATGAGCAAGATTTTAAAAGTTTGGACAACCAGTAGATCAGGTCGGTAATAATTTGCTGGCTAACCGGCATAAATTACACGTAAATAGCATATTTGACTACTTCTTAACTTTCCGTATACGTGGTAATTGACACATTACAATAGGATTTTACATAAAATAATGATACTATAGACAATCAAAATTTATCAGTTTAAAGTTTCTCCTTTTTCAATTACACATTCTATGTTCTATGTGTAATTAAAAAGAAAAAAAGTCAAAGCATTGTACATATCCTAGGTAACCTGATAAAAAATAATTAAAATTTAAAAATCAAGTATTCACGGGTTAATATTACAATCAGTTTATGTCAATTTATTTGTTACTATTGAGCTTTTATTATTTAATTACTAGTGAAATACATAATGAGCAGGTACATAATTAAATAATAAAAGCTTTACAATTGACATAAATGATTTTAATATTGACCCATGCATACTTTACTTTTAAAAATTTTAATTATTTTTGTATCAGGTTACCTAGGATATGAACAATGCCTTGGCTTTTTTTCTTTTATAATTACACATAGGACATAGTATGTGCAATTGAAAAGAAGAACCCGGTATACTATTATGTTGTGGACCACTTCTTTACAATTTTCAAAAATCCTTACCTCTATCTTTTCGTGTACTCTATTATTATTAGAAACGCTGCAATTCATAACGTCATCTAAGCAAAGATTTTCTTTGGAAACTTCCAAATATCCCGGGTTTGACGAATTACTTGAATCCGACACCATAGAAAAATCTGACGAATGTACTTCGTCAGAAGACCCTCCAGAAAACGGTTCTTGGGTGTCTTCAAATTCATCCACCGTCTTCGAAACATTATTCTAAAAATTAAATTTCTAATGTTTTTCCAACGCACAGAATTACGTGACAACAGAATTTCCTGTATTTTGTTTTTATTCTTAGGGTCAGTTTTATAAACTTCGGTTCAACTTAACCGTAGGTTATAAGCAACGCTTTCCGAGGAGTAGCAAAAAAAATCAACTGGGGTTTATAAACCTGACCCTTAATTGAGTTACAATATATTAAGTAAGTTTTATTGCCAACCGACAGTAATATTTGGCTTACAAATCTATTTTCAAAAAAAAAAAAAAATAGAATGAAACATAACAATAAAATTACTTGCAAAAATTTGTGAAATGAAAAAATATGTGACACAACAATCAAATTGTCTTCGTTCTTTTCCAAACTGCCTATATTAAAATATGGCACCATTGTAGGGAAACAGCTATTACTGGGTATGATTGAAACGGTGTCAGGCTCAGAAACAATATTATCAGCTAATTGAGATTTAAAAAAAACGTTTTAAAACAAGAAACTGCAACGCAGTGTTATTTATTGTCCGATTTCAATATTTCTTCCATGCTAAAGATTCTGTATTATTTTTCTACAAAACTTTCGGTCTTGATGTTTCAACGAATTATTAATTGTTTTAAAATTGTAGCTACTTTGATATCAAACTCTGCTTTCATGTAACTTTGTTATTTATTTATCAAAAATGTAAATTTTATTAGAACAAAGATCGTTACCTACTTTATACCACAATTTGGTTGTTTAATTTCTTTTTCTATATATTTTTGAAGTTATTAATAAAAGTAGAAAATTTCGCAAAACAGCAAAACTTGGATTGTTGATTTTCTGATTTCTAAAAACAATTGTTTGAAACATTCGGACCGACAGTTTTGTAGAAAATTGATACGAGATTCTTATGATTGAAGAAAAATTGAAATTGTACAGTAAGTAACAAATATTATGATGTCACAAGAGACATTTTTGGAACTCACATCCATGTTCACAATCGGTTCAAATTCTACGAAAACAAATTTATATTACATTCTCTTGAGTTTAATTGTGTTGTGAAATTGGAGACGTGGAATGTAGTGAGAATTGAAGAGTTGTATAAACTAAATAGTTCTAAATATTACAGAAAGAATTTAACGGGGAAGCACAGAGGAAATAAGCATAACACTTACTGTTAAGAGAAAATTGCAGTCAAGAAAACGTATGTTATTTATTTTCAGAAAGTCACAACGAATGAAATTTGTGTATCCTATATTTTCTTGAATTTCTGTATTGAAGATGTAGATATCAGAACAGATTAGTTGCAATTACGTGCTCTTGCCAAGCGTGAAATCATTATCTAGTCTTTAATTCTTATACATATATTAAAAAAATTGAAAGTTTTAATTTAGGGTATAGAACTAGCGGGTGCTGAGCACTCCTACGTTTTTAGTTAATATTATTAGTGATTAATTGTAATTGTTTAATATTTTTTGTACTCATGTTATTTGCTGTTATAACAAATTTTATTCGATGATCTCAAGTTTAGTAAATGTATAGACAAATTTTAGAACGATATCTACTTTAATTAGTCATCGTTTTTGTTGACAAGGACGTCGTGTCTTTAATTGTGTGATCATTTCAAATAAGGCTACCATACAAACTAAGAAATGCAAAGTCGCTCTTCCAGAGATCAATCATGATTAATACATTTTTAGAGTTGGTAATAGAATTTCATACAAACATAACTATTGTTTAATTGTGTTTAACCACTATCAATCAATCACTCATTACATTTTGTTCGTTAGCCGTTACAATTAAATTTTTACTTACCATAATTTTCCTGGTGCGTAAAGAATACATTATTCTGAACTGTGAAGCACTACACTGCACTAAATTATTTATTCGAATAAGCAACTCCGGTCACGGGTTGTCATTCCTCATAGGATTTCCGTATGTAGAAAATTGCAACACTGATGGGCTTACCAAATTGCAATCGACATATATGGATATATTATTGGGATGACTTTTGCATCAATCGCGTATTCTGGGACGACGTTATTATGGTTTGAATATAACACTTTTATTTTTATAATTTTCTTACCCCTCTTCTTTCCCCTTTAGGTTAAATATGCTTATGATGACATTAATAAAATATATACGATCGTACGTACAAGAAAAATGTAGGGTGGACCAAAGGCCTGTAGACGTAGTGGGCTAACTATAGTACGGTTTATAAATATATATATATATATATATATATATATATATATATATATATATGATAAGTTTTCGACATCTATGTTTCGACTCGTGAAAACGTTCACGTACGAAATTTTATAATATTTTACCGACAGGTATGTATAATCGACTATGTAACTGCTTTACATACCTGTTCGGCAATTAGTTAAATATATATATATATATATATATATATATATATATATATATATATATATATATATATATATATATATATATATATATATATATATAAATAATAAGTCTTTTCGACATCTAGTGTCGACTCGTGAAAGCGTTCACGTACGAAAATGTTATTAGCAACTTTGCCGACAGGTATGTAAAAAGCAGTTACATAGTCGATTCTTCAATAATTATAGCCAACCTAACAGTTGGCAAGTATAAAAATTTCTGAATCGCCTGCAGTAAAGTACGCAAGGTTGTACAATAGCAAACAAACACTGAGAATCACCCGACAGCTGTTTCGTCCTTTTGGGACTCATCGGGAGTAGAGAACTCGAGTGTAAGTTCACTATTGTACTAACGCGCGCTGTCGGGTGATTCTCAGTGTTTGTTTGCTATTGTACAACCTCTTGCGTACTTTACTGCAGGCGATTCGAAATTTTATACTTGCCAACTGTTAGGTTGGCTATAATTATTGAAGAATCGACTATGTAATGCTTTACATACCTGTCGGCAAAGTTGCTAATATATATATATATATTTTGTGTTTTTGTTTATTCTAAAACAACTGACCGACATTTTCGGTTTGCCATAGACACAGTATATCTTAAACATAATTAATTTAAAAAATACATATTAATAACTAATTAATTTAAACTAAATTTAAAAAAAATTAATTAATGTTAAGCTGCTGACTATATAAATGATGACGCAATATAGCTGTCGAACTTCTTAAAATTTTGAGAACGATGTCTTTTCTAACTTTTTGGCCAAATTAAATTTTTTACGAAAATCAATGAAAAATTTAGTAAGTGTCCCTCTTGAACCAAACATTAAACCAATTACATCTATTTTCTTAACACAAAATTTTGATTTGTAGTAATTTTTGTGGGATCATAAATATTTGGTTTTCTTTATTCACTTCCACAGGTTGATTTTGAGAAGATTCGAATCTGATTGTAGGATCAATGATGAATGCTTGATCTCTTGAATTTTAAATGGCGATAATATCAATTCTTCTTGTACTATCTTTCGAAACCCCAAACACCTCTTCATGTACTTCATAATTTTGTTCACGTAGAGCATCCGCTAAACTTTTTCTTATCTCGTTATGCCTTTTTTATTCTTAGTGCTTCCCAAAATGACAATAACCTAATACATGCGCAATAGTTTCTTTTTGTTGCAATGTCTACAACGGGTTGTACCAGGATTACGTTCAGGGAGATTCGAACAATTAATTTTCAGACAGTCTTTCCATTCAGAATTACTCAAACCATTTTTTTATAAATCCAATCATTTGTCGACTTAACTTCTTGGTATAGAATAACCCCCGCCCTTTATCTGGTAAGGTGCACCACTCTTTAAAGAATTTTTTTTGCAAAATGCCTCTTAATTCCTTTGTAATGCGTGTATTTTTCTTCCTGTAATTAGTGTCAAAAATCATTTAATTTCAAGATGTTCAAACAAAATTTCTTTTCAATTTTGCAATCACCAAATAACTTAGAGCAAAACTTGTATAGAAAATTAAATTTGTTAAATTGTTGAATATATGTTTCCCAAAACAATTTTGAATTTCTAATCCTTTAACATTTTTATTTGAATACAAAAATGAATTTGGAGTATCGCCGGGTAGTTCCAAAATTCTCTAACTGAAGTTCTTATAATCTTGTTCAAATCTTCTAAATATGTTTTAGGATGTTAAACAGTGGAGCATTTTAAAAAGGATATATCAAAGATGGAAGAATATACTGATTTAGAATATTGAGCTTTTGATCTGAATGTAACAATGCTGATTTGGTTAAAATATCTAGATGAGCGTTCAACTTTTAATTAAACTAATTTTATCAAATAGTAGACAATTGATTTAATGATAGTAGAAGAAGACAACTCAATTTCAGTAAATTGTAAGTTTCCATTTTCTATAACAATGGCAGAAGATTTTTGAACATTTAATTTTAAACCAATTTCTTCAAATCGTCGTGCAGCTAATTTAATTAATTTAATTTATTTGTAGTGCACCAATCAGCTATTGTGTCCAAATCTTTTTGTAATGTTATACAGTCTGATTCTGATTGAATAGAAGCAAATAGTTTTACGTCATCTGCATATATTAATATGTCTGAACAAATGTTGTCAGAAATATCATTGATAAATAATACAAACAGAAGAAGTCCACGGTTTGAGCCTTGGTACACCCGTTGGAGCTGTATATCAAACAAATTATATCCGTTGTATGCAACAAATTGAGGTCTATAGTAAGCACGTAATAATTTTAGATAACTGTTGCTAAAACCGTAATTAACTAATCTTTCTACCACAACACTCCAAAAGCTTTAGAGAAGTCTGTGTAAGCAACATAAACTTGACCTTGGATATTTAATGTTTCCGCAATTAATTGCGTAAAACAAGTTAAGTTTATTATTGTTAAACGTTTTTCCACAAAACCGTGTTGGTATGGCGAAATCAGACATTTGGTTTTAGAATAAATATCTTTAAACAGTATTATTTCAAATATTTTTGAGAAATTTGAAAGAAGAATGGCAGATTGGTCTATAATTAACGACATTAGTCGGATCACCGCTTTTAAGAACTGGACAATTCTCGCTAATTTCCATTTACTGGAAAAGGTAGGAAGTTTTAATACTTAAATTATAATATGATTTACAAAGGGATATAGAAGAACAGTAGAACAATCTTTAATAATAGAACTAGAATTTGATCAAAATCAGCTGTGACTTTGTTTTTCATTTTCTTTATAGTTGATAAGATATCATTGTCTGTGACAGTATTCATAGTTATGAAAGGAAAATAAATAAAGTCTTTATTTATTGTGTATGAATTCACACTAGTCGAATTATCTGCATGTATACAGGTTATTCACGGTATACGACACGGAATATTACAGCCAAACTATTTAATGAAATTAAAAATATATTTGAATGGATAGAGACCTATCAGAGGAATATTTTAAAATTATTTTCGAAATATACAGGTGTTCCAAAATACACAGAACGTATCAAAGTTGTGTTTTTCTTATGGATAGTCCTGTTAATTATTACATTTTTAGTTTCTACATTCAAAATAAGAATAGATTTTATAGAGGTTCACCTTACTTAAACCTAAAGGTTTTGAGATATTTTGTATTTTATAAAAAGTCGTTACAATTTTGCCGATTCATATCTCGGCAACTATTCTCTTTCTCCAAACTAAATTTGCACTAAAGTCTATCAATTGATCAGACTTCATGTAAAACTTGTGAAAAATCCATTATCATATACATGATGTGTACAAAATAAGATTAAATAATGACATGTTTTGAACCACAATAACTTGTTTAATTTAAATAGAACACCCTGTATTTTATATCAACAACAAATTTAGAATGTAATTACCTATCAAACAATAGTTTGTTCTATAACTAAATGTTCAGGTTGTCATAAAAAATGCAAATTTTCATAATTATGACTGATTTGTAACAATTTTAATATTTATCAAGTAAGCTATACAACTTTGACAAGTGAATATTATGTATTTGTAAGAAGCCCGTTGATTGACGGGCAAATTTTAATGCATGAATTTAATAATGCTAGACTTCGCGTGCATGTAAGTTGATCCCATTATTCTCTGAATAATGTTAAACCTATGGCGGACGAAGACCCCTTCGCCCTGCCCCTGTATGAAAATTTTTCCCGTTGGTTTAAAGGCAAGACCCATCGGCATGAAAAATTTCAAGTCTCTACGACGTCTGGACGTACCCGTTTAATTTCGGAGACAAACATGAAAAAATAGGCGTTTTATTTTAAGCAAATGTTTTTTTATTTCACCAGTATGTTTTTCAATATTGTAAACAGCTTAGGAATTGATTCGTGGAGCAGATAATTCATTAGAAGAGATATTGTTGTGAAGTAAATTTGTACGTTTATAAAATTCTTGTAAACTCTTTTTCTTCTTACAAATACATAATATTCACCTGTTAAAGTTGTATAGCTTACTTGATAAATATTAAAATTGCTACAAATCAGTCTTCATTATGAAAATTTGCATTTTTCATGACAACCTGAACATTTAGCTGTAGGATACTATAGTATTATTTGATAAGTGATTACATTTTACATTTGTTGTTAATATAAAATACAGGGTGTTCCAGTTATTGTGGTTCAAAACATGTCATTAATTAATCTTATTTTGTACACATCCTGTATATGATAGTGGATTTTTCACAAATTCTACATAAAATCTGATCAACTTATAGACTCCCAGTGCGAATTTAGTTTAGGTAATTAGTGTTGAAGTATGAAGCAAAATCTATAAACGACATTTTTTATTGAATACAAAATATCTCAAAGTATAATTTACAGGGATTCGATAAGTAAAAGCAAACTCTATAAAATCCATTCTTATTGCGTGCAAACTGAAATGTGATGTAATATACAGGGCATTCTCATAAGAAAAACACAACTTTGATACGTTCTGTGTACGTTCTGTGTTTGGCTAATATATTAACGATATTTATTTTGTATGTATGACCAAAGCTTTTACAATCAAAGTTAATTGATTGCTCAAGCGAGTCAAGTACTGCTTATAAGCATTTTTGATTTTAAGTTCTGTTAATGTTCGGAACTATTTAAATTGATTATAATTGTGTAAGGATATTGATGATTTATATTTTTGTGACACTTAGTCTTAAGTTTAATAATATTTATAATATCCTAGTAAAACCACGTAGGATAGTTTTGACGTTTATTTTATACAAAGGCACTGAAATATCCAGTAGCTCATACAAAATGTCATAAAATCTGGAACAAGCATCATCAACGTTTGTAAAATGATCAAAATCTGTCCAATCTATCCTAAACAAATTATTATATAATTGAGAAAAATTAGCTTTTTTGAAATTGTATGATTTATTGTAAGCGTTTGAAAAAAATTTAGGTTGATGAAAATGATTCAGATTTAAACATACCCTTATTAATGGATGTTGCACATCTTCGACAACTATAGGTAGGTCTTCACAAGTTACATTACATGTTATGTTAGAAAATACGAGATCTAGTAATCTATTGTTATTGTTGTATACATTACTAAGTTGTGTAAGATTAGTTAAATCACAGAAATTATGTATTTGGCGACACAAAGAGTTATCTGATTCTGAAACACTGAAGGCAGGTATATTAAAATCTCCAATTATTAATCAGTTGCAATTATAAATGTAGACTTCAATAAGATAGTCTAATAAAATTTGTAACCTTTCAGTAGTAGGTGTGCGAGGAATATAAAGAACAATTAAATAAAAAGTAAAGGAGTTTAGAATACACTTACATCCGACAATATCAACTGATATGAGTGTGTTTAATAAGTTCTGTAGGTTTAACTTGAATACATTTCTTTAAAGCTACCAGACACCACCCCCTCGCGTTAATCCAACTTTTTCAAACTTTCGGTCACAACGATAAATGTAGTAATTGTCTGATGTTTCCGTAAAGCACATAACGTCATATTCACAAATATTTACAGATGAGCAGAACTGTTCTATTTTGTTTCGCAAGCTTCTGACATTCTGATAATAACAAAGTAACTTGTTGTTTCTGTTGTGATATTCAGTTTTTTAGAGGAAAAATTGTTGGAATTCCTCGTAAATAACGAATAGTTATATTTTGATCTCCAATAGAAGTCTCTTTCCTTCAATTCTTCCCTTAATGTGTTTAAATGTTTTCTTTGTAAGGGAGTAAGACACAGGTAAACCAGACACAGTTTTCTTAGGGGCTAGATGATCCAAAAGTGTCTTACTAGTTTCAAATGATAAATTATAGCCTGAGCTAAAGTATATGTCAATAGTTAATGTGACAATTATCGATGTTCTGAGATTATCATAAATTTCGGACGCTCTGTGTTATGGAGTTATGGAGAAAGAGGAAAAAATACACCGACTCACAAAAAATCCATATCTTTTGTTTGTAAAAGCCGAGGGTCTAACAAAAAGAAATCACTTTGAGTTTTTTCTCTCCGATTCTTTGTTGCAGAGTTATAGTAAATCTAATGAGCGCCGTCACCAGAAATGGTATTGGCGGTAGAACAAGGATTTTTAAATAGCAGCTCTGCGTTTAAACAAAGGAAATATTTACAAGTACTGTAAACCAATGTTACAGTAATTATTTACATGCGATGATATAAAATGATTTAACTCGTACGCTCAAAATCTCCCGGCGGAATGTGGCGTTAGCGGACAGACGACCGTGACCTTGTCCTTGGTTTGACGTTTTCTTGCGTACGGACCGCGGGTTAATATTTACATGTGGTTTGTTTTCGATTCCCCTTTTAGGTCGAATCTGTCGGCGTCTCGGTGCTGGTGATGCGGAAGGTTGTTAGTTAGGTTATACATTAACGGCGGTGATTTAAGACCACTATTATTATTGTAAGGTAAAGAACAACTGGTAACCGGGCTCGCTCCCTAAGGGATAAGTAACGGAGTTTAAGAATACGTCTTTATAAGTGACGGAAATCCGTCGTAAGACACTCTGGATAGCTTATAGTCATACGATGAAGCCTTGTATGCGAGCAGGCTAGCCACGAGAAGTTATAGCTTTGGTTTCGGAGGTGATCGGACTGCTGCTGTAATTAAAGTAAGCGGAGTAAACTTGACACATCCTTTGCCAGTGCTACCGAGTGAATTAGCCACACTGTAGGGGTTTGATAATTATTATGCAATAGCTGTAAGAGAACGGATTAATAACGGTGGTGTTATAGGTGAATTTTAAGCGGTGGAAACGGTTTTGCCATAACCCGTACCAAATGCTAATCAACAGTGGAAGTGGGCTTTCAAAATACAGTTACTGAAAAGAACTGATACCTATGTCTGGACGAGACGAATCCAATCACCTGATACAGACTAGGATGACAGTGTAGAAGTGAGAAGAATGCGAACAGTATATAGTAAAGTAAAGACTGAGTACGGTTATTTAGGCCGGATTCGGACGGTTGTTAAAGAGCTTGGTATTCTCAGAAGATTCTGAAGGAATAATCATGGAATAGTAAGGAATAATAATAATTGTTTCGACACCGCGCTCGCTTTTATAAAGGGAACGTTATCATCAATTGAAGAGTGGGCAAACGGTATACGGGGGTGACGCTAATTGAAGCGGTTGCGTATGGCAATTAAAATTTAAGTTGTGAGATAATTCTTATCTTGGCGACAAATTTATGATAATCAATTGTCGGTTTCTGACAATATTATACACTCATCGATAATAATAGGTTTCAATTTCCACGTAGTGGGCCTTCAAGAGTCAGGTTCAATTGCTCAATAGAAACGACAGTTATTTTGACCAACGTTTCGACAATTCTTGGTCTTTTTTCAAGGTATCTTTATTAGTAAAGAAATAAATTAATACACAATCGATTAGACAATAATGTACAATAAAAATTTAAAAAATATCAAACATATTTTTATACATTTGATATTTTTAAAAAAATCTGTTTGATATTTTTAAATTTTATTGTACATTATTGTCTAATCAGTATTAATTTATTTCTTTACCAATAAAGATAACTCAAAAGACCAGAATTAGTTAAAACGTTGGTCGAAAGAATAGCTGTCGTGTCTATTGAGCAATCGAACCTTGACTCCTCTTGAAAGCCCACTAGGTGGAAATTGAAACCTACTATTAGAAATTTTAAGGAGACTTCCAATATTAACTCATCAATAATGTTTTGGGTACAATTATGAAAAGAATTGACAGAAACGAGTTAAAGACCAGTTTAAGATGTAGCATGTCTAAGGCATTTAATTGAATTAAAAAAAAACAAAATGATCTTGCTTTTATTAAAAACAAACATTACTGGACGACAACGGTCTAATTAAACATAATAATAAAAAAATACGATATTATTGCTCTGAACCAAAATATTCAATTACGGTGTGCCTCGAGGGTCAATTGTAGGACCTTTTTTTTAATGTTCACTTAAAAGATCTTCTATTCGATGTAATTCATCCAATCACTATGTATGCTGATAATACAATGTAATCATAAGTTATCGTTAGATAAAAGAACTCCTCTTAAACACAACACTTAATTAAATACAGAGCTAATTTAATTGATAGGAGCACAATGTTAAAATTACAAAAACTATGTATTAATGCGAAAATTAACCAGAGTATATTCTAACCATTAAATACTCATTAGTAGTTTGAATTAAATTAAAAACGTCAACAAGTGGTTCTGATAATTACTCTATACAAACTTCATATCGCGAAAACATCCACGAGCCAAAACATCCCGGTGCCAAAAAGTCTTGGCGTCAAAAGGGCGGCGCCAAAGCGCCCTACACTGTTCTAAACTACAGAAATGTTATCATGACTATTTTAAGAGATTTATTGGTACTCTCTAAGATGTCCGAGATTTTAATTGAAAAACAACTAAACGTTACTTAGGTTACTACCTACTGGTGTTCCCTAAAATGACAATCGACCTCGACGATCAATACTTTTCACTATAGAAGTCACAACTCTGGTTGGTTTTAGCACATTAACTTTTACTGTTTTCAATGTGACACTAGAAAAGTGAATAATAAAAACATCTAGAATGTCCTGTTCATTATCAAAAATGGAAAGATCACCCAAGATGCACGACCACGAATTGGAATCGCATAGAAAGCATCACACACCGAAACATGATAATAACCATGACTAAAAAAAATATGACAACCTGGTGTCATGTTTTAAACCAAAATCTACGTTAGACAGTTAACATACTGTGGTGAACGTATCCAATTACCCACTCAGAATCGGAAAAACGGAAACTAGCACAGGGGTCGGCAGACGAATTACGATTAAAATGTTCTAGGATTCTATCTGGTGCGAAAACTCCCAAAAACAACATCAATTACGAAGATCGTTTGACACAGAGATAACTCAACAAGAACAACAATATTGTGATAAATGTAAATGTTTTGACGAACACAACAGATTACCACCAGATGGTATCAGAATTGCCGGTACGGTAAACTTACCGCAAATTACAACAAAATCCGACAGCACCAATAATGAAGAAGACTAATGTGTTAATCAAAAATTTTACTATTGCTAAAGGGAAACAGAAAATAGTGACAAAATCAGAAGCACAACCGCCGCACTTATACGGTCTTCCAAAAATACATAAGGCAGGGACCCTTGTAAAACCTATAGTGAATGCCATTGGATCATCAACGTACAAGCTTGTTAAACACCTAACACGATTGCTACAACCGCATATTGGCAAAACAAACTTGGGATTCGTCAGATTTTGTGCAAAAACTACAAAATATTAAAACTGGATCCAAAGACTGATTAGTGAGTTTTGATGTAGCTTCACTGTTCATCATGGAGTCTATAGATAATTAAACTCATCAAAGATAAAACTGCACTTCTTCATCAAGTGCTTACTACTACATACTTCAAGCCATGAAGATCTACGGAAACAATAACCAACTCTCATTTTTGGATGTACTAATACATAGAAAGGTATATGAAACATTAACCCATACAGTATGCAGGAAACAAACTTATAAGAATTTTTATTTGCACAAAGAATCTAACCACTATTCAAGACCGAAAAGAGCTGTATTGAAAACATTAGTCCATCGAGCTAATCTAATAATTATATGAGAAGAGTTTACGGACAAATAAGCAGAATACTAAAAACATTATGTTGATACTGTTTTCAAGCCTACACAGCAAGTGCAAAAATCAATTACGTTTATGGAAGGATATTCGACCACCATTATCATCGATTGGAGTTTAAAAAACGTCGTCTGCATCAATGGGATAAATCCTCAGTCGGCGAGCATGCCGTTCTTTCGAAAACTACTTATATAATTTGACAAAACGGAAGTGATGTCGATAACATCTATCCACTACTATGTTTAGTTAAACGCGAAAGCCATAAAAATTTATAAAAACTGGTCAAATTTCAACAGAAACGAAGAAGTATCGGTATTAATAGCATCTAGGGCTTAAAAAATCTAAATTAAACCATTATATAACATGAAGATCAGTCAACTATGAATAACCAACCATCCGCACATGAGCAGTAAATTGTTATTACCAGTTTCATAAATAGTATAACAGATCCCGATGAGATATCAGTCAGAGTCTTAAAACAAGTTTTGTGGCCACGCCCAATGTTTACCGCAACACCAAACGAAACGTTTGAATGAAGAGGAAGAAGTTCCAACAAGCATAGTGTAATAGTCCGGAAAATCATAGCATAAATATAAACATCAGCCGTGAAAGTCAACATTTTTCAAATGACGAAATGTTTTGCAACGGAAATCAAACTAAAATTCAAACAACTGGTTGTTCATACTTTAACAAATTTGTACTCATTTTTCCTTTATGATGTAAATGACTAATAAAACTTTGCGTGGATATAGTTTTGTTTTATTTAATGAATGTTTTTCTTTTGCTCTGATACGCAATAGTGAAAATTAATTAAATGTTTTGCGTGTAATTTTAATGCATGACAATAGTAGATATTGTTGAACCCAGAAAAGCGTTTTATGCTAAACAAATGTATGTATCAAATAGTAACTAAACCAAAAAAAAATTATAATTTGTGGTTCACTGATTTTAGTCTTAATATTTTTAACCGCTAGGTGCCAAACTTTATTAAAACTTTTTGTTGAAATTAGATTTTGTAAATTTATGAAAACCATTGTCGCGTTAGAACGACTTACTCAACCATATATAAATAAATCCAGATGGCACACATCAATTAATGAAGTTCAGGTCAGACCAAATTAGCTTCAACCACAAGACAAGTTGATCTGGTTGCCACCACATCGGCGCCGCAGTAGTAATCCCGAAAGTAAACAACTGATCGTAGATAAAACCAATGAGGTTTAGATCGTCCTGCAAACCGCTAACGTCACAATTACGCCCGTTACAGACATCGCCGATATTAACACTTTTCTCTTTCTTTGGACTGAAAAACTACACATCTTGCAAGATCACATTCCACAACCGCTGTATCAGCTACCAATGCCACAACCGTTTCACCATCCCAAATAGCTACAGCCACTTCAAAATCAATAAACGCGACAACTTCTACAACCAATCAACACAAAAAAGCATACAGCATAGTTGTCCATAACCAAATTCACACAGATACATCCGCGGTACTTAACAGCCTAAGCTCCTTGCGTTCAACTGTGATGGAGCAACACGTTCGCTGACACGTATGGAGTTTGCAATTCCCGGTTCTCGACGACCTTCGCCTGTCACATAAAGTTCGCTTTATTTATTTGTCATGAAACTGCCAGCTCTAACTTTTCGAGGTACTGCCTATTACATATAGGTACCAAAACACGTGTCTGATACACCTCACAAAGCTTATTCTAGTTTAAACGTCTTAACACTGTCAAATATAACACACGTACAGTACCAATTAGCCAGCAAAACCTTCGGAACGGCAGCATTTAGAGCAGCAACAATTTGCAGCAAACATCTGGAGTAACGCAGCAAAACAAAAACATAACACCCGCAATAACAATTTTTTTTGTCTATCTTTGCTAATCTACCCCTTGCATGCTTTATAGTAGATTTTTGAAAATCCATTATAGAGGGACTCAGCAGCAACCTTGTAAAAATCGCAGAAAACTCAGCATTTCATTAGAACAAAACTGCAATTTGCACACAATGAGGAAGTACAATTACGACAACTGCATAGCCCCACTTAAAATCAGTTAAGTCGGTTTGATCCACAAAACATCAAGTTCTGAGGTTATCGGAACCTACCCGCGGGTATTAACAAGGAAGACGTTTGCATAATAAACACTTGCAAACTGTCGTAAGTGTACCTTTCCGTCTCGCTCTGGTGGCCGAAATAAGCACCAATCATACAATAAAAGATCTTCGACGCCGCAAAAGAACGCAGTGATTTGTTTTGTTCTCAGCTAACCGTTAACCCTTAGCACAATTGATTGAATTTGATTTAAAAAAGGTGCTTGTTATCAATTAATTAAATTAAACAATATAAACTGCAGAGGAGTCAATTAGAGAGACCAAAAGATTTCGAAAAACTCCAAAGTCTTTTAGAAGGAGTTGATTCGATCAATGTTAGGGTGGCTATTAAGTATAAATCATTTTGCATTAAAATATAACTGACAAGAAATCATTTTACTGCGGGTAAAAATATAAATGAAACTAAAATAATTAAGCAAATCTGATATACATTTGATCTGGTAAAATGACCCTTCTACAATAATTACTCTTACAAATGCACCATAAAGCTTCTCTGACTATAAAAAGTATAAACCTTGTTAAGTCTTCTTATTAATTGGAATTTAATATTCAAATATTAATCAGGGCATTATATAGTAATGCACTAAAGAAATAAGAAAAGTGCTCAACATGAATGACATTAACATATTATTTGTTCCTCACCAGAAGATTTTGAGGTTCCTTCCAACAAATACAAAATCAAACAAAATGAAAATGAAGGTACAAGAGTCTACAGTATTCGTTGGTCTTGTGAAAAAGCATATATAGAACAAACCAAGAGGATCGTAAGTACTGGGTTAAAGGTCACATCGTCGACACTAGAGCGAATTTTGCTCAGTAAATTCAAGATATAAATAATATATTGTCCATATATTGCCTTACACATACATTTCAACTAATTTCATATACAATAAAACTTATTTATTTTTAGTTTTAAGAACAAGTAACTTAGTGAAAGTGGTAAGGACGGTCCAAACATTTTTTTGGACCGTAACGCTATTTTCTTGTGAAGAAAGTTTTTCGCAAAGTTTCTTTATTACGATTGAACTGAGTCACCAGTGATAAAATATTAAATTTGTTTGCGTGGTTCTTCAATATACGGAATAAGTGTAATACAATCCATGATCCCGTGGACGTTCCATCTGCAGAAAATCCTAAAATTTATACGTAGGAAAATTGTTATTTAAGTATGAGCGCTTACCATCATAACTTGAATACACAAATAGTACATCTGGTATTTGTGGTATAGGAAATGTGTCCAAAACTATTGGTATTTCTTCGCTTTCTTTCTGATCACCACGAGGCGCCTACATACACATTCAGGTAAATAAACAGCTAACATTCACAAGTGAGTACTTACATGTACAAATATAAACTTAGGCTTTGACAAAAAACTTGAGTTTTTCTCGTTGAACACTTTCCAGTATATGTCAGGATAGTAATCGATATCTTTAGCATAAATTTTTCCGTTTTGTCCGTAAGTTAATGCACAAATGACTAAACAATCAAATTTTGTATAATCCATTGCTGCTACTACAACATCATAGTTATATTTTCAAATTAATTTTTGTAGGAGAATTACTGTTGGATAATTGCTCTAGAATTTCTACATAACTGAAATCGTGGTACATAATCACATCAAAATTAAACGTTTTAAACGTCTCTTCGATGTTTTGCAACTAATTAAGACATTGTATTTTGGCAAAAAACTTGGGTTGTCAAACATAGAGTGGCTGAAGACGTAAACATTTCCAGATTTTTTGTTCGTCATTGGGTAACGTTCTAAAGATGATTCTCTAGAAGTTAAATACAGTTTTTCAATGTTTATTGTTATAAGTCAAAATAAAATTTTATCTCGTATTGGAACATGAATGATCAGAAAAACAAAAATGACTTACGATATACTCTCTTCTCTCACACATCCTTTTGCTTCCATTTTACTTGACTTATTTTGATCAAAAACTTATACTAATGATGACGCATGGTATAAATAACTAACCAAAGCGGTTAAACACTCATTCATGTTACTTTGTTTAGATTTTTCTATCGTAAGAAAGTCATCTTAACAGGAAATGAATTACAATGCAAAACCAACGAATTCCCGAAAAATCCAAATAAAAATATATGACGTAGATTTGTTGAAGGTCTTGACTATTGTCGTTGTAAAATTGTTCTCATCTAACAATAATTTTTAATAATAACCACAATTGTTATATTTGTTTTAGTATTAATTTAATAAAGTTTATTACTATAGGCGGTATTTTTTCAATATTTGACGTAAGTTTTTTTGTAGATCAAAAAATAAATTAATATGGTTTTTTTAACTTATTTTAAACTTACATTTACCTAACATTGGTTTCAAGAACATTAAAATTTGGGTTCGTTAAAATATAAAAAAAAATTAAATTATACTAATAATTTAATTCCGTTTCATAAATTTATTAACTGAATCTTTTGGATTCCATTAAACATTTAAATAAAAAAACTTAAGATACACAATGCGTATGAATAAAATGTCAAGAATTGACCCAACATATCACGTTGAGTGCCATAAGAGACCAACATGCTAGATGGCTCTAGCGTTTATTAGTTTGTGGCTGTCGTTGATATTTCGTCGGGTTTATGTTTCGAAGTTACTGTGATTTCTTTGATAATAAAAAGTGTGTATACGTCAGTTGCACAAATAACTAAAAGGAAATAAGGTTAATCGACGGTAAAGCACAGGGCAATTTTTGATAGATTTTATTCATATGCTTTGCGTACCATTTTCAATTTTGTAATTCGTACTATAATATTATGATTAATTGATGTTATAGTTAGTTACGAATCTATCAACAATTAATAATAAATCAAAAAACAATATATCTCTATGACTATAACAATTCAATCAAGAAACTAAACAATGAACATCAATAGATTTTCGAATACCCAGAATCTCAGAAATACGTTCTCACCATTTAATATTTCACCAGATTTTGGAAAAAGAAATATTCACTAATTAATTTCTTCATGTGATAAATTTTAAATTGCAAAGTTCCAGAAGCTTTAAAACAAGACTTGATGAACACTTTAAATACATTCATAAACAAAATAAATACATTAACAATCTTAATTCAATTAAATTAACATTTGCTTTGCATACCTTAACTAAAGGACACTCAATTAAAAATTATTCATTCTTTTTGACGTTTACCAAAAACATAAATATATTTTAGACTGCCTTTTAAATATTTATATCAATTTAGCTCATAAAAATTCTTTTGTTAAGCTAATTGGGACAAACTTTACTTATTGAGTTCTATATTTTTATCGTACGCAACCTTTTTTAAAATTATTTTTTAGTAAGTATTGGTAGCACAACTATTCTGCAAACCCACAACTTACCTAAATCTATTAGGAAAGAAATCTAATCATACATAATTATAATACAGAATACAATTCCAATAAGGTCAATTAGTCAGTGGCCAACCTAAAGTAAATAAGTCAAGTACCTTAAAATGTTTTTTCCCAAACGGTTAAAAATGTAGTCCTTCATTCGAGGAAAAAAATTAATTTTTTACACCTAGGTATGAAAGTATTTCATGGAGAAAGTGTACCAAAACATCACTTTATGCTTAAGAATTTTTTGAGGTTAAACTCCTGATAAAAAGTATTTAATTAAGAGAGCTTTTACTGTAACAAGTGTGTGATGCTTCAATAAAACTCTAATTAATAAATCAAAAATAAGATGCAACTTGTTCTATGGAATAAGTTGCTTGATTGAAACTTACCATTTGTACCTTGAAGGAAAGTGTGAGAATAAGGAATTTAAATTGTGATCCACACTATAGAACGTTTATTAACAAAACCATAAATTAACAAAAATATAATATTTATATTGAAAATAGATTGTTGCTTTTGTTCAAAAGTAGTTTTCATTCGTTTCTTATTATTTATTGCATTATAAATCGTAAACGTCAGTTTTTCCACTGATTACCAATGATACTAACACAAAGATTATGAACCCATCGAGTACACGTTAAACAAAGCACTACTTTTCTCCAGTTTTATGTGTAACCATCCAGTTGTCGCAAGCCTTATGTGAATTGTCTTCGTAGTTAGTGGTTAAAGGGAAAATCGTCCTCTCTGAGGAAGACTGTTGGAGATGACTTTGCTGAACTTTGATGAAGTTGAAGGCATCATTTCCGTACTAATTTTGTTGGTCTTCAAGGTGCTTACTTACTGCCTTTGCCTTTTTGTTTGTTTTCATTTCTGTATTATGAATCCTTCTATTTCTCTTTTAACCTTTTGATATTTTTTTGCATATCTTGCTTTTTTTTCTTGCCTACAAACATTTTCTTTTGGGTTTCTTTTTCAGGGCTGAACAGTTTGCTATTCTTAAAGGCTCTTTTAGAGTCTTATCTGAGCTCGTCGATTTTGTGCAGGTATTTAAAGGTCCATGTGTTGCACAAATATTTGTTGAAAAATTGTTTCTGGAATGTTCACCTGCAGCGTTGTATTTAAATTATTAGCCGTTTACTAACTTTCTAAATTATGGTCGAGTTACATAAATGAACCCAAAAGACTTCTGTTTTCAAAAAATTGCACTACTTAAAGGCAAGATGTTCTAAACCACTCAAAAAAATTCTGCGGATTAAAGGCTAAATTCTTAAAACCTCAGATTAATGAGTAGTTATCAAATCGTAAGTGTATCTTCCCGTCTCGCTCTCTGGCCTCAATAGGCACAACATACAATAAAAACATCTTCTTAGAAGGGCAGATGATTTGGTAAATGTTTAAATTAACACAGGGGTAAAATATAATAATTAACTAATAATAACCAAATCTGGTATACATTTGATCTGGTAAAAATAAATTTCTTTTAATAACTACTCTACAAATGCACCATAAGTTTCTCCTTTGTTATAAAAAAGTATAAACTTTGTTAAGTCTTTTTTATTAACTGAGATTTAATATTCAAATTGTAATCAAGGCTTTATACAGGGTGAGTTTTTAGTGTGACAACGGTCAATAACTCCGTTATTATGCTAATTATCCAAAAAGTTATTGAAAAATTGTAGCCAGCGTTTGAGCTTCACGTTTTAAAATTGGTTACAATAATACAGGGCCTTCCGAAACGTCGTGCCAAGTCAAAGTTAGTTTTTTGTTAAATTGAACACTCTGTGTTATGTTTAATATTTGAGTTCTTATTTACTTCCCCGTTTCAACAATATAAGGTCTTATTATGTTATACAGGGTATTTAAAGTTTTATAGCCACTTTACCATAAAAATCGTAAGAAGTGCAACGTCCTGTATAACTAAAAAATGTGATCAAAACAATAATGCATTACAGCAGTTACTTACTAATTATTGTCAAAAACCATAAGAAATGTTGATTTTGTCAATATTCATTAAATTGTGTACAGGGTGAGGAAAAATGCAAATTCATTATTTTTTCTCTTTTTTTAAATAAATCACCCTGTATTTTATATCACTATCGAGAAGAACTGATGTTATACTTTGATTTTATTAAGCATTCTCTATACCTAGAATGATTATTTGTTCAGATAATTTTGATTTTGATATTCCAAGTATTGAATAGGTATCTAATGATAACCAATTAAGTTAAGTTGGCCATGACTTATTTGTCAAATATGCAGCAATTTTATCAAATTATATAGGGTATTTAAAAAAATATGTCTATTTTATATTGAAATCACTACAAAATAAACACTCTATATGGCATAGATATTTTAATTTTCTTCAAATTTTATTAAAAATTTTCGAAATAATTTTAAATTAAATGTCTGAAGTGTCCACCTGCAACGTCTATGCAAGTTTGTTTTCGATTTTCAAATGAATTCGCTACATTTTCAACATTTGTACATCAATACTATTAAAACCTTCTCTTATTCTGTTTTTCATATCATTTGCTGTTGTTAGAGGTTCTTGGTAGACACGGTTTTTGATAGCGTCCCACATAAAAATCAATTTTGTTAATCCCGGTGATCTAGCTCGCCATGCAATTGGGCCTCCTCTGCCTATCCACCTTCCAGGAAAATTATTATGTACGTGGTTATGAATAAGCGCAGTGTGATGGACTGGAGCGCCATCATGTAAAACCACATTCGTTGCCGGATATTAAGAGGAACATTTTGAAGTAATATTGGCAAATGATTCTTAAGAAAATCTAAATATACAGCACCATTCATAACGACAATCAAAAAATCTGGTCCAATTACGTGTTATAATAGTGAAAATTATGTCTGTTCACCGTTCCATTTTATGAAAAGTTTCCTCATCGCCAAAAAGCACAAAATTAAAAAACAATCTGTCACCACGTAATTGTTGTTGGGCTCATTCGCAAAAAGATAACCTGCGAGGATAATCATCGTCTGTCAATTCTTACGGCCGGATTTTTTGACTAATGGTGTTGGCATGATATTTCACTACTACTAATGTGTAGATTCTCGTTAACGGCGAGCAGTACATTATATTCCTTTGGGTGTCTACGTTTAGGATACCGCTGTTGATATATTCTGGATGCAAGCAAACAGTTTCTCATACTTTCTCATAACACAAAAATCATATCTGTTTGTTCTTCTTTGGAAAAATTCATATTAAAACAACAATTTTCAAACAGCAGAAATCTTTTTAACAAGTAAAAATATGACAACTGTCATTTATCAACAGCCTACTAAAGTAATGAATTCACATTAGACAACAGTTAAATTGCGGCAAATTTGACAAATAAATCATGGCCAACTTAACTTAATTGGTTATCATTAGATACCTATTCAATACTTTGAATATCAAAATCAAAATTATCTGAACAAATAATCATTCCAGGTATAGGGATGTTTAATAAAAATCAAAGTATAACATTAGTTCTTCTCAATAGTGATATAAAATACAGGGTGATCCATTTAAAAAAGAGAAAAAATAATTAATTTGCATTTTAACTCACTCCTGTACATAATTTAATAAATATTGACAAAATCAACATTTTTTATGATTTTTGACAATAATTAGTAACTGCTGTAATGGATTATTATTTTGATCACATTTTTCAGTTATACAGGACGTTGAACTTCTTACGATTTTTATGGTAAAGTGGCTATAAAAATTTTAAATACCCTGTATAACATAATAAGACCTTATATAATTAAAACAGGAAAGTAAATAGAAAATCAAATATTAAATAAAATACAGAGTGTTCAATTTAAAAAACCTAACTTTGACTTAGCACGACGTTGGCGGAAGGCCCTGTATTATTGTAACCAATTTTAAAACGTGGAAGCTCAAAGCTGGCTACAATTTTCTCAAAAAGTTAATTAACATAATAACGGAGTTATTGACCGATGTTACACTAAAAACTATGTATAGTAATACACTGACAAAAGTGCTCAACGTGAATGACATTAACATATTATTCGTTCCTAACCAAAAGATTTTAACGTTCCTTCCAACAAATACAAAATCAAACAAAATGAAAGTGAAACTACAAGAGTCTACAGTATTCGTTGGTCTTGTGAAGAAGCGTACATAGAACAAACCAAGAGGATCGTAAGTACTGTGTTTAAAGGTCCCATCGTCGACACTAGAGCGAATTTCGCTCAGTAAATTCAAGATATAAATAATGTATTGTCCATCTATTTATAAACTATAAAAGTAAAATAACATTTGAGCATAATGAAACAAAATTGATTACTCTTAAAACTCCCTTCACTGAAATACTGTTTTTTATCGTATGCCGTAAACTAAACAAAATAATTTTTTTCCACTACTAGCTGTGAAGTGGACAATTATTGCGTCTCCTAGCCAACTGAGAAGTTGAATTTCTCTATTAGTGGTTAATAATTTTTCTATTGTTGACCTAGGTTAATAATGGACAAATCAAATTTTTTGAGAATCTAAGAATAGTTGTTTAACAAAAACAGAGTGAAACATAATTTTGTATATCCAGGAGATTATCTTTAACGTATTTGCTGCTTAAAATTACCTAACACGATAAAATTATTTGAATAAAAAATACCATTAGTTTAAAATTCGCGCCTCCATCCCATAACCGCAAATACATAACCTGAATTTATTTATTTATTAAATATGATGGTAGAATCAGTTTTTCAGGTTTCCCAAAGGAGATTTAACCAGGCGAGTTAAGTTACATCAAGAATTTTAAGTAAATTACAAACATTTGGTTGTAGGTGTTTTGAATGGTTAACAGAATCTGGAAGGTCCGATCTGTTGCATAAAAATGTCGACTCTAAAAACTTAACAGTATGTGGCGAACACTTGCCATTCCTAAATGAATTACAAGTGTCAATTTCTGAAACCCAATATTCAAATGATGCAAGGTATATTGGCAAAGCAATAAATGCCCGTTAACATCTCTAGCTATACCAAAACTACTCAAGCTTGCAGCTCAAATACTCTTAGGTAAAAGAAAAAATTGCGGAGGAACGTTCTTAAATTACAACGTGAAAAGAAAGAAACTCCCAACGATTACATCGAAAGCAGAGCACAAAATGTGACAGCCCAAGTGGACTTAAAAATAAACCACTAAGAAGCAGGAGATATACAGAGGAATACAAACAATTTTCACTAAAATTATATTTTACGAGCCCCAAAATGTTAATTTTAAAGTAGGTTTTAAATTTTTTACCAGCTCAAACTGCTACGTGATCATGGTTAGAGTTATATATAAAAATTTAAACAATCCTTGTGCTACATCTTTACAAATACGATATGTAAAGGTGACAAATTGAAGTCGATAGTATTAGACTGCATAGAAAAGCTACAACTACAATGCGGTGCCAATGTTAGGGCAGTAGTAAAATTTTCGAAACCTAATTAAAAGAATAGATGTATCACCGGAAAAACCATACCTTCTCGTAAACGATAAGAAAATCTATTATTTCTTCGATGTCCCTATTTATTGAAGTCGGTGCAAAATAACTTGATTAAATACGATATAATCTTTAATAACAAAAAGCATCTTGGAAAGACATTAAAAATTTCTACATGTCAGACAAATCTAAACCGCTGCGATTGGCTCCTAAATCAACTAATTTACATATTACTCGAATAATTTTCAGAAAATGAAGGTGAAATATACCACACAAGTGTTTAGTGAATCAGTTGCAGTTGGTTTATCAACGTATGTAACTTTAATGCTTTTGATTTATTTGTATTCCTGTGCTACTTGATTTTTACAAGAAAAATGTTTATTTTTATTTTTGGCTTAAATTTGGATAGTAGTGGAAAAAATAGTATATACACCATGGTTGTGAAGTCCATTATTGCCTACACACCTTATTTCGGCTCAGAGCTACCGCCCCTCGCAAAAACTGCCGCTACGGCAATAACGAAGACTTCACAAGTGCTTGTTGTATAATATACTATTGTCGTATATGTTGAAACCAAGGTTAATATTAGTTCTACCCTATTATTTACTTTTTAGTTAAAAGGAACAACTGCATCAAAATTGATTTTGTTCGACCAAATCAATTTTGCCCTTATAATAACTAGAATACGTACATTTTTGGCTTAATTTCATATACAATAAAAATTAAAAGTTATTTTTAGTTTTTAAGAAAAATTAACTTAGTGAAAGTGGTAAGGACAGTCCAAACATCTTTTGAATCGTAATGGCCTTCTTTTCTTGTGAAGAAAGTTTTTCATAAGTTTCTTTATTACGATTGAACTGAGTCGCCAGTGATAAAATATTAAATTTGTTTGCGTGGTTCTTCAATATACGGCATAAATGTAATACAATCCATGATCCGTGGACTCCATCCCAAGAAAATCACAAATTTATACTTAGAAAAATTGTTATTTGAGTATGAGCGCATACGATCGTAACTTGAATACACAAGTAGTATATCAGGTTATTTGTGGTATGGAAATGTGTCCAAAACTATTGAGTAGTTCTTCGTCTCCTATCTCATCACCACGAGGCGCCTACATATACATTTATGTAAATAAACAGCTAACAGCTCCCAAGTGAGTACTTACATGTACAAAGATAAACTTAGGCTTTGACAAAAGAAACTTGAGTTTTTCTCGTTGAACACTTTCCAGTATATGTCAGGATAGTAATCGATATCTTTAGCATAAATTTTTCCATTTTGTCCGTAAGTTAATGCACAAATGACTAAGCAGTCAAATTTTGTATAATCCATTGCTGCTACTACAACATGATAGTTATATTTTCAAATTAATTTTTTTTGTAGGAGAATTACTGTTGGATAATTTTTCTAGAATTTCTACGTAACTAAGATCGTGGTACATAATCACGTCGAAGTTAAACGTTTTAAACGTCTCTTCGATGTTTTTGCAACTAATTGAAACATTGTATTTTGGCAAAAGACTTGGGTTGTCAAACATAGAGTGGCTGAAGACGTAAACATTTCCAGATTTTTTGTTCGTCATTGGGTAACATTCTAGACATGGTTCTCTGGAAGTTAAATACAGTTTTTCAATGTTTATTGTTATAAGTCAAAATAAGATTTTATCTTCTATTTACAAATAAACTTTTCATTTTAAAAAAATGTTTAATGTATCTATACAATTACGTAACAACAAAAATGTGAAATAAAGGTAGCAAACTCGAGAAAATTTTGTCATCATATGGAGTAGCTTCAAAATTGGAGTACTGCACCAAAATTTTTATTTAACAATTTCATTCAGATATACTACAATTTTTCCGCAAATAATAAATCATTTTCGACTTACGCTAACAGCATTATAATTTTCTAAGTATTACTTCTTTCCTATTACGTTTTTTTATGCAAATAACAACAAAAGACGGTTTCTTGTTTACTCTCATAATTGTACGCATAAATATATCACAACATAATTTGTTTTGATATTGGAACATGAATGATCGGAAAAACAAAAACTACTTACGATATACTCTCTTCTCTCACACATCCTTTTTCTTCCATTTTACTTGACTTATTCTTATCAAAACTTAGACTAATGATGACGCATGGTATAAATACTTCAATTTTATGCACAAATAATTAACGATGAACTAACCAATGCGGTTCAACACTCATGCATGTCACTTTATTTGGGTTTTTCAATCTTGAGAAGGTCATCTTAACAGGAAATGAATTACAATGCAAAACCAATGAATTTCGAAAAAATCCAAATATAATGTATGACGTAGATTTGTTGAAGGTCTTGACTTTTGTCGTTGTAAATTGTTCTCATCTACTAATAATTTTTAATAATAACCACAATTGTTATATTTGTTTTTAATATTCATTTAATAAAGTTTTAATACTAACTCAATATTTAACGTGAGTTTTTTTGTGGATCAAAAATAAATTAATCTGTTTTTTTTAACTTACTTTAAATTTAAATTTACCTAAAATTGGTTTCAAGACCATAAAATTTGGGTTTGTTAAAATATAAAAAAATAATAAATTATACTTTAGTAATTTAATTCCGTTTACGTATTTACTAACTGATTCTTTTGGATTCTTTAAACATTTAAATAAAAAATTTAGAAAGTTACACAATGGATATGAATAAAATGACCAAAAAATTGACCCAACATATCACGTTAAGTGCCATAAGAGACCAACATGGTTTCTCATTTATTTTGTTACATCTGCCCGCGTGAGATTGATTTTGTCTCTCATGGTAGGTGCTTATTATTGGCTGCGTAGCTCCTCTATGGTCTCTCATAGAGCTTTGAACTAAACGGCATTGAAAAGTAGACGGCCTGACAGTCCTAACACTGTATTCGGCCTGTTTGTCTGAGAGACCAGTGTGGAGTGTCGCAGCCATAAACGTTTGAATGCTGCTTGTTCAATATTCCTTGTTAAAAGTCGATATGAAACACCTATTCTATTAGGAATGTATTGAATTTTTAAATAACAAATGGTTCCTACGACAACGGTTGATAAGGAATTAGAAAACCCCTCATATTTATTATTGATACTAATATTTAAATTATTTTTTAAAAATTTTCAAAATACATTCTAAAAACTTAAAATAATATTTGAATTACTGCATGATAACTAGAAGAAAAATACTTTTCAAGAACTTAAACATAAAGACGAATTTTATGATACAAAATAACATAAAAATGGTAATCAATTAATTACATAGTAACCTTATGAGCATCAAAAACACCCAAGACAGTAACTTTTAATACATGCCTCACATTTCAATAAAGTTTGCGGTATTTTTTTCTGGGCTTCTTTGCGTCCAAATTCTTTATGATGAGCGACGAAGGCATTGACTAAACAAGAACCTGTTAGAAATTCTATAACGAGCTTTCTATACCATTTTAGACTTTTTCGTAATGATGTGTTGTAACTTTTCATTTGGTCAGAAAGGTCAATCTATGACTTGCACTTGTTGTATTCTAGTACATTTCGTGGTTTTATTATTTCAAAGTTTCTTCTTTGTATTGGAATCATTTCAGCATTATATTCGGTGCTCAGCATCAACACATCCCTCTTATCCTTCCATTTTTCTATTACAATCCCTGTATTGCTCTCTGCTGCAGATGCTACACCTGTTTTCATTTTGCGGTTGATCACATCTGTGGGATTCAATTTTCTGTTCTTTCTGAGAGCCTTTTGCAACAAGGTGTGAGCCAATGAAACAGAAGTATACCAATTACCAGTACAAATTATACGACCTTTGTTTAATAAGTCTTTAGATAGGTCTAAAACAACTTTTGTTGGAACGCTGATATTTTCAGACTTTGCTTTTCTGCAATACACGTCAAAATTGTATGTGTAACTTTTTCTAAGCAAAGTTAAATAATTTGATGCCAAATTTATGACGCTTATTTGAAATATATTGTTTAAATTTAAGTTGTCCGCGAAAAGGGACTAAAGTCTCATCAATACAGAGATATTCTCCTGAGTTATTATGTTTTGAAAGGATTATTTTATTTTTTTCAAAAATGGAGTTATTTTTGAAATCTATCATCAGTATCAACTGAATTGTTATTAAAATTCAGGATCTTCAGTAATAACTAAAACCGATTCATAGATATTATTTATTTAATATAATTGTCATAAAGAACATTCTTGGACCAGTAGAACTGTACAGTCGGATACTGACATAAACCCATCCACATAATAATACCAATCAGTATTTTCATTTCTACATGGGTTGTTGGCTGCCAGGATTTAAGTCTAGATTTTGGGAACGTATTTTTGGCAATGCACTGTTCAGCGTAACGATTACTTTCAGTAACCTAATAAAATTAATTTAGAATTGAAAGTTACCTATTGACAGATACATACCATTATTCTCAATTTTTAGTTTAGGATCCTTCTTATGGAGACGCAGGGGAATGAAACTCTTTTGCTGTTCAATTATTTGCGACGTTTCGGAAACTTTTATTATTTATTAAAAAACAATCGTGTTCCCTTCATCAGGTTGCTAGTGACAAAGAAACAAACCAAATACAGTGAGTTGTAAAAACAAGTGTGTTATAGACATATAACATTTGATTAATTTTAGGTAATCAACAAGAATCAAAATTTTAACATAAATAAACATAAGAACAATTACTTACTTGATAGATATTGGAAGAAACTGTCAAAATATATACTAATATTAGAATTATTGGTCATTTACTTAAAAAACACTAATTAATAAATACTAAAACGACAAAATTTACACAAAAATTACACCACATGATTACAATTAATAACTAACAACAATAATTCAATAAAACGGCACGTTAGTAAATACAATATTTTCACTTACAAATCAAATAATGGTTCAAAAGGTCATGTATAACATAAAGATAAAAAGAACGTCCTTGTTAAAAATTCACAAATACGTTAGGAAATTTTAATATAATATGCAACCAAAGGTACCTTTAAGAATGTATCAAAATTATGGTAGGAAAATTATTGCTAAAGTTTTATTTTACTAATTATGTTGTTGTAATTGGTATTTAAATTATTGGTATCTGTTTTGAAGTTGATATTATTACGATGAACGTTAATGTAGATCATTTCAAAAATAATTCTTTTTATAATTGGCTTCGTTATCTAATATCGTTAGTTGTTCAAAATTGAAATTATGGCCAGTCTGGTTATGATGTACAGAAAGTGCAGTACTATCACTTCTTTTGAACAATCATATTTATGGTTCTTAATCCTATTTTGAGTTTTTTGTTTTTTGGCCCACATAACAGCCATTGCATCCCATACAATCTATCCTATATATAAGGCTTGATTTCTCAATAGAAGGTGTTTTATCTTTCAATTTTAAATAACACGTGTTGTATATTGTGTTATTATTATACAGAATGATTTTTATTTTATCTTGTTTTAGAATATCAATTAATTTATTACTAAGTTTAGGTATGTTAATTAGTTTCTTATATAATTCGTCTTTTTTCTAATAATTTTGTAATTTTTTCCTGATATTCCTCTCTGTTTAATAATACAGTAGAATTTCCTTTGTCGGATCTTTTTAAATTTTAAAGTACTAGAAATAAGTTTTTTAATAAAGAAATCTGTCTTATTGTAATCAACAGATGTCTTATTTAGATGGTTGGTAATGCAGTTAACTGCTTTACCTCTCAAACGTTCTACATTTTGTTCGTCGTGTAAGATATCTTCCACATCCTTTACAATATTAACAATATGAATTTTTGTGATCGTAATTGGTATATAAATTTTAGGTTTAGTGCAAGACATTGTTTAACGTAATTAGGTATAAGGTAAAGGTACCAGTAATCGTCACCTTAAGTGAAATCCTAACTTCATATTTTCCGTAATGTATGTTCTTCGTTTATTAAAAATTCCAAATTTTATTAATATTGTCGTTTTTAGTATTTATTTTATGAGATATATAAGATAATTGCAATAAAATTACACAGGAATAAATTATTATATAAAGTAATAAAATACTACCGTTTGGCCCAGTAACCGTCATACCCAAATTACACCTGCGCCAATGTTCGTTATAGAGAAGTCTGAATAACCGTCAGTAGGAAAAGGTTTAGTAAAACAAGAAATTTGATTATGAATGTAGCAAAGACGTAATTATTAAAAGTTTTATTTTATTTTATCTACTTACAAGAAGAACAATAAAATTTTTGGCACTTTTAGATACACCAGCACACAATTCATGTACCCAACACTTGCATGACAAACATTGAATCATATTCTGTTCCAAATTTTCTTCACAGATTTTACAATACCATCCAGTTGAAGAATCAATCTGTGTATCTTTTTCTCTTGGTACCTCTCTTTTTTTCTTCTCTTCTTCTTTTATTTTCTTCCGTTTTCCTAAGTTTGTCAGCTTTGTCTTTTTCTTTTTGAAAAGTATTGTTGCCATTCTCGTGATGTTGCTACAGCAGGCACCTTTTCCTTGGGTTTTCTTTTTGGAGACTTATAGAGGTGGTAGGCCAAAATAATGTTTTTTTAAAGGGTGTGGGAAAGCCTTTTTTTATTGTGGGTTCCGGTATTAGATCTTCTGTAGATGGTGATTCACATGTATGTGGTTCCTTCAAATCTTCTGTGAAAACCTCGTTGTTATCCTTTTCTAAATTTGTTAGTTCTTCAATTCCTTTTTTTTAACTTCAACCATCGACTCTTCAAAGTTTTCTACAACGTCGGAATCTGCTTTTTTATCCATGGACGTTTCTGGCACATTAACATTCTTTGGGCTGTTGCTGTTGTTAACGTAATTATCCACTTTTTGTTGTTTTTCCTCAACCGTTTTATTTATTTCTGGTGTATACTCTCTTTCATCATCTCTCCTTTTCTGTTCTTTTGTGGTAGGAAATATTCTAACAAGTTCTCCTGTGTTTGTTACCTCATATAAAATATCACTTTCGTTTTGATCGTTTATAAGCATATTAACTTCTAGCCAATCTAAATTTTCGTTTAGATCGTCGTTTGAACATGGAAACCTAGTCTCTTGATTGTAAGTTGCTTCAATGCCAGGATGAACTAAAATGTTTTCGTCAATAACGTCGTCAGTTTGGGGTTCTTTTCTCTTAGCTTGTTATCAGCTGTTCATTCTTCAACTTTTGCCAAAAATAGAATAACGATGTATCTTCTAATTCACCAGTCTACATCTCACCAGAAGACTTGAATTTGTCTAATTTTTCTGAAGGAATGTGATCTTCAAAAATATGATGTGTTCCATCAGGATCTTTGGGTCGTAAGATAGAGTTTCCTTTTTCGTGTTCCGGGCCCCGGGCAACTGGGTGTAATCTAATGCATTGGCGTCAAACGGACATAGTCCACAACACCGAAATCCATTTTTGAGAATATCCGGTGTTATGGCTTGCAAAGCCTCGCTTAAAATAGGACAGAAGTTATCTCGTTTGAGGGTAATCCAGTATTACGAATCCTGAATGAGTAAACCGCTTTCTTCCAAGATTCCTTTAATGGGTGGAAAACTGCAACATCCACTGGTTGCAAAATTTGTTTTGCGTTGGGGTAAAATGCCACAAGTTCAATTAAATTTTCTTTGCAGAAATCGCTTATGTTGGAGAAGCCATGAGTGAAAAACACGTTGGCAAAATATTCGAAAAAGGTCTCCTCAGTCATCCAACCGTTGTCTGACCTTCCGATCGCCCAATTTTGAGGCACCGACTGGGATAACTTCTGAGGAATTCTTTTTAAGTTTACGACTACCATTGGAGGAGCCAAATCGCCTGCAGCATTTCCCATCACGAGAGTAGTAATACATTCTTTCTCGTCGGAGTTTATGACGGTATGAACAATTTTCTGGCCTCTTTTTGCTAACACCCGATTGCGTTTTGGACTTAAAAAGAAAGCCGTTTCATCGCAATTGAAAATTCTACTCGGCTCGTTGAAAGCGTCAAGCAAGTTATTATCAACCATATACTTCCCCAAACCAGTTCCTTAGATTTTCTTCAGAAACAACGGCCCGTCTAGCAGTTAAATTTTGAGCAGTTCTTGTGGCTACCAGGGGATGACGTTTTAGAAATGCCTCGTACCAGTGACGCCTCTGTCTTGCTTTCCTAACTGCTTTGACAACAGTTGAACACTATCCAGAAGTTGCTCTTTAGTTACTGGAAAACGCACAGAAGCTAGATAGAGAATCCACTTTTCAGTAATGTTTCTTCTTTTGTCGATAAAATTGAAGGAGGTCCCATTTTCTCTCCATAGGTGTTTTTCTCCTTAAATTTATCAGAAAGTGTCATCCTTGGCACTTTAAAGTCTTTGCGGCAGAATTAACCGACATTCCGTTTTCAACAGCCAAAAGGGCTTTTCGCATGTCGTCTTCAGAATATTTGAATCGTTTTGATTCCATATCTTTTTCGAATTTCTGAAAAATTAGTATTCGTCACTCGTGGGTCCCAATAATCGTCATAGTATTTAAATCGCGTCAACTGAACAGACTATTCATAAAACGATATGACGAAGACTGGTCCTCGTAAATTTTAAATTCTATTAAGGCCAAAGGATTCTATGCGATTTTAAACTTAAATGCATTCGTCCCAGTCACCGTCAGGAGTGACGGTAACTGAGACGAGGCTTTGTTTATTATGTACCAATATTCGTCATAGCCGAATTATGGAATTTTTTCAACTTCTAACTTTGAAATTTTATTAAAATAGCCTTTTTAATCACTTAGTAACACAATTAATCCATTAGGACCTCAACATATTATGTCTAGGAACTATAGTGCCGACATCAAAGTTATCACTTACCTTAACCAAACCACTAAGAAATTATGTGAAACACATCTGTTCATTAACACTACTTTTCGCGGATTTTTAAGGGACACTGCTACCAACATGAGACTGACTTAATTTACCCCATTTGAATGCTTACATTTGGAATTTCAAATCTGAACAATCAAATAAAACTAGATGTCTCCAGATGCTTAATAATCGCAAAAATTGTTCAATTACGACGAACACTGGTTCACTGACGATTACTGGTACTTTTACCTTAGGAGTTTCGTTAAATTGTATACGCATTTATCTATGTTGATATTTTGATTGTAGTGTTGGAAATCGTATAATTTTTGAATTTAATCTTTAGTTGTGAATTTCTGTTTTAAAAGTTTTTTTAATTTTATAGTTTATATTATTTTTAATTTTCTAAGATCGTACGGATTAAGTAAGTTACTTAGATTAATATGATTTTGTGTAATTGTCTTTTTAGGTTAAAAAGTACGTAATATCAATTTCCAGTTTTATCAAATTAACTTGGAAGGTTTCATTATTTTCATAAGTTTGTTACTGAACGGTGTTTCAGCTTGTATGAGAGATAGATAGATTTTAAACAAATGGTGGGCATGTGATGGTATAACAAATTTTTAAAAAATTGCTCTGCAATATAGTTTTTCTAATTTTATTTCATTTTTTCTAATAGGTTGTACTGTTTTAAAACATCGTGGCTGTATTTAGTTTTTATTACCTGCTGCCATGGTGGTGAATTCTTCATGGTTACTAACGAAGGTTTAGGTATGTGAACAGTAGTTCTTTCTCCAATTGATTTTAAATTCTCAATTTTTAGTTTAGGATCCTTCTTATGGAAACGCAGGGGAATGAAACTCTTTCACTGTTCTATTATTCGCGACGTTTCGGAAACTTATATTATTTATTAAAAAACAAACGTGTTCCCTTCATCAGGCGGCTAGTGACAAAGAAATAAACCAAATATAGTGAGTTGTAAAAAACATGTGTGTTATAGACATAGTAACATTTGATTAATTTTAGGTAATCAACAAGAATCAAAATTTAACATAAATAAACATAACAACAATTACTTACTTGATAGATATTGGAAAAAATTGTCAAAATATATACTAATATTAGAACTATTGGTCATTTACTTAAAAACACTAATTAATAAATACTAAAACGACAAAATTTACAGAAAAAATTACACCACATGATTTACAATTAATAACTTACAACAATAATTCAGTAAAACGGCACGTTAGTAAATGCAATATTTTCACTTAGAAATCAAATAATAGTTCAACAGTTACCACGTAATATCATCGCCAGTTCTAGCAGCATTCTGTTTATTTTCTTCATTTGAATGACCCTCATCTGAACTAGATAAATCCGTAACAAAATTTTGTATCACGCTTTCAATCGTATCACTAACACTTGCCGATTTTAACTGAGAACCAGAAGGAATTATATTTTGTTTATTTACACTACTAGTTGATGTAGACGGTAAATTTGTAAAGTCTTGCACTGTTGTAGCACTCCGCAAACTTTTAGAACAAAGTATTTTTCTCGGTACTTCTAAAAAAGTTTCAGAATCACTAGATTTACAATTACTACTCTCTTGATAGACATCTGATAAGTAAGTATCACCAAATAATGATTCATGTTCATCCTCATCTGATAAAACTTCTTGTAATAACTTTTAAAGCCACGCTTGTCTCTGGCCTCGTAATAATAAGCCATTTTTATTAACACTAGAGCAATACAATTGCAAATGACACCTTGATAGGTACAAATGCCTTGTATTTACACCAAACAAAACTCAACATGAAAAATCAGATCTCAGCATAAAATAATCGGATGCGTCAACAGGAAATAAAACGAGATAGGTACCACAGCTCACAGCTTCCCAGAACACTATCGTTCTGGTGGCCGCGAGAGACCAATGTGGAATCACAATTTTTTTTTCACAAAAAAGACAATAACTGCATTTGTTTAACATTTTAATACTGGTGTAAGTATTCTATAAGTATTATCGTAAAAAGGTAGCGGCCATTTAGGATTAAGAATTTTTACCTTATTGTGGCACTCAACGTGATATAGATGGCTCGAGCGTTGATTTTACCCTAGTTGATTAGTTGCTTCGTGGCTCTCGTTGATATCGCAATTCAATCAAGAAATTAAACAATCTTCAATAGATTTTCGAATACCCAAAATCTCAGAAATACGTTCTCGCCATTAAAAATTTCACCAGATTTTGGAAAAGAAATATTTACTAATTAATTTCATGAATGAACACTTTAAGTACATTCATAAACAAAATAAATACATTAACAGTCTTAATTTAATTAAATTAACATTTGCTTTGCATATCTTAACTAAAGACACTCAATTAAAAATTATTCATTCTTTTAAGAATAAACATATTTTAGACTGTCTTTAAAATATTTATACCAATTTTGCTTTACAGGGCTTTGGTTAAAACACAATTCATATTTATTAAGTTCCATATTTTGCGAAATTCATATACCTTATCGTACGTAACCTTTTTTAAAATTAGTTTTTTGATTTTGCTTATCTAAATCAATTCGAAAAAAAATTTAAACTACGCATAATCATAATACAGAATACAATTCAATGAGGTCAATTAGTCGGCGGTCAACCTAAAGTAAATAACTTAAGTACTTACCTTAAAATATTTTTTCCAAACTATTAAAAATGTAGTCCTTCATTCGAGGGACAAAATAAATTTTTTTATACCTCGGTACGAAAATATTTCATGGAGAAAGTGTACCAAAGCATCACTTCATGCTTAAGAATTTTTGAGGTTAAGTTACTGATAAAAAATTAATAAATTAAGAGAGCAGTTTAGTGTAACAAGTTGTGTTCCTTTAACAAAACCTTAATTAATAAATTAAAAATAATGTGGAGTCGAATTACTGAATATAAAAATAAGATGCAACTTGTTCTTTGACATAAGATGTTCGATGGAAACTTACCTTTGCACCTTGAAATAAAGTGAGAATTATTGAAACAAAGGGAGGATAAGGAATTTAAATTGTGATTCACACTATAGAAAGGTTATTAACAAACCAGAAATTAGCAGAAATATAATATTTATATTGAAAATTTCACGACTACATGTTATAACCAATCAAAACTCTATATTTTACTTCGTTACCATGACAACTAAAATTTTTCCGAAATATTTTGCTTCTAGGGTACCCCGGCAAATTCTTAATAAGTGAAAATATTTCTGTCATGAAACATATGACGTTTTAGTGTTAAAATAATAAATATTATTTATCTTATTCTGGGCAAATAACAAAATACAAGAGTGAAACCCGTAAAACTAAAATAACGTAATATTTAATTTCTCTTTTAATTTAACATAATATTATTAACGACATAATTTAAGTGATTATAATAATCTCATAACCCTTTTCCGCACAAAATTGAATAAACTGTTTCCATACACTTTCTCTACATCTCTTTGTGTTCCGTGGCACTAAGTTTACTACTTCCTTCTTAATATTTTCTTGGTTTTCATAACCAAAACGGGACATTTTGCTTGCTCTTGAAACACACGTTGACAAATTGTTGGTTATCTGTCACAAAAATTCTTAGCCAACTTACTTTTAATTTTATGTGACATACGATTAAGTACTTTATTGTCAAATTATGTTCATATTAATATTATTTTAAATTTATTTTGGTCGTGAAATTTTCTTACCGAATCCCCACGTGCATGAATTAATAGCAGGAAATTTTTTCCAGTGAACGAATTTTTTAAGAAAATTTTCAAAAAATTCGTTCACTGGAAAAAATTTCCGGCAATAATTCAAGCACTAGGGAGATTACAAGTGAAAATACATATTTGCTTCTGTTCTTGTTCTGTTGCAATATAAATCGTAAACGTAAGTTTTCCACTCATTATCACTGATACTAACACAATGATTATGAACTCATCGAGTACACGTCAAAAAAGACTATACTTTTCTCCACATTTATGTGCACCCAATGAGTTGTCGCAAAAGAAACAATCCCTATCAGAACTGTCTTCGTAGTTAGTGGTTAAAGGGAACCATCGTCCACTCTAAGAAAGACTGTTGGAGATGACTTTGCTGACCTGTGCTTTCTTTGATAAAGAAGGCATCATTTCCGTACTAATTTTCTTGGCCATGCTTAAAGACACACTTTTATGCCCGTATTTATAGTCGAGCAAGGACTTAAGTTTAAAATTTGTCTTAGCGAATTTTGACTTACGGTGAGATTAAAAGCAGAATTATGCGTATACATTTTTGTGAGTTTTGATTAAGATCTACTTAAGACTAGAAATCTGAAAATCTTATCAAAAACATCATACTTATTTCCGTTCTTGTTTAAGTTTCAGTCTTAGGTTTTGGGGGCGTATTTAAAGGTCCATGTTCTGCACAAATATTTGATGAAAAATTGTTTTCTTGGAATGTTCAGCTGCAGCGTTGTATTTAAATTATTAGCCGTTTACTAATTTACTAAGTTATTGTCGGTTACATAAATGAACTCAAAAACTCGGTTCCAAAAAAATTACTACTCAAAAAATTTCTCGGAGTAAAGGCTCAAGATAAATCAATTCTTGTAACCTGTGCTAATGAGTAATAATCAAATGTTTTTCTTCCATTGTTAAAAAGGCACATCTCCACTACTTTACTATAAAATGATTTAAGTGAACTCTAAATTGTGAGGTTAAGTGGTTGTGACGTGTAATGTGGGAATGCAACTATCATTCGACGGCCTCGAATCAATGAATGGTTTCATAATTCTCTATAACCAGCAATTGCTGTGTTATTATATGTTATGTTTTTATTTACCTTCTATAATGTTCACACACTTAATCAATTTTATTGATTTTTCTAAAGCAAATGCTTTGCCAAGACGAACCAATCCACAATTGCATACGGTTTCGTCACCATAATATACTGGGTTATACTGATCTTCTGGGGCACCATACATAACACTTACATCACAATAAATAATGAAAATGTACCAAATACGAATAAATAAGTAAACCAGTAGCGCTCGCTCTTCTTTTGAACATTTGAACCATCCTAAAGACCGATGGTCCTAGATGGTGCTTTCAAATGTCTTATATCCTTGAAAAAAGCACTAAAAGCATTATCATGGAAGGAATAGATATTATTTTTAGTGGCATTTACAACTGCTATCATGGTAATTAGTGATCCTCTTTCAACAGAAGGAGCGCTAGCTATCTGTACTCTCTCCTCGTTCGTTAAAGCTTACTCAACAGCCACCGCCATTAAATGACTGTTTGGACTTTTTAAGAAAATTTTGTATTGAATTGTTTATTTAAAACGAATAAACTAGCAATTATCTATTTTTGTGATTTTTAGAAAATAGTTAAATAAAACGCTACTATTTTCTTTCTAGCGTTCTTAGCCGTTATAAAATTGGCTTTTAGTGAAAACGGCATCGCGATATTCCATCTGTTCTAGATTTATAGGAGAAAATGTTAAATTTTGAGTATCTCAATCGGATCAAGTTGCCTTGACAAAACAACTGTAACTTTTAACTTTAAAAAAGATTAAGGATTTGACTACTGTTAAAAGTGATTTATGGTAGTTTTGATGACAATTTCTACTAGTTGGGAAAAATAATTGGAAAAATCTAAAAATTCTTCACTTATATTATATAGGAAGAAGCAATTTTTAGTAGCCCGAGGGGTGTAAATTTACATAACATATTTTATTGGTGTAAGCAAAGCCCACAGCTTAATGGTTGTCAATCTCATTATAACTTAATGTACGTGTGGTTAGATCAACAATATTCGAATGGGGTTATTGTTTAGATTTTTACCTTTGAGGTAGATTGAAGAAGGTCTCATTTTTCAAGAAAAACCAACAACCAGGGAAAATGTGATGGAATGGAAACAAAATGCCATTAGAAATTTGTCCAGGTCTAAAATTAAAGCAGCGACTTTGCTACTCGAGCTTTTTTAACATTATTTTTCTTCTAAATCAAGAACGAATTGAGATATTGCGATCCCGTTTTCACTAAAATTTAAGCAATTTTATAACGACTAAGAGCGTGTAAGAGAGCAGTACCGTTCTGTTTAACTTATTTCCAAAAATAACAAAATAAGAAATCAGGTAATGCTATTTAATTCATTTGTTTTAAAACTAAAACAATTCAATAAAAAAAAATCTGTTAATAGAACATAAATGTCTTTTCAAACGAAACTTAAAATATTTAAATAGGTTGAATGGTTTACAAAATAATTAAAATGTAAATATCGAAAAATACATTGGCTCTTATTATAACAGATCCGAAAAAATGCAAAATTATACCGTAGTACAAGTTATCAAAGGATGTTTTCAAATTATGGCTCACCATCTAACTTTTCCGCGATAGCATCAATTTTGTGTTCCTTCATAGTAGTTACGACCCCTTGTGATCAATTTACGAACTTCAAAATAATTTCCAGTCATTTCTTTCACTCTCTTTATTTATAAGGATTTTTCCTGAAGTCTTCGCGATTTACCATTTTCGAGATACAGCCGCTTCGTACCCTTATCGGGACACCATGTATATGCTGAAATTAAAAAGTCCTATTTAAATCAAAGCTTAACGTTATTTCAATATTTTATACGATCAGTTTACTTAGTTATTTAACTAAATCATTTAAATTATGCCAGTTGAGGAAATATTGTATTTACACTTTGTATTGCAGATCTTGTACAATTATAAATCTTACCTTTGGGTCGGTTTATAAACTTTTCCCGCGGCATGCAATACAGCACCTTTTACCTTGGTTTGAAATATGCTGTTTATCTAAAATATAAAATATGTACACTTCCTTAATTTTAATACGCAACACAAGTGTTTCTATTTTATCTTTATCTCACACATGAGCAACTAGTGTCGGTCAAATTAATACTTTTATGGAACATATATTTAACACTCGCAATAAGTACAGTTGCATAAAATAACGTAAAAAGAGAGAAATAATGTATCTTTGGCAAGCTTGTTCATGGGGCAGTATCTTGTATAAGCAATTTACTTCGTATGTAGGTACTGGGCAACGTTTGATTAGAATAACGTCATCGTAGCATATTTGAAAAACAAGTATTTATGTGTGTCGTTCCATGATCTGCCAGTAGTAAACAATAAACGCAGAGTAGCCAAAACAAAACATACTGTTAGTGTTCGTAAAAATGTTCAAAAGTTAAACGTACAGAATAAAAAGAAAAACAAATTGTTAAAAGAAATTTTGTATAAGATAAGATATGTTTATTTTGTTCTTTACATTAAACAAAAGAATTTGGCTACACATATTTACATAAACATTGTTACGGCATTTATTTGATAACAAGAGAAGTTAGCGTTTTTAAGGCGAATTTTGCCTGTAGCTTGCAGGGCAATTGCGGTTGCGCCTGTATAAACACTTCAATTTTAATGTTTCTGGAGATTTCATTGTTTATAGGTTTCCGACCCTGGAAAGAATGTGTTTCTAAAGAATCTCAAAACGCTTCATATTCTGCTTTGACTGTTGGCGCAAAACGTGGCGATTTTCTTAATCCGAAGGTTTCTAATGTGTTCATTCCATACTATGTGAATAAAGCCGAAGAAAAATATCCCATTAAAATCGAGGAACAAGCATTAGTCTGTTTGTTTGCGCCATAAGTATCTTTTCATGCTATCAGTTTATATCTTTGTGAAAATCGTACGACACTCATTAATGACCAATAGTAAAATTAATTCATAAGCCATAACTATGGCAACCAAAAATTTTTCTGGAAATTTTGCAAGTAGATTAACCTAGCTGGAATTAATAATCGGAAATTTTTCTGTCAAATTTTATTAAATTAACAATAATTCAACATACAGATAAATACTAAAACAAATCACTTAAAATTAAAATTAAATATAACAATAAATGTAATTAACACCTTTGCTACCGACTATTTATAGTCTTTCCCATCTTTTCACTTCATGTTGAAGACCCAGTCTTTTAGCATATCCTTTGAGGTTGACTTTTCCAACTTGTACTTTTTTTCCTTAGAGAAACACTAGAACTGACCCCAGACGGAACTCTTGCTCTTCTTGGTGTTCTCCAGCGTTATAGAAACTATTGCTTTGTCAATATTTCCAAACTTTCAACTCCAAAGCGTGACATTCAGAACCTCACCAACTGCTATCGTATTCTATTATCCATCTCTGTGGGAAACTGCCGATCTTTCTTGGATGCTGTACCTGTCGAAAACCTCTACCACCGATCGTTATCGACGTCTACTGATAAGCGAGCTGCTTGATATCTTTGCATGTGTTCTTGTATCATCTTTATAGTTGTCGCGAATAACGTACCTGTGGGTCTCAGTGGATTTAACCATATAATTATTGCGCTTTGTCACTAATTAATTGTAAATTTGAATGATCTGTTGGAATGCCGCTACACTCTCGATTGCTCTGGATTAACGTTAAGGTAATTATTTGCCACACGAATTGCTGTATAGCTTTTGAGTTAATTATCAGTAGATGCGATCGTACAAAAACTTTTATACTGCGATCGCCTTCTTCAGAGACGTAGTGTGAATTCTCGGCCAAAGTATATGCGGGCAGTTTGGCCTGTATCACTATTGAACTGTTGAATTATTACTTGATTGGTTTATATTGTGTTTTATCTCTATATCTCTTATGTCTATATGTATGTGTGTATATCGTTGTGATCGAAGTCTAGTCATTCGATAATTATATTTCTACCATCTTACAGTTTGTTTCTTGTGTCTATGGGATCCTAATGGCTTTGAAAGATCTCTTACACGTCAGGCTAGGTGGCGTCCTTATAAATTCTCTTTGCAGCGTAGAAGTCTTCGTACTACGATTCTGAAACAAGCCCACGACCACTTTCCGATTATTGGAGCTGCCGGCGAGGTTTCGACACTGTTACATACGTATATAGTTTGTTTGCAAATAAACCGAAACAACATAAATCAATAATTGTAATAACAAAATAAAAATTATAAAAATTACAATAAATATTAGTTTTCAATTCAAAATTAATCAATTTTTTTTGCTTCTCCATTACTTCCCTCATCCATTCGATTCCTTCCTCATTATTTCCTATCAAATATCCTTCTACCTCTTCCTTCCACAATCAATTCATTACATCCTTCTTTTATGTGTTCTAAGTTTTCTCCTCCATCTCCGCACAGTCTGCACAATCTATCCTCGTCCTTCCACCAGTTTCTTCATTCTTCATTTTCCACTCTAAATCTTGCTAATAAAAGAAAACAAATTGTTAGACGAATTTTATATGTCGAGTTTAATTTTAAGATCAGGTACCTTTAAGTTTCAGTTTTACACAGATTTAAATTATAATAATTTAATTTATGAATTATAATCTACAAGAAATTTTGTACAATGTGCAATTGTAGAATGGGTAACTTTGTCATTTAGAAAATACAGCTTCGCTTAAATTAGAAAAGTTGAGCAGAAATTCAGAACAGTTTGATAACATGAACAAACTTCAAATGTATCGCTTACTTTCTGAGATAATTTAAAAAAATCTCCGATACGGTTAATGGTGAAAAAGCAAGTAATTCGTCATTTTGTAAGTATTTTTTAATCCATGGCATGCTTATATGTAAGATACCACACAATTTAGCATTTTTTAAAATCGAAATCAAAGTAGGCAGTGACGCTTCTCAAAAGCTTATTTTTTGTAATTCAATGACATAACTTTTGACATAGCTATTTTACTTCCATTAGTTTAAGATTTATTCAGCAAATAATTCTAGCAAAATTATTGACATAGCGTATACCAAGTTACATACACATTTTGTTAACATAACTTGAAACGCTACTTCGGAATTATCTAAAGAAACAATGGAAGAGTCAACTACCAAATCTTAACAAAACTTATTAAAATAGTAAATATTTAGAGTGTCTACCGTCAACTTCCTAAACATTTTATTTAATACCACCAACATTTAGACTATACTAAGGTGTTTAAAAAACTAGCTAGTTTTATGTATAAAATTTAATGAGGAAAGTGTAGGCTTTACGGAATTTGGCGCCTAAAAGTATATTATTTAGATATAAGAGGTTGGTAAGGGTGTCAAGCTAGAGATTTGACGATCAAGGGTGAAGTACTTCGTTTTATGTTTTATGTGTATAATCATTAGAAATAAATAACTTTAATACAAAACTTGAGAAGTGTTTGGAACAACTTCATCCTGACTTTTAGTATCTACAAACTCAAGTGGGATAGACACGATTTTAAATTGATTTTAATTTCTGCACGTAATACGACAATGGATGATTCAGAAGCTGGGACTGCGGTAGGAGTTTTTAATATGGACGACCTTATTACATCGACGGTAAAAGCATTATTATTGCAACAACAATTAACACCTAAGAATAACCGATTATCAAACAAAGAGCTGAGCACCTACTTTCCACAAGTACGTGGAGAAGATGGTGACGTCCAAATTTTTATTGATCGAGTGCAAGCAGTTATGAATACACACAAAATATCTGAAGATGTTTATGGCAATAAGTAGCGGTTGGGAAATTTGAGGGGCGTTGAAGAGATGGTACCATTCCAAAGTTGAATATGTGAATATGAAGTGGAGCGAGCTAAAGGAAGAAATAGAAAAGATGTTTGTGTCAAGACCTGATAAAGTTAACTTAATGAGAAAATTTGAGGGGCAGGCGGTGGAAAAGAAATGAGAAGTTTTCAATTTATTTTCACGACAAGGTAGCATTGGGAAATAAAGCAGGGCTTACGGAAGCAGATATACTTGACTACTTAATTGACGGGTTTGATAATAGTGCTCTTCAGTCACAAGCACGAATTAAGGAATTCAAATCGTTGTCAGACTTATTAAGAGTAATGAATTCTATTTCAGCCACTGATCGTGAATTTAATCGTATGGAAAAAGCCAAGTACACCTTCCAGAAGTTATGGAACTAGCAATCCTATAAATTCTGTGCCACCTGTGAGATGTTTCAACTGCAGCCAAATGGGTCACCTAGCTACCTCATGTACGAAACCGAAGAGAGAAAGGGATCCTGTTTCCGATGTGGAGAATTATCTCATAAATATCAAGATTGCCCTAACAAGAAACCTGCTGCGTTTGTGAAGCAAGAAAAAGCAGACACAACAACAAACATGGTATGTCTAAGAAGTGATAGGTTGCCTTCAGCATACTTAATTAATTTTAGTTTTTCTATTTGTTATGATAATCACATCGTACACAAATTCCGATGGTCGCACTTGACACGGGTTCACCAATAAGTTTAATTAAGCTCAATTTGATTCCGACTTCTGTATATGTTAAAGGAGATGCACCTGATACGTTTTGGGTATTAATGGAACGAAATTGAATGTACTTGGGTTCTTTGAAACTCCAATTATGGTAAACGATTTGACAATTAATGTAAAATTTTATGTGGTCCCTGATAACACTATGTCATACCCTGCATTGTTGGGTCGCGATTTTATTTCAAACAAAGAAATGATGGTATCTTTTGAAGCTTCAGATGTAGTTATTAAGTCAAATTTGGATATGACTTCTGAACTTGAACTTTTACACATAGATTGCATAGAGGAGGATAGAAACCTTAATTTTGATATTACCAAACTGAATATTGGTCCCAAGTTGAGCGCAATTGATAATAGGAAATTATGTGATTTATTTCTTTTTGATTATATCAATAATTTTAGGTCACCCTCAAAGATTGACGAATAATTTTGAGATGTCGATACATGTTAAACATGATCAACCTATTTTCTTTTAGGCCAAGGCGATTATCATTTTATGAAAAGGAACAATTGCAAATTATATTGGACGATTTGTTAACTGAAGGAATTATACGTGAGAGTAACTCACCTTACGCTTTTCCGATTGTCTTAACTAAAAGAAATGTGGCAAATTACGTTTGTGTTGTGACTATAGGGAACTTAATAAGATAACTATTAAAGACAATTACCCTACTCCGCTTATTGACGATCACTTAGACACGCTAAAAAATAAATCTTATTTTACCTCATTGATTTGCAAAATGGTTTCCATCATGTTAGAATGTCTATCGATTCTGTAGCTTTAACTTCCTTTGTAACACCTTTAGGGCAATTTGAATGGCTCTACATGCCTTTTGGTTTGACAAATGCACCTCGGGTATTTCAGAGATTCCTTGACAACGTTTTTGACAAATTAATAAGAGATGGAAAACTTATTATTTATTCAGATGACATTATGATTGCGACTGAAACAATCGACGAACATTTTAATATTTTGACCGAAGTATTTAAGTTGTGTGGAATTTTCAAATTGAAGTTAAAATTAGAAAAATGTCGATTTGTATTTGCAGAAATTACTTACTTGGGTTATTTAGTAAATAAGGATGGCATTCGTCCGAGTCCTGAAAATGTCAAAAGTGTAATTGAGTATCCCATACCTCGAAGTACTAAAGAAGTTCAGAGATTTTTAGGGCTTGCCAGTTATTTTCGCCGTTTTATTCCTAATTTTCGGTAGTTGCTAAATCTTTGTATGATCTACTTAAGAAAGGGGTAGAGTTTACTTTTGATGATGTTGAAATTCGGACAATTGAGATTTGAAACAACTTCTGTGTAGTTCCCTATTCTGTCGTTTATTCCCTAAGCTGCACACTGAACTACATTGTGATGCAAGCGCTTCCGGTTTTGGTTCGATATTTACGCAGAAACAGTTTGACAATAAATTTAGACCCGTATTCTATTTTAGTAAAAGGACCACCCCTGTGGAGGCAAAGTATCACAGTTTTAAATTAGAGTGCCTCAGTGTTGTTTATGCTATTAAAAGATTTCACATATACTTATATGGTATTCACTTTAGCATTATCACAGATTGTGATAGCTTCCGTTTAACACTTAATAAACAAGGTATTAATCCAAGAATAGCTCGTTGGGCTATGTTCTTGCAACAATATGATTTTGAAATTTGTCACAGACCTGGTAAGAAAATGTCACATGTTGACGCCTTAAGTAGATGCAATTCTGTTCTTGTCTTGAATGTAACACATTTGAACAAATCTTGGCTGTAAGACAAAATTCTGATCCTGTCATACAAGAAATAAGAGACGGTCTGGAATTAAGCGAGGACAAACATTTCGAATTACGCGATGGTCTTGTCTATCGAAAACTCGAGAGCAAACTGTTATTTTATGTTCCCAATCTATGGAGAATGCGGTTATTCGTTCATGCCACGACGACTTAGGTCATCATGGTTTTCCGAAAGTAATTGAGCAGATATTAAGGTTATGGGTTTCCTCAACTCAGAGAGAAAGTGAAAAAAACACCTTCAGAATTGTTTAAAATGCATTGAGTTTTCACCCGCTTCTGGAAAAGCAGAAGGATATTTGCACAACATACCTAAAGGTAAATTACCTTTTAATTGTATTCATATTGACCACTTCGGCCCCTTAGAAAAAACAAATCGTGGATACAAATATATACTTACCGTGATCGACGCTTTTACAAAATTTGTGAGACTTTTCTCTTGCAAAAGTACAAAAACTGAGGAAGTCATAAAATGTATGAAGACTTATTTTCGCTTTTATAGCAGACCAAAAGATAGTTAGTGATAGGGGAGTTGTTTTTACCTCTTCTGACTTCAGAGATTTCACTCAGCCGAGTTCATTGAACACATATTAATTGCCGTAGGTACACCCTGCTCTAATGGACAATGTGAACGTGTACATCGAGTAATTACACCAATGATTTCTAAATCTCAAAATTATAATAAAATTAAATATGACGCGAAACCAAGGAAACACATACAATATTCAGTTGGCGATTGAAGTTGCGATCACTAATACTGATAACGCCTCTGGGGTTAATAAAAAGCTAATGCCTAAGTTTAAAGGACCATTTTGTAGTTAGGAAAGTGTTACCTAACGACCGTTATTTGATTTCAGATATTGATAATTACTAGTTTAGTCGAACTCCCTATTCGAGCATAGTGAGTCCGGATCACATAAGGTTTTGGCCAAAAATATAAATCGGTTTAAGCTATTGCGTTTCTGTTATTGCTTTCAGCAAAGTGTTTTCCTTTGAATTAATTAGGATTAAGTATTTTTGTTTTACATTGTTTTATATATAATCTATGTTGTACATTACTCCTAGTGCATGTCGTGGTCAGACATGTGTCAGGCTTGCCGAACTGTAGGCTCTAACATTTGAATTTGGCGCCTAAAAGTTTATTATTTAGATATAAGAGGTTGGTAAGGGGTTCAAGCTAGAATTTGACGATCAAGGGTGGAAGTACTTTCGTTTTATGTTTATGTGTATAATCATAGAAATAAATAACTTAATACAAAACTTGAGAAGTGTTTGGAACAACTTCCATCCTGACTTTTAGTATCTACATGAAAACAAGATCAACCAGTACATAAAATGAAAGAGAATATCTTTTTACCTTTTTAGTAAATTTCAACGTGGGATCCATTCGTGGCCCTACACACGTCCAGACGATATTCCACTTCCCGCCAGCTATTCGCCAACATACCAGGTGTAACAGTCTCAACTGCAGCCAGGGACTGTTTTGGGCTCTAAACCCACGAAGCACGGATCTGTTCAACAGTAGCTTCAGAAGTTCTCGGTCTACCTGGTGATTTTCCTTTCAAAATGCTACCGGTTTCCTTGAAATATTTTAGCCAATTACGGATAGTAGTTGGTGTAGGTGCTTCACCGCCATACTAGCATCTAAAATTACGTTGAACTGTTATAACAGATTCACTTTGTAAAAGCCAAATGACACACTGAGCCTTTTGTTGCGGAGTAGCCATTACACTGCACTGAAAACCAATGTCAACAATGCCAGAATCTGAATGGCGGAAACTCAAGGTCAAGCAGGCCTGACAACTGCAGTTAGTGAATTTGCGCAAACTTGGACAATTACCTTGTACAGATTTTATAGCATGTTAAAACCAGATAGTTCTTTTTCAAACTTCCTGTATTATTAACTACTATCATGAGAAAATGTATAAAAAAAACTAGAAACTTATTCTTAATATATTCAAGTTTGGGGAAGTTGTGGAATTAAGAAAGAACTTTTGCACATTAGTTCGCATAATTTAACAAAGTTGGACACACACATATTAATAAAATTTACTGTTGTTTTGAGACCTTTCAATTACTTATATTTGCAACCGAAATTGTTCTCAAAACCACGATTTTTTGTTGCGTTTTAAAGATAACTTTATAAAATGTGCATTTATAACATACTTATGCAATATTTCAGCAGAATTTAAAAAAAACAAACAAACACACATATTACTTTTAAACAACATGAGACGAAACATGATGCTTTTTAAATGAACGAGTAAATTCATAAGAAATAATGCGCATAATTGAAGAGTGCTTGACAAAATACGAATTTTAAAGTATTTATTGTAATTACAAAAAAACAAACCCGATTGTTTTTTTAAAGGAAAAAGGGAGTTATTTAAGTAAATTGTTAGATTAGTCGCAGGCCTGATGAAAATTTTGTGGTTCACGTCGCAACAAAATTGTCCCAAATAGAATGAAATTATTTAGATCTGTCAATGGCAGTTGTTCTGGGCACCAAATTAAATTGAAATTCGATAATCGCTGACCGTGTAATTAATCGAAAAAAAATAAATTGGATATTGAATATATCGCCTAGAGAGTGATTTAAAAATTAAATTTATTTTACACAAAAAGTGTTTATTAAAAACATTAATTATGTGAAAAACAAACGGTTTGTTTTACTGTTTGCAAAAGAATAAAGTGAAGTGAAAACACTGAGGGCAAAGCAAAAGTTGCAAATTTAATAAAATAAGTCATTTAAATTTCCGAACGGATTTTAATAATCTTATTTCTATTTACAGTTGGAATTTCAGTTTCACCAAAGTTGCATCTCTACTGTTTTACTTAGCGAAATTAACGAGAGAATATTTCAAGACCTAAAATCTGTTACTTCCTTCAGTCTGTAGAAATGGGCAATAAACCTAAACCCCCGGATGATTACAACCGTACTATTGTTATTGGCACGTTTTATTTTAATTTTATTTGTTTGACGCACGTGCAAATTATTTAAAGAGAAACCTTAAATTAAAATGGATAATTAGTAGATTAGCATCACAGAAATTAAATCTCATCCTATGGAAAGTTCGTGTTTTACAAGCGTTCAGGATCGTTTGCTACACAAACACCCAAGATTTAAAGTCCAGAGTCCCTTTTTATCTCTCAGACTGTATCTATGCAAATCTGTGCCGAGTGTGATCTGTATGCATGCAGTCTTGTCCGTCCTTAGGCAGTTTAGCAATTTGTGATCTCACCCTCGGCAATGATTTATCACGTCTTCTCTCCTTGATTAACATTATTAAAATTTTTACTCATCAATTTTATATTGCATGATAAAGTTATAAAACATTACATTATGAGAACCAATAAATAAAAATTTTTAAAATGCGTAGGAATGAATATTCAGCAAGAGTCGGAAAAGCTTTCGCAAAACTTTTTACGGTGTCAAATTTTTGGACAAACGTTACGAATGATAAGATGAAAGTTTATTTATGCAAATTTTGTCCCTACGGCAGAGCACTTTTTGAATAAAGTATTTATTTTTTATCGTGTCCAATAAAGAATGAAAAGAACTAACAAATATCTACATCACACTTTTTTCTTGTTGCAAAATTTTTATTATTAACTCTGTCTTTAGGTAGCTCAAAAAGTCCTTTTTGAAATATTTCCGATAACAATTATGATTAGATTAATTTGACAAAAAGGTGTAAACCCAGACACGACGTAATTAAAATCGAGATGCAATCGCACTTTAATTGCAGTTGCCTGCGGTGGGTATGTTCGGCTTGCTTGTTACTGACCACGTTAAATTATTATCTTCTACCAACACAGTATCTATACCGGTTGGTGATGTGTAGAATAATATATCAATTCGATCATTTTTAGGATAAACAGTTTCAAAAGATTACTGAATTTATTATTACAATTATTAATCGGTTTGGTCTAAGAAAAGAGCAGGATTATTTTCTTTTTAATCATTTAATTGATTTTTATATCTGTTGCAGCTAATGCAGCAAGTATTAATTAACATTTTTCGTTTTTTGAGACTCACCTCAAAAATTACAATACGTAAAACTATTTTTGTAATTTACTAAATTATACAAGGGTGTTTCTTGCCATAAACTTGTTCAATTTTCCTGAAAATAATTTAAAACCCAAAGTTTTAGATTTTAATTGAAGATTAAGCTAATTCCTGAAAATATTTAATATTTGTCTATGTCAAGAACAATATCTTTTTTTTTTTTTTAATTCAGTTGTATTATAACAGTTATATTTTATTCAAATTATTTTACCTAAAAACGCGTTTAAATAAATTTTGTATAACGTAAATGTGCGATTGGAAAGAATTTATGACTTAAAGTTTCAATTTGTTTCTGGGCTCAAATGTCGTTAGGGTAAGACGCAAAAATACAATAATAGGGTATATGCAAGCAACACAGATTTTGGATAAAATACACTTATTATGTCAAAGTATGAATTATAATTACATAATCAAGAAGGAACAAAAAATATTTAGTTGCACTAATTTTGTAATAAAACCATTCAAAATGTAGCAAAATTAATTACATAAACCACCTGATTAGAAACGCTATACGATTGAATCTGACGTCATAATTTTGTAAACAGTTTTGTTTATACTGCGTTTATACTTGAATTGCCACTGATTTCGTTAAAGACTCATATGTGTTCGATATACATTGTCTTGGTCAATAATATCTATAACTTCATCTCAGTGGTTGAGTCCGACTGTTGGTCAGTACAGGGTGTCCCCAACGATAGAGTAAAGTAAGTTTTCACTTAGCCAGTATTCTGGCGTAAAAATGTATTGACAGGGGGTAGAGGCAAGAAACGCCCAGCCTTGGCAGAGTGTTCCACAAAAAGCATGGCGTAAAAAGTATGATTTTTTAAATAAAATTGGATTTTATTTTATTCTACGTCATATGACATGCTGAAATTTGATAGTTCTTAGATATTCGCATTCAAAGATTAAAATTGACATTTTCATACAATATTTCTGTTATTTACAATTCAGAATTTTGATAATTAGTAAAAGGACGAAGTAATATTGCATGAATGTTTAGTTTAAGAAATATTTACAATCTTATTTACAGCGTCTTTATTATAGCCATTCAAATTAGAAAATTTTAAACTAAAAAATTTCAATTTTTTTTAAATGGCACGCCTTGCATATTTTTGTTTTATTTTATTAAGTATTAAGCAGCTATCCATTTTTATTAAATATGCTCTATACCTACCTTTAACAGATTTTAAGAAGTTTTGAATTTTTCAATCCAACTACGTTATAGACATTATAAGATCAATGTAGCAATGGTAGTAGTTATAACAAAGAAAAGAACAATAAGTTTATTCAAATATAATTTAATTAAATACCTATTCATTATATCATCTTAATAAATGTTCAAACAGATAGTCTGCTTGTTGAATACACAAGTTTATCTTTTGCTGGGTCTCACTTCCGGATAAATTTCAGATGTCACTGTATGACAGACTTTTAAAATTTGTTTTTAAGGAGAGTAGTTAGTTTATTTACGTATATCCAATTTTTTATGTATCCTCATAAAAGTCCAAGTACCATCTTGGTATTACGAATTTATTTATTTATTTATTTATTTATTTATTTAAATACAGCCGCACCACAGCAAAAGCCAATTATGGGCGGGAACAGCAAAATACAAAACTAAAACGAATCGGATAATATAAACGTAAAAGTAATTAGACGTAGGTACAGATATAATCCAAAACAAATAAAAGTAGTAACGTTAACGTTAAACAAGGTAAATAATGTAAATCGATCAACCAACTAGGAGTCGCTACAGAATGATTTTATCTCGGATATGGACGTATGAAAAATATCAAATTTACGTAGAGCACTGCTGCTGCATACAGAGAAAATAGGAGATGACTCCAACACACGCGTACGGGAGTGGGTAGGTAGAAAGTGGTAGGAAAACGAGACCCAGGTCGAGGAACGGAAAAGATAATTTTGCCAACAATTCAGGACAATCGACAAGGTAATGAATAAGTTTGTATAGAAAGAGAAGAGAAAAGGTGGCGCGACGACTACTTAAATCGGAAAGGTTGAATCTAGCCAAAAGATCAGATTGAAACCTCTAGAGGGTAATTCCATCAACGTGAAAAGCTAGAAATTTTAAGAATTTGCGTTGAATGTTCTCCAGAGCGTGGATATGAGCCTGATACGTAGGGTTCCAAACTACCGAGGCATACCCAGTCGAGTTCGAATGAGGGTTCTGTACAGCAAGAGAGGTAAGTCAGCGCTTAAAAATCTCTAGAGTTTCTGATAATAAAACCAAGAGTTTTAAGTGAAGATGAAACAATAGATCGAATGTGCGAACTAAAGGACAGAGACGATTCAAAAGTGACACCCAGATCTTTAAAAGCGCTAGAGCGAGTAATGGAGTCGGAAAAAGAATAGTTAAAAAGAATTGGGGACTTTGCTCTGGTATAAGAAACGATGTGACATTTAGAAACGTTCAGATCTAAGTGGTTAGACCGACACCATTTATCAAAAGATCAAGCCTTTTCTGAAGCACAAGAGCATCAGACATATTACGTATAACCTGAAATATCTTCATGTCATCCGCATACAGTAGGCAATGATAATCGAGAGTAGGTGCGACATCATTGATAAAGATATTGAATAATAGGGGCCAAGAACAGAGCCTTGGGGTACGCCCGAAGGGACACTTGAGACACGCGACCGGAAGCCAAGCAGCTCAACAAATTGGGTATCATATAACTCTTGAGTAATTGTACTAAGTTGTTACTCAAACCAAAAGCGTGTAGCTTCGAAATGAGAATCTCATGGTTCAACCGATCGAAAGCCTTACTAAAATCGGTATACACAACGTCGACCTGGAAACCAGAATCCAAGGATTCAGCAAGAAACTGGTGCATAACAGTTAAATTGGTAATTGTGGAACGCCCTCTAATAAAGCCGTGTTGACAGCTGTGAAGCTTTTGGGAGATCCTAGAAGCGATGTGGTTATATAAGCAAAATTCGAAAAGTTTTGAGAAGTTACAGAGAAGCGCGAGGGCGATAGTTAAGAACATTGATCTGCCTTTTTATGAACGGGAACAATTGAGCAGATTTCCAATCAACAGGAAAGCGTCTGTGTTGAAGGATCAGATTGAATATGTGAAGTAACGGCGTCGACAGCACAGAAATGCAGTCTCGCAAGAAGAAGGCAGGGATGAGATCAGTGCCTGCGGTAAGTGTGGGTTTAATCTTTTTATAGCGAAAAGCAGATTAGACTCGACGAAATGTTTAGCAGAGAGATCACGTCAACAACCTGATGTTGAGGTACAAAAAAGTGGTGGGCATGTACGTCGCTAAAGCAGCTACTAAAATAAGAAGCAAAAAGTTGACAACATCATTTTGGCCGTCACTGTGAGCACCAAGGTAAGTCATATTAGAAGGTATACCGGAGGAATTTACGAGTAGATTAATGTAAGACCAGAAATGATTAGGGTTAGACCTAATATCGGTCTCAATACGTCTCAAGAAGCATTTATGAGAAGTCTGAATATCAGTCTTATATGCTGCGCAGCATTCTAAACCGATGAAGAGAAGTAGGGTCATTAGATGATTTATAATTCAGAGAGAGTACTTCAGCTTGATATCAGAGATGATAGCATTAGAAAACCATGGCGGATATTTTGTTCTGGATTTTGAGAGACTTAGGGATAAACGCATTGAATGAGTTATAGATAACAGAATATAGTTTCTGTAAAGAAGAATCAACGGATGAGTCTGTCAAGATAGGGGTCCATGATAGGGAAGAAAGATGTTCATATAAGGAGGTGTAGTTACCTTTTCTAAAGTTGTAGGACACATGAAGATTATTTCCAAAAGTTTGTGGAAATTGCCAGGTAAGCTGTGGAAAATCTTATGAGAAGGGTAGGATGATGGAGGTCCTCGTCAACTATTGATTGCAGTTCCTGTCAACCAGACATGGTTTGATGACAATAAAGATCAAGTAACTTATTGTGGAATTGCGGACAAAGTTGAACTGCTCAAGAGACAGTAAGTGCAAAATTATTTAATTTTTGAACACGTTCGAGGTACAGCCTGAAAGGGAGGAGGCATATTCGGAACAAAGTTAAAATCACCCAATACAATGAGATCAGGTCCATGGGTAATGTGAAGTAGCTCACAGTGCCTCAAACAGTGTGATCACGTGATCATAAGACACGATTTGGGATATGTAAACAGCGACAAGACAGAATCTAGCACCAGAGGTACTTATGAATACAGCAGAAATATCGATATCGAGAATAGACTGAAATAAAGGAGAGATTGAATACAAATCTATATGCTGCACATGAAAGTTGAATTTTACCGCAATGAGAACTTCTCCACCTCTAGATCTGGATGTGGCTTCGTGTGACCGGTCACATCTAAAGATGTTGAAAAGAGGGGGGAAAGTTCGGAATTATTGACAGAGGTCGCTTAACCAAGTCTCAGTGATGACAAAATATCGATGTAAGAGATAGAGGAAACACCGTTGAGAAATTTTGTGTTTTAGTGTTAAGGCCCCTAACGTTTTGATAGTAAATAAAGACAGAGCGGAAGAAATATGAGATGAAAAAGCAGTCAGGAGAGTTGGCGGGAGAAGGGGGTAATTGCTATCCGGAACCTACCAAATCTGCTTTTAAAGCAGTCAGCTTTTGACATAGACAGGACAGTTCCTATCCCAAGCAGCGTGATCAGGTTTAATGTTGGACAGAATCTTGCTGAGACTACAGCAATTAGAGCACTTCAAAAAATCAGATTTACAGTCACCAATAGAATGTTGTTCAGCACACTTAGGGCATACCAACGACTTACGGCAGTGCCGAGACGAATGGTGGAATCCGCAACAATTGAAGCATCGAATAACTTCTAATGCATCAAACACAGGGCAAGAATTGTACCCAATAAATATATGTCTAGCCGAAAGAGCAAATCTGTAAGCAGCAGCGTCGACCTGTAAGACAGCCTGAAATGAACTTTTGTTCTTCCTAAGAGGGTTGACCGAGATACATTTGATACTGGAGGGACCAAATAAATCAGCATTTTGTACACCAGCAAACTTGACAATAGTCTCCGGGCTGTGCAACTCAGTCATCCCAGTGACTCTTATGCTTGGATGGAGCTTGGTGGGTTCAGTCACTTGATAGTTTTCTGAAAGGTTGACGGACGCCATCTGTTTCAATTTCCCGGCGCTGTCATTAGAAAAGCAACTAACGAGAATACCACCACCAGCAGTATGCTTCACACCGACGACACCTAAGCCAGAGGATATAGGGTCCACAGTACGTAAAATATCAGCCTTAGTAAAAGATTTACTCTGCTGAGTCTATGGTTTATTCAGAACAGAGGATGTAGCGATGTTAGCATAAGGGCGACGGTTTGGCATCTGGAGCTTTTAGATAGTACAGACGAGAGATTAGACTGCAGAGAATTCAATGCTTTGGATTTCAGTGACAAGACACCAGCTTCGACAATAGAATTTACGTCCTTAGAAATCTTCTCGATCAGATGAGATTTTAATTCACCAATTTTGAATCTAATTTTTGAACAATATTATTCATGTATTTATCCAGGTACGAATTAATTTTATCTTCAAATGTGGCTGAACAGAGAGAAATACAAGATTGGCATTTTCAAATCCTCCTTCGTACGTTCTAATAATGTCAATTATATTCTTGGGTAAATTAACGCAGTGTAGTGAAACGGCTTATTACAAGGACCACTACAGCTAAGTGCAGGTAGTTTTGACCCACAAGGATCAAGCATTGGAGTTTGTGATTTTGCGGTCAAGGTGAAAACGTTTCTGATACAAGTGTCGAACTTACCGATAGCGTCCATTAGGTAACACGTAAACAACAAAATCAACTATAACGCACAAAGTACATGTAAAATTCACTGCATTTTAATTGCACTGGGAATAACAAAAGGCATAATGTTCACACTGCATACAAGAATTTTCAATTAATATAAATATTCAAATTATATAGAGGCACAACGTACCTACCATGGATAAACCATAATTGCCACTTTTGCGGATGATACGGCCATGCTGGCGACTTACCTCAAATAACAGACTGATCAACTACAACAACATCTGAACTTACTAGGAATGGACTGAAATGGAAAATAACGATCAACAATAAAAAGTCAACTTAAATCAGTTTCACAAACAGGCGCTTAATATGACCGCAGGTTAGATTCAGCAACAAGCTAAAGCTGATGAAGGCAGAAATTAAATAACTCGGATACATCTTGACGAAAAACTCACCTGGGTCGCACACATCACAGCCAAAATGAAACAGTTAGACATAACAGCAAAACAACTAAATGCATTAGTTGCTTGAAAGTCGGTCCCAACTTTCCCTCTCAAATAAATTCTTGTTATATAAAATAATACTGAGGCCCATATGGACTTATGGAATACACCTGTGCGGCTGTGCCAAGCCATCCCACACAAAAATATTAAGGTTCCAATCCAAAATCCTCCAACATCCCAAATGTACCATGGTACATACATCCGTAATGGTACATTTCACACCGGCCTCAAAGTTCCTTATATAAACAAAGAAATCCAACCTCTACAATCTGAATCTAGCAAGACGCGGAAATAGTCTTATAGAACAGCTATCCTACCAAGCACCAATTTCAAGAATACTTAAGCGGAAATGGCTTACAACCCAAGTAAAACTAATAATTGTTTATTATACCGGGTTCTTTTTTTAGTTACACATTTACCTATGTGTACTTTTAAATGAAAAAATATCAAATCATTAGTGCGATATAGGCAACCAGTTATACCACACGTTATACTTGCACAAATCTGCACAAGTTGGGTTAGAATTATTTTTTTTGTCCAGAACTAATTTCTTTATAAATTATTAACGCAAATCACCAAGAAACTAGCTAGTAAATTAACATTTTATCAATGAACTGTAACAATATTTAATATGTATTCATTGCTTTAATGACCTAATAAATACTCAAAATGTCTACCTTGCCTTTCGAGACAATAAGCTAAGCGGTCTTGAAAGCAACGTAAAGAATTTTGAACAAATTGTGGATTCATTTCATTACATGCAGTGCGTATACGATCTTATAATTTGTCTAAGTTTTGAATGGGTACATTATTACTAACTTTGCCTTTTAGGTTACCCCATAAAAAAAATCATTAGGAGCCAAGTCTGCTGATCGGGGTGGCCACAAAATAGGACCAAATCTTCCAATCCAGCGTCTTTCAAAGTGTCGTTTAAAAAGTTTCTTATTATATTCGTCGAATGTGCCGGAGCACCATCTATTTGCCACCAGGGTTCAATAATATTAAGCCTTTCAATTGCTGGAAAAATAGGCTAATAAGAGAGTTATTTACGCAACCTAGCCAAACATTAACCTTGTGGGGGTGCTGTGTTCGAGTTAAGTTTTGGAAATGAGGATTGGTACAGGAGTTGACCTCCCCATTGATAGTAAAGGTAGCTTCATCAGTAAATATTATTTTACTTAAAATTTCTTCATTTTTATTCAACGAATTGAACATTGTTTCACAAAAATCGGTACGCTTTATTTTATCTTCCTCGGTAAGTTGTTTGAAATTTTATAGGGTTTATACTTAAATTCTTTTAGGGTTCTGTATACCGAGCTACACAAAATTTCAAAATGTTTGGCCACATCTAAAAGTGATCCTGTAAGCCGTTCCTCAACATAACAGAGGATATTTATTTCATTTCTTCGGTTAGATTTCTATGACCAGTTATAACCCAACCATCTCTTTTAAATTTGTTAAAAATATTGAGAATGGTTTTGCACAAGGTATAGGCCTTTCAGGATAGTGGACTGAAACATATCCCGAACTTTTATCAAGCTACGATTTTGTTGGTACCACATAAGCATTGTCACGGTGTCCTAAATGTTTAAACCAAGGTAAAAATTAAAAGGAATTTGTTGAAACAGAAAATAGCAATTAACTATGAAAGATTGAAACCAGAAAAAAAACAATAAAACTTTAAAATTTTATTTTTTATTTCTCCTAAGTTATAAAATTTGAAAATAGTTTTAAAATTTTTCCTGTAAGAACGGGATATTTTTGTTTTTAACGAAATTTAATCAAAACTTGAAATCAATTTCAAGAATTTTCAGAATCTGATCAAACTAAAATAGGTTGTTTTTAATTGTCTCATTTCACTGCGCTTGCTAAATGGTCCACTTGCACAAACGCCCACGTTATTACACAAGAAAAAAAAAACATTATTAAAAACTTGCCAGTATAAATTTGTGTTCAATTTTTTTCTGGTGCTTTATCATGTATTTTTCTTGATTATCGGCAAATGGTTGAATAAGTGGTTGAACTCACTATGGGCAAGATAATGTTGATGTAGACAATTTTTAACATTTCGAAATCTATTCTGTAAATTTCTTTCAAATTTAATATAGGGTGTGTACAAAATCTTCAAAAACTGTTTTAATTTTTTTATCTGGTCTATATTTTTTATTATAATAATTACCATCCTTTTTTTTCTATATTTTGGAGTTAATTTTAACATTCTTTATTAATTTAGAATACGTCTTTTTCTGTTTCATTTTGTATTTTGTTTCTTTCTAAAGTCTAATTCATTTGTTTATGCAAAGTTGTTTATAGGACTAGCATGCTTTTGATGCATTTTTCAGTTTTGGGTACATACAAGAACTTTTACAGATCGTCTTGGTCTTACAAAAATTTAATATTGATATTAATTGCTACAAAAATAATATTATCTTTATTTTAAAAATTTATTACTGTATAAAGATAAATTTTAATACTACATAAAGATAAAAGGTAACTGTGTCGTCAGCAGAAAGAAATGCGTACAGATAAGATTAATTTCTTTCATTTTTATTCCATCATTTAAAGATTCCAAAAAAAAAAGGACTTTTATCTGAAGCTTCTTTATTGTTCTTGAGCATCTACCTTTTTCAAGGTGTCACGGAATAACACCTAATTTAAATTAAGAGATAAATGTCAGTCTTAGACAAAACGCTACTGTTATATTACTTCAGAATTTTTTGTGTCAAGTGATGATTATTAACTAAGTTGCTTATGTTACATTTAACACAAGAAGCTTTAACAATATACTTTGTTTAATAAATCTGTGCTTCTTTTCCGTTTCAGGTAAAATACTGCTTGTTAATCCTAATCTGTTTATTTACGTTTCGCCGACAGGTATATTACCCTATTGTGTTTTGCCTGATTAACCTTTCGTAAAATCAAGCTTCATTGAATTTATTGTTTGCATTAAAGCCACTTGTGAAAAGATACCTTATTTAAGAGAGCAACTTAAATGCTTCTGTCAAGTATGCATTTTTCTTTGATATTCTGTTTGTATTTGATCCGCTTAACTGAAAAATATAAAAGCCATGTTTTTTCAAGATGTTTTTCTTTATCTCTAAAATTAGATCGATTAAAATATTATTTTATTAAAATTATTTTCGATAGTTATTCAAGATAAACGTAATAAGCAACGATCAAAATAAAAACGATGATTTAAAAGGTATTACACAAAGCAAAGAACTCGGAACAACACCAATGATGTACATTAATTACTTTGTATGTACAACGAGTATTAATACTAAATTTTAATGCGTATGAATACAATGAAAATTATCTTGGGAAGGCGTACTGACTACTGAACAAGAAGGACATAAATTAAAGTTGTTTTGAAAAACAGTATCGTCATTAATATCTTTTACACTTAGAGGCAATTTATCGTTGTTTTTAGTGCACGGTAATTTTTCATTTTAGAGCTTCACGTTTTTCGAAAAATTGCAACAATATGTATAGATATTTAACACAAATACCAACAAACAGTAGGTACTCTTAAGAACATTGTGATGTTCAAAGGCATAGTCTAAAACATCCTTAGAATATTTTCTGTGAAAGAAACTTAAGAATTAAAATAAGTTAAGCGATTTGTATTAGTCGCATTATTAAACCCAAAATACTGCGACATTTTCGTTTAAAACCAGGTAGCGTTTACAAAAAGAAAATAATACCTATAAGTTTTCTGTTCTCAAGTTTACATAGGAATTTTAAACTCTATACAGATTTGCGGAGCATAACGCGTAATCCTATTAGGATTTGTGCGTAAAAACTTTTAAAGAATATTCTATATGCTACATATTAGTACCAATGTATTTAATACATTGTGGTGACGGAAAATATAAACTGATTACTCGGCATAATTCAACACGGACATAAAACTGAAGCAGAACATCTAACGCGGAAGTTAAATAAAATAAAATCTATAAAAAGTTAATATCTAGGTGTAAAGCATAAGTACACTCTGTACTGCAAGATTGTAAAGATAAGACTAAGTGGTACGCAGAATAATATGCAAATTGTTATTAAACGGTAATTATCAATTATGTAAAATTGGTTTTTAAAGAACTCCGTCAAGCTGATAATTTCTAAATTAAGCCAACATTTCCGCTAATTTGATTTGTTTTTCAGAAATTGCCTATAATAAGTTAAGAACTTAATTAAAATGAAGAAATTTCAATTTCCACAGAATTATATCTTGTCATCGTGAGTTTTTTATTAACAAAACAAATGAAGAAAATTAATTCAAATACAAATTCTTATGATATTGAGCGATCAAGTGCGAGCTTTTGTAACTAACTTTTTGGAGCCATAGTTCAGCAACCCAAAAAGTTATCAGTTAATAACAAAACAAAATAATTAATTTGATTAAGGAGCCTTCGTGTGGAGATTCGTGAGAGAATGACTCTTAATGAATTTTGGATTTTCATTAAGAATCATTCTCTCACGAATCTCCACAGGAAGACTCCTATCCACTAGGAGAAACCACCACATAAAACAAAATAATTTTTTCACACGTCAAAAAGAGTTTTCAGAATCCCAGAATGTTATTGTGATTTAACAGCATCTAATAACAATTGAAAAGTCACTTATAACGGCCACCGACCGAAAAGATTTCTTAACGGCCGGTGGCCACTTTTCTAAATACCAATAATAAATTAATGAAAAATTCTATGACAACGCAAATAATATTTTGATACATATTAGCCTAATGTCGTTAATAACTATAATACTTACGTATCATTTTCAATATTCGAAGCTTACCGTTTTTAAGTCAAAAAAAAAAAAACCACAGTAACCATCTTTTCACACTGAAACATTGTGAAGTGGAGTTTGGGTAACAAGCGATGCGAGTGGAACAACTACACACGTGTTAATAAACTTCACGCACGTGTTGCACATCATACTTTTTTCTAACACCATATACAACTTAAAATAAGTTAAGGATGTAAATAAATTTATAAGTTGACGCATTGATTATAGAAGGTTCTATAAGCAATGGTTGACGTTTTACTCGTGAAAAAAAGGTGTTCTTAAACCAAATTGTGCCGAAAAATTTATTAGCTGCTCAGGCGGCATAGAGCGAAATAAATTACATAAAAGTAGCATTGTACTTTACGCACCTGTATAACAAGTCACACTTCGCACAATTTTATTGATTTGTATGGTTATAATCTACAAACTGGGGTAGAAAATGGATGAGATTATAGATTGGTTGTCAAAGTTTTTCTTGGATTCCTCGTCGGGCACTCCTCCCCATATTTTGCTTAACGCACTTCTCCTTATTCTATTTTTAAAATAATCTAAGTACGACTTGAAGCATGACGCGGGCGTAAAACTCTGTATTTTTTATATATCTCAATATCTATTTCTACGAAGAAGTGCGAAATATAAAGCAGATTACGAATAGTTTTTGTTTTTGGAATGAATTGTCACAAACTGATCAGAAAATAAACATAATTTTAATAGTAGAATTATTCAACGTTAGGAATAAACAACAAAGCAGATAAAAAGTACATGAAATTATAACTTAAGTTGTTTTCTCTAATTTTTTATTTAATTTAAAACTTGTCCTTAGGGACCCTTCAAGGTTGGAGGGTGTGGTTTAAATACAAAAACTTTACGTTGAACTGGCCGACGTTTCGCCTCTCAACGGAAACAAAGTTTTGAAAAAGCTCCCGTTTGAGGGGCGAAACGTCGGTCAGTTCAACGTAAAAGTTTTGTATTTTAAATCACCCTCCAATCCCGAAGGGTCCTTAAAAAAGACAAGTTTTAAATTATATAAAATTATAACACACAGAAATAAAAAGGTTTTTAAATACTATACAGGGTGGTGCTTTTGAAAACGGGTCATAGGGATTTAGCATTGTTAACTGATTTTTTTTTGAGTTCCTGCTCGCCCTTTCAAGCGACAAAAATGGTTTTGGTATCAAAACGTAGCTAAAATTATTGCGCATAGCGCTCGCTATCAGAAATCAGCTGAATTACACGATTTTTTTGAATATTCATCAATAGAAATTAGTAATTTTTGATGTTTATTTATTGTAACCTTCCTATTTAATTTAGTTCTAATATCATTCGAAGCCGTTCCTTGGGAATAAAGCTTATTAATGAACTTCCCTTCAGCTTTATTGTCAAACCCTAGGAATGTTGATTGTTTAGGCAACCCAATACTATTTTCCTTTCACTATCAAAACATACTTTTATTTTTATTGACAAATTTTTAAAAACAACCTGAAATTCAGCTGACTCCTAATAGCAACAGCTATACGGACTAATTTTAGCTTCATTTTGATATGTATTGGAATGAGGAAATTCTGCAGGAGCAAAAAGTTATCTAGGTTTTGTGAGTGCAGTTGTATCATCACCTCGATGATGGTAAAAACTTGTAAAAGGAAACCGAATAAGCTGTGCACAGGGTTATTCACTATAAATTACCCACCTCTTATTATCGTTATTATTGCTTGTAGAAAAAAAAGTTATACATAAAAGTTGTATGGTTCTAACTAAACTTTCTTAAAATGCTATCAATAGTTCAGTTACTCGCCGTTTACAGACCGCAACAAAATATGATATATTTTTTTAATGTAACACCCTGTATATTATTATATTTTTGAAGAGATAGTTTTTTCTGATTTCAAAAAAATATAATATGTTGTCATTACATTGAGCCGTTATTAAGTTATTAATCGTAGAAACTGGTCTTGCTGCCTTATGCCCATTTGTTAAGCGTGGTTTCTTAACTGGTCCTTTTGGACGAATATTCTCTTTCCTTAATCTGTTCCTTATGGTTTGGTCTGAAACCCGGATTTCGGAAGCCATATGAAGGTCATTCTGCAGGTCTTTTGCAGTTTTTGTACGCTGTCGAAGAGCAGGAAGTCTTCTACAATACTGACCTGTCTTTCTGTGCCTGTTGCGTAACCTGGACACCACGGAAGAAGAAAACCCAAGCTCTCTAGCCACTGTCGCAGAGACTGACCTTGTCGTAAGCATGATACACTTCAAACTCATTTAAATGCCTCATTTTGTCAGAGACTTCAATAAACAAGGCAATAATCAAGATTCGTCACTATAGCAACATCAGGAAGCTTACCAATTAGAAGTGGCCAGTGCCTTCCAAAATAAAAGTTTCTGTATATTTGTTATTTGAGGTAATAATTTCTGTATTTAGGCTATGGATCTTTAAAATTTGTATCCAATGATAAAATTAATAATTCAATTTACATATTGTCCAACTTTCAGCATGACAGCTTTAAAAACTATTACTTATTCAATTTATTACAAGTGTTCTCCTAATTGTTTTGAGCAGTGTAGAATAACACTGTCTCTCCTAACAAGATTTTTCATTCTGGATTGTTTAAACATGTTGCATGATAGTATAAAATGCATTCACCTAATCAAATATATAGGATTGCATCCACTCACTTATATGATAACAGTTCTTAGAAAGATCAGGTTTGTACCTCACATAAAATCACTTTTTGGCCAAACAAAAGGTTTCTACCTCTCGTCTTCCTTTTATGGAAATAATCTTGTATTGATTTTTAGATATCTTTTTGTTCACAGCAATCCTTTTGACGTATTATGTTTATTGTTGCAAATTTTTCTTGATTGAAAGTTGTATTTCATGTACAATTTCATTAACAGAAAATAAGAACAATGTATAAGACTTACAATGTATTAATAAAAGATGTGTAGTTGATACTAGATGGCTAAATAAGGGACAAAATCAGATAATACTGGGTTATGTCTACCCGTCATTACAATGATTGTACTTCGTTAGCAAAACTGACTAATACATTTTCAAGTATCACTTCTATTGGTAAACGTTTCTGACACAAATGATTTGGGGAAACAGGAGTTTAATACTACAGTTAAACAACATCTAACCATTTATTTCTTTTTCACTGCAGCATGTATTTCCAAACACAAGAACCTAAACCATAAACGCGTTTTGATGGTTTAGCTGTCAGCATCAGAATACTGGGATTAGAAACTAGAAAACAGTAAACTACCTTTTCACGATGTCTAAATTATAATTTTTTGTGCAGTATATTAGTGTTCCCTTTCTTGTAACTGTTTGTGATTAAACTGCAATTAGTCGACCGCAAACAAACTGTTTGCAACATAAAAATCAATATTGTACTGCGCTTGTGGGAAATAGAACTTTCTCTCTAATGCCATATTTCTTGTGTATATTTTGCGCTGTAATCTGAAAGCTCGTCTAAATCTCGTATCTCTACGACTTGGCAGATTCTGAGCCTTAGTGATGTTTACATAAAATTCACTTTCACATTAAAGATGTAGATTGGTGAAACTTATTGTTTGTCTGATGTAAACCTGTGGAAATGTAATTAATCCAAATTTAAGCATTGATTGGGAATCCATTTTTTATATTTTGGTGCATTGTGAACCATACCTTATTAATTAATTGGGAAGTATTAATTTTGCTACGATTCGAATGTTTGGTCCTCTGATGAGGGATTAAGGGCACATAATTTTCTCTCCTACGTTGCAATTAGTTCTTTCCCAAGTTGTCAAAAAAGTATTTGGACTTTAAGAGGGTATTTCCACTGATGTTATGATGCATAAAACAACGGTCGAAAAATAACTATTTTTAATAGAAATAAAGAAAATACAACGCCCAAACAAAAAATCTGGAAAGAGAAATTATGATTCTACGCTCCTCGTGTTTAGTTTTGCTTAAAATATATGTTTTTGAAGAGACAAACTTTCAAAAATAACGTGATAATGCACCCTTCAAAATATGCATTTAATTGGGTGAAAACACAATTTTAACTCATCACAAGCATGCATTGATGCTTTCTGCTTTAAAATATGTATTCAGTTCTATATCACACATAAAATGCTTTTAGTTGGAAACGCACAAAGAACCGTGCCATGTCAATGTAGGGCAAATACCCATTAGAAGCTAAAGTTAATATTTACAATTGTGAACATTAGAACAGGGACAGGAATTGTGTGGATATAACTAACAATAGACAGCAGTACCAAAATTGCAAAGCACTAGGGTAGAATTAATATAGGTACTACATTTAGAATTTATAAATAATTAGAACCCACCAATAAATAAAAACATTAAATAACAAGCTGAATGTTAAAAAAAGTTTTGACAACTAAGAACTTAATAACTTGATTAAGATTGTGTGGTTTATAATATAACTGATAAACGATGGATTATATCTTCCTTCTTTTCTTTTATTATCTGAAGTACGCCAGGGTGGTTGGGAACTCCTGGACCCTTTGTTGCAGTGGAAGGTTTTGTAAAAGAAAAACCACACTAGTTCTGAAGTATGGCGATGTTTCGCACTCTTGTTTGCGGGTGCTTCTTCGGGCCGGTGCTAGATCAGATGGTTATTTTAGTTACATCAGTTGTTGTGTATTTTAATTATGGAAGGACGTCTTAAGCACAACTTTTATTTGTTGTTTTTGGTAAGTGAAAGAATTTTATTAATAATTTTATAAGCAAACATTTATTTTGTAGGTAAGAATGAGAGTGCTTTATAAAAATTCTTCATTTACTAAAAAAAACAATAAATAAAGTTATTCAACCAGTCCTTCCATAATAAAAATACATAACAGCTGATGTAACTGAAATAACCATCTTCATCTGGCACCGACAAGCACTTTCAAACAAGAATAGCCAAAAGCGTCGCCACTACTACAAGAACTAATGTTGTTTTTCTTTTACAAAACCTTCCACTGCAATTAAAGTTTTAACAAAAGATTCCTAACCATCTGGTGTACTTCAGAATAATAAGTGATAAACACTATACAGTGTGTCCAAAATTCGATGCTCACCATTGGTATTTTGGAAACGGTAAGAGTTACAGGGTCGGTTAAATGGAACAATATGGAGGTATTTATCTTACCTCTTCAGACCTTCTCTTGTTTTCCAAAGAAATGCGTTGCCTACTAGATATTGCAAAAAAGTGAAAATCGGCATTTTCTTTAAACTTGCGTAGAATCCACACTATTTATCCTATCAAAAATATGTAAATATAAAAGTTGTAGACATTTAGATATTGAATAATATGCGTCATTAAAATATTTTTTGCTTGCATCAGTAGCGAAATATGACCCAAAGTTGCATTTTTTAAATGGAAATGATAATTTATTTTTATACAGTTGAATTACTTGATTTTTTCCTTTTCAACGATATAAGGTTCGAGCTATTTATCTTGTGTACTTTAGAAGATATAAAGAAAAATCGTTTTTGAGATCTGTAGATGTATTTTAAAGCACATCACACTATCCATGATTGCAAATTTTAAGAAACAAACAACTGCACATCAAATCTGTCAATAATATTGTTACAGTAGTATCGTGTCAGAACTTGTAGTTGTTGTAGTAAGCTATTCATATTCAAAATTGATGATGCAGTTTTCAAACCATGAAAAAACGGACATGTTTGTTGTCTACATAAGATGCCATCGTAATTCAACTGCGGCAGCAAATGAATATCACAACTTATACCCCGAAAGAAGGCAACCTCACAGAACTTTGTTTTCCCGACTCGAGCAAAATCTTCGACAAGGTGGATCCTTCACCGCCATTCGTCCTACAACCTATCAAAAGACAATGAGGATGCTGAAATAGCTGTTCTAGCCGCTGTTAATGTTGAGCCTTCCGTTTCAGTAAGAAAAATTTCGAATGACAGTGGTATGGCAAAAGTTCAGTACATTATGTTTTAAAAAGAAGAAATTTCATCCTTATAAGCCAATGATATGCCATCATATCAAAGAGAATGATTATGCTCGAAGAGTTACATTTTGTAGATGGTACCTGGATGAAGTTACAAACGATAATTCTTTTTCTAAAAAATTCTTTGGAGCGATGAAAGTAGATTCACAAACAACGGCATTTACAATCGGCATAATTATCATTATTGGAATAATGAAAATCCGAAAATAGTTCGAGAATCGCGTTTCCAAGAACGATTCGGATTTAACGTGTGGTGCGGTATTTTGGGAAATCGTTTGATAGGTCCATTTATTTATAATCAAACGCTTAATTCGACTAGATATCTTCAACTGCTGCAAGCCGAAGTCGAAGTTGCATTGGACAAGCTACCTATTCAAGAAGAAAGAAGTATTTTGTTTCAGCAAGACGGCGCCCCGGCCCATAATTCCAGGATCGTCACTGAATATTTATCAGCAAGATTTGGAAACCGTTGGATTGGAACAAACGGTCCCATACGTTGGCCTGCGCGATCACCAGATTTGTCCATACTAGATTTTTCCTGTGGGGACACATAAAAATTTAGTATACGTTGTCAATTATGAGAACGTTAATGATTTGCAGCAGAGCGTCATGCAGGCCTTTAATTCAGTTAGCGTCCGTCAATTAATGAATTGCCGAATAAATATTGAAAAACGCTATACAAAATGTTTAGAAGTCAATGGCCGCACTATTGAGAATCTTTTTATAGCAAAACTCATTCGTTTTACGATGTTATCCACCCGTTATGTTTTTGTTATTATTGCTTACAACTTGGTAACATTATAAATCTGCCTCAAAAATGATTTTTCTTTATATCTTCTAAAGTACACAAGATAAATAGCTCGAACCTTATATCGTTGAAAAGGAAAAAAATCAAGTAATTCAACTGTATAAAAATAAATTATCATTTCCATTTAAAAAATGCAACTTTGGGTCATATTTCGCTACTGATGCAAGCAAAAAAATATTTTAATGACGCATATTATTCAATATCTAAATGTCTACAACTTTTATATTTACATATTTTTGATAGGATAAATAGTGTGGATTCTACGCAAGTTTAAAGAAAATGCCGATTTTCACTTTTTGCAATATCTAGTAGGCAACGCATTTCTTTGGAAAAACAAGAGAAGGTCTGAAGAGGTAAGATAAATACCTCCATATTGTTCTATTTAACCGACCCTGTAACTCTTACCGTTTCCAAAATACCAATGGTGAGCATCGAATTTTGGACACACTGTATATCTGCTGAAGTTGAGAGCAGATCTCTAGAAATACATGTATCCAGTTTGGAATAAAGCAGTTATGGTAGAAAAAATATAAGAACAGTCTTTTCATGTTACTTACAAACTTAAGTACATTGATTACAAATTTTAGAAACAGTGTGACCAAAATCGTTGACTTTTAAAAAGAAAACTCCCATTTGTAAACGTGAAAATATCTGCGTCTGAGACTTAATTGTCATGACATGACAAACTTAATGGTGAAAACCGCATATATCAGGGCAAATTTTAAAATTGCCTGCAAACTAAAATTTTAAAAACGCTATACAAGATACAAATATTGTTTTTGTTTTTTTTTGTTTTTGTTAGATGTGTTTTATTGTTTGCGTCTTTATACTTTGCAAAAATAAATTATTCCAAGCGAGAACTGGTCGATATGCATTTATGCTAATGCAATACTAACTGCAATGCTCGTACAGCTGCTTATCAGTATGAAGAAAGATTTCCAAATAGAAGACACCCACATCATAGTTCACGTTCCGAACCATTCATGGCAACTTGTTACAGTATGGAAGTTTAAAAGGATAAAAATATCCGGGCGAAATGATTGTGTACCAATTGAAATTGAGAAACAAATTTTGGATAGACTTTATAAAATGTATCAATAAGTATACGTGAATTAACCGGATATCCGCTTTTCTCAAGGACTTAACAACGAATTGTATTTAAGTTTGTTGAGGGAAGATTTACCCAAATTGTTTGACGACGAATCCGACGTACTATTACATGTTATATTGAACTGTCTTTCATTCACAGTTGACTACCACATTATATACATAATTTCAAAGGATTTATAAGTTCCTTGGAGGTTAGGTTGAACTAGGAAGTGAATTACCATGAACAGTTCGCTCGCCCAATTTAAACCCAGCAGATTTTATTTGTGAGCTGATACTTAAAAATACGTGATTATTTTGTCCAAATTTTTTAATCGTGAGCAAGAAGAACCTTGAAATCGCATGCAGATGGCATGCGCTGAGATTAGGGCCATACCCCAAATTTTTCAACGTGTTGGATTCAATTTACTATACAATAAGAATTCATGCTTGCATTTCATAGGAATGCAAAATTTTGAACAAAATGGATAAAAATAATATTTATTTTTTTATTTATTTTCTATTTCTTTAATAAGTAGTTATAGAGCAACGAAAACAAAACAAATTTTGGTTTTTACTAAATAATGTGGTCGTTATTTAATACAAATACTTCAAAAACGATCGAAACATGGTAAGTAAGATTTTATTTGCAGAATTAAATGTTAAATCTAACAAAAATAATATTTTTTTCTAAAATGCAGGGGTGTACATTTTTTCCTTACTGTAAGTAGTTAATTTTACAATATTCTATCACACTGATTAGATCAAATTTATACGATTAAGTATGTTTATATATATGTATATGTATATGTATAGTATACAAAAATGTATAATACTTCTGGACTCTTTTTTAATAAAAGACTTCTGAGTAGGTGGGTAGTTTCAAGAGAGAAACAACCAGTTTCTGTAGATGGCCCTAGTATGCGAGTGCTTCTTTGAGTCAGATCAGGTGTTTTTTTTTAATTACAACAGGTGGTATAGCCTTAAGTAATAGAAACAAAAATTTTGGGCACAACTTCATTCCAAGTAGTAATCTAAATAGTTAATTTAAACTGATAATAAATTTTGCACTATAATTTTATGCATAAAATCACCTCTTGTAATTACTCGTAAAAAAATCAAATCATTTGACACTAGGCCGAAGAAGTACCCGGATAGTAGGGTGCGAACTGTCGAAATTTTAGCCGAATCGGACTCGTAGTTTTGGACATGAGAAAGCTGTCGATGCGATAAGTGCCGCGTTTGCCGAGTCCGAACAAGCGCAACAATGAGACCACCTCAGATCAGTGTTTGACCTGTTTAAGCGTAATTCTGCGTTGTTTCGTGACCGTCGACGAAACATGGATTTACTGGTACACACAAGAGACCAAGGAATAACCGAAATAGTGGACTCCACAGAATGTGCTACGAATAAAATAAATAAAAACTGTCCTATCGGCCGGAAACCACCATTTTTTGGGATTCACAAGATGTGATCTACATCGACTACCTGCAAAAGGACAAAACGGTTACAGGGCTGTACTTGCCGAATTATTGGGCCGTTTCGACGTCAAATTGCAAAAAAACGGCTATATTTGGCAAAAAAAGTGCTCTTTTACCAAGACAACTCACCGGTTCACATCCACCGTATTCTTCAGATTTGGCTCCTTGCGGTTTTGTTTCCAAACTTAAAAAAGATACTCGCCGAGCAGAGATTTGAGTCGAATGAGGAGGTCATCGTCGCTACGGAGGCCTACTTTGCCGATCTTGAGAAACCGTATTTTTTACATCTTAATATTTTGCAATAGTTATAATCTACTCTACATCTTTAATTTTCAGATCCGTGTTTTCCTTTTTTTTCTTTTTGTTACCCCCCTACAACTATATCATCTTTTATATATTTTTGTGTTTTAGCTACTTTCTTCATTGGCTTTTTTCAATTCGAAATTTACCGACATTAATAGGACTAACAAAGAACTAATGATCGGCTATTATTCTAAAAGCACAAATTATGCCAAACAAAACTGAAAAACACCTTAGCCTAGGAGACTGTGAACCCTCAATGAATTTCTTGTAATGGTCTTAGAAAATTTCCAACAATCAAATTTGTTATACTTGGGTACAAAAGTTTTGATTCTATTATTGAGAACGGAAATTAAAGAAGATTTGGATTTAGTATGTCAAAGGGTATTTTTTAGAATTATCGGCCTAGTTAAGAACGCTCACTTTACCACTTTACAAACATTCTTGCAAATTTAGAGGCGACAAATAGAATTTTGATCCAGTTTGGTAATAATTGGCTAGCTAGGTTTAAAATAGCTAAATTTAAAATCCTCGCACTAAGCAAATTATGTTTGTCAAAAAAGCGTTACTTGTAGTACATAAACAAATTAGATAATTGCCTGCTTCTTTACGAATTTTGTTAGTACATATGCATAAAATATTTACTTCGGCGAACCGCTTTATTTTAGTATTTTTGGAATCGTCGAAGTAGATCAAACAACGGATAATAAATGCTCCACAACAGAACAAATATTTTTTATGGTAATGAGTTCCAGAATAGTTATTTACCTAACGAGTTCGGGAAGATTAATTTTCCGCATAAGCACTTTGTTTGCCGCACGACCGTAGAGAGTGCGGTATTAGTTCGAATGCGGGAAATTTCTTCACAAAAAAGTTAGGTATATTATTTTTTGTAACGAGTAACTGTAGTAATAATTCATAAATAAATAAATTCACAGCTGCTTAGTTTTTATGTTTATAAGAAATTTGAGTTGGTAGCACTGTCCCGCGGTGCGGGAAATGGAACTTCCCGTGCATCGAGAATAACCGGGAAATCAGTAATATTAGGGCTATGAGTACAAAAATTTTTAAAAACCCTAATTAAACAAGATCTGCATATCATAAAAATAAAGTTTTAAACGAAGACAAGATTTGTGGTAGGAAATGTGGCCATCAAACTGAAGTACGTCCACTCTCACATGAGATATATGTTTTCCGTCGATGGTCAAATTGTTTTAACATTACAGACACTCATTTAGGAAAACTCCAATATTATAGTGTACCGTGTTGCATCAGGTAATTCCATTATATTTTTGCTGTTCCGTTTCGATGGCCGGTATCGTTGTTTAGTTTGCAGCAGAAACGCTTATGAATGGTAACATTAATTAAACTCATTGTCAACAAAATGTACTATATAGGGTTAAGGCTCATCCACCTTCTAAAGGTTTAGACTGTAGATTTTGGCTTTAACTCATCCAAAGGAATTTATTCCAATTAACATTTCGTCTATTGCCGTAATTATTCGAAAGCACGGATACTGTTTTTCTGGACACCTTTCGTACGGTTTTTCTTGTTGAACTCCGGAACACCAGAAATTGAATTGAGCTCTGGTTTCAGCACCTTCCGCCTTAGAGCCTCCTGGTTGCTTCAGAGATGATGGAAAAAGAGCTGATGGCATGTCTTGTTATATATTTGTGCCATTTTCGGTTGAAACGTTTGTTCCCTGGGATGAAGCAGCTAAAGATTAAAACCCACGAAAAGCGATCGACAAGTTTACTGATCCAAAGAATAAGTCTAGCAATCTAAGAGCTTCGTCTAAGAGTTTGGATGAATTTATTTATATATCTTAGTTTAGTTTGCAAAATTTCAATTAATTAGTAGTAACTTGATATATTTCAGTCAGGCACTGACTTCCTGGTTTACTTACTTGGTTTTTTTGAAGAAAAATACATGGTGTTCTTAAGAATAAGAAAATAGGCTACCAGTGCTATGATCTTGCTGATAATAATACATTTTTACTGTATACTTGAGTATGTTAGATATAAATTCACGGTTTGAATTTAAATATACCTACTCATAAAAGTAACGTTTTTGATCATTTTCGAAAAGTAGACTTTTGGTCATAAAGTTCTTGCTTAAAACTAAACTAAAATTGGTCATCTCTGTTCAAGTACCTATATGATTGAGGTTTCAAAAAACCATAAATATAATAATTTGCCAGCGGATGGTAGCAAAGCAATAAATCCTGTAAAATAAAATTAGCAAGATATTTTCGTTCAGTTATAAGCCCCTTCTTTCACTTTAATAAATATAATCCATATTAACTTTGGTTGTTTATCAATTTCTATTTTATGCATATTATTGCTTAATAGCGAAATGCTCTTAAGTTTTCTTATTGATTACAAGCTTATTAATTATTTACATGTATGATTTTCGTCGTTTTTATTCTTATTAATTAATTAGTATTAGATTAGTTTAAAAATTTCATTGTCCTTGGTGCAATTTATTAAAATATACTTTGAACTAATACAATTTTTACAAAATGTATATGTTGTTATGATAGAGCCAAAATCATGTTATTAATTTTTGAAACCTGTAATTATATAAAATCACTTTCTTTCTGCAACATATTATGTTGATCACATACGTTAACTTTCACTATCATCTTTGATTAGTCTCACTTGACCATAAAAAATTAAATGGTTCTTGTATTACAGTGCCATTCATAATTTAAACAGGTTTTTTTTTCTTCATTGGCCGAATAAATTAACTTATTTTGGAGCTTTAGCTTCCAGAATAAGCTGCAGGAACATTTATCAAGAATTTCTGGTATTTTTTAGACACTGTAAAATTATTTGATCATGTCACAAAATTAATTGAAATATGATAGACTATGGCTATATTAATATTAATATATGCTTTTCTACCCTTTTCATCTGTCAGTATATGTCGAACCTTTACAATGTTGGTAGTAATTAAATTACAACAAGCTGTGATCGTCTCACTCAAAAGCGTGAAAAATGTAAGTCGAAAGTTTTGAAAGTCAGGAAATGGAGCTAACGAGTAATGACTATTTGTAAGGGATCTACTCGTGAATAATAGGGGAATGTATAACAGTTACGGTGTCAAAATGGTCCTACAATGTCGACAAGGTATGAAACATCTGTATTAGGTGAATGCAACGCCCCTGGACCACACACACGTTTACGCCAACACATTAATATACCCATGCCGTTATTAATACTTACTCATAATATTTTTTCATATTTCGATCCTGCGGCTAAAGTTGTACAACACAACCATCAATGTAACGAACGATGACAATGATGATTTTGATCTTGGACCGTTGGATTGCGGACACGGCTACGCTTTTTGTGACGTTGATTAATATTTGGGCCGGCCTTGCGCGCTCCTGCCTACCAACTACAATAGCGTCAAAACAATGCTCTCTTCGACGGCCGATCAGGAAATTATATATTAAAATTATTTATTTCCTATGTAACCAATACTTCGTTTTCTTTTGTTAAGCCCGATTTTTACAATGTTATATATTTCATTTCATTTTCTTTGCGCACCAGACGTACATTGCGCTCGAGCTTTTGTTGTTAAGTTGAAAGTGGTTATGACAAATGATACTTAAATACGTTATTTTAATTTGTTTTCACGCTCATGGTTCTTAATGTAATTGAAACAATGAGATTCATAAAAACTCGCTTCTAAATACTACCTCTAGCTTTGGCACACTAATTTATTAATTGCGTGAACCAGAACTCTTAACACTTTTTTTAAATTTCGTTGTCCCTCGATTATGCCGATATAGTGATTTGGATCATCTTTACGCGTTGTCAAATCTACGCAAATTCATGATTTTGGATGAACCCTAAGGTATAGTCAATTTTACGAAAAAATTCAAAAATCTAAACTTAAAACAGCTTCAATCATCAGTTGTTTATATTATAATAAAAAAATTGTGCTTAAACACCCTGCATGCATAATTAACATTACATTTTAACTGTTAGTTGATGTGCAACCTAGCCAGTCACTAAGATAACCCTCTATTGATCGTCAAATTATGTTGAAGTATAGGCGTATCGTTTGTCCAGTGATATTGGTGGTAATACTTTCTATCTCCTTCACAAATGATAGTCCTTCTTGCCCCACACGCTATAGTAGTCTTCAATGTAACAAATACAAATAGATAACTGTTAATGAGAATGGAATATTTTTGGTTGTTTGCGGTCTCATTTATTGAAGCATTCCTGCTAAGATTTAATTGACGGGGTAGTGGTTGGACCAGTGGTCTGCGCATTTCTAACATTTAAAGCAAAGCCATGGTAGTTATTCTTACTCATATTGGCACCTCACGGCATTTGTGCGGCTGGCACATCTGCACTCTCAATCGCAAAGAGATCCCTTTGGTAGGTGCGTCTTCAGATGAGAAAAATGGAGGGCGTTTGAGCTTATTTCTGAGTCTTCTGTGCAGCCCAGTCAGGTTGAATCTTCTTTGGTAATACAGATGTTCGTTTGTTTTACCAAGCATGTTGGAGTTTACTCGGGAAAAGACACTGCTCTTGTTTTCTGTGCTGACGATTTAAAGAATTTTTTGTACACGTTCTAAGAAGCTTCAAGAGAGCGAAAACAACATCAAACAGTAGCAGTCACAATAAATTCACCCACCACAAAACACCACTTCACAATTAGCATGATTTAAAGTGAAGCCGAGTGATCTGGACAAGTTCTGGATAATGTAAAAGATTTGTATGACTTTGGCTGAGATATTGCCAACCATCTTATCGTCTATGTATAAAATATTTAAACTGAGTCACTATGGCTTCAACAATAGATTGAACTACACAAAAGGAGCTGGTGCGTGAGAGTCACCCGGCTGAACTCTTCTTTAAGATGGCATACGAAGTGTACAATGGGAAAGAAATGCAGTAAGCAGGTGACCATAGAGGAGGGAATGTGGTATTTCCAGTAGATCCGAGCTATGCGAGCTCCATTTTGAATTTTACCTTTTAATCCAACTTGGCTTGGGAGAACAAGATGCCTGTTATTTTTAAAACAATTGCTTAGTCTTTGAAGCGACAGCAGGTCTAATTACAAAGAGACTTGCATCAATTGTAAATTTTGAAATAGTTCATGAACAAAAATAAATCGCCAGTTATGCTTTAATCATTTCCGCCTGTTGAGGCTAACAAATTCCTTAACTGGTCAGCAGCATGTTGAGAAAACTAAAATATGGAGATTTAACTTTATTTATTCGTATGGTACATTTTTAATATTGTACTACCTGAACCCGCATGCTACGCACGCGTACAGTAGGAAGGGGTTACAATCAGTTGACAATGCGATAAGCATATGAGTTGCAGCTGTTGTTACAAAACTATTTGAGAAACAGTTGTGCGGACGGACGGACACCCACCAGGGCGGCGCCACCTTGACAGATTTTAATATATATGACCATGATGTAAGTGTTATCTATGGTGCCCTAGAAGATCAGTATAAACCTGTATAATGTGGTGACAAAACCGTGTGCCATTGTGGATTGGTTGGTCTTGGCAAAGCATTTGCTTCAAGGTTTAGGAAAACCACTAAAACCCAAACTCAACTTACCTTTAGAGAAAGTTAGATCTTATATACCTTTCAAATGTAATTTTAAATTTAGAAAAAATAATATTTTAAAAATGCTTGGACTTAAGAAAACCAAATTTGGTGGAAGTTCTAAGAACCGATAGTGGTAGTTCAATTAAATCTATTTGAAAATTAAAAAAATAATAATTCATTGTTTTAATCTCAAAAAATTTGTGTATTTAATACTACAATGTATATCGCACTCAAGGATACTATAAACACTTATCGCACCTTGGTGTTTATCAATTTATACGATTTCTTTTGCTTTTTGTGTGTCAAATTATGCCAAAAAATGCAATTTTTTTACATGAAATTTGACAAAAATATTTGTCTAAATTTTAAAACATAGTTTTGTGGTTTTGGTTAGAATAATTTATAATTGTTAGTTTTCTAATATATGTCCTCTTCCGTGATGTTATCCAAATATGGCATCTTCTTATTTCTCTTTGTCTTTTTTCTGCATTCACAAAATCTTCTCAAAATTGAACTACCACAACTTTATTTTGAATTTTGGATACCAGTATTTCGAGAGCTACTCCTTCTTCTTCATCTTTAGAAGAAGGCTATCTTCTACTGAAAGCCTAGTTACAGTTAAAGAAGAGACCGTAGCTGATAGAAGTATCAATTCGATTATAATTCATTTCTATTTTTTCTGTTTCTGAATATTAAAAAAACAAATAAGTTAGTTGACCTAGAAGTGAATATTTTTTCTTCATGATTAATAACTAATTTTATTTTTTTCTCGGAATAAAAGTATATTATTATTAGTATGTCTTTTTAATGAAAATACTGGACAATTTTTCTTTCATAAATGATTATCAGTGTGAATTTTTTTGATGTATAAATTACCATAAAATAGAGGTAAATAATTCTAAGAGAAACATTTATTATGCAACAATTAATTAAAGCAATTTTTTACGCGCAACTCGGCGTTTTCAAATATATTAGACTAAAAATTAAATTAAACTATTAAACCCATAATAAATATAGGCAAGTTTTCTCCAACATTTGTTTAATAATCTGTTTACTCTAAAAGAGTCTTTCTAGGTGGAGGTGACATGTACAAATACCGACGTTTCGGCCACCGTTGTATGGGTTTTATCAATACTGTCTACAACAACAAGTTGATAGTCAACTTAAAATTAATTACAACAATGAATGAATATGTCAATTTAAAAGTTTTTAAAGCATTTATAAAAGTACTCTAGTTAGAATTTATGTAATGAATACGAACAACCACACACTTGAGTACTCAATAAATATTTTCTCTAAATATAGGCATTTATTTTATTCTAATTCCCATAAAAAATTTGACTGTGATATTTATTTAAAAATATATATTTTTTTATTATTATTTTAGGTGAAATTTTATAAGGATTATGTACATAATTTTTACGCCCGCCTTGTTAAAATCTCACACTGCATATATTATTTAATGTTATTGGTAAATGTACATGAATAACACTTTAATTAAGAAGTAAAAACTCAAAAGTTAACATATAAAATTTACGCTTTAAGGCATTACGAGAATAGCAACATTAATTTTTTGTACAACCACCTCTTATATTAGTCACATCTTGATGATCAACTACTTATCAGACATTATACTTAATTGAAACATAATGATTAAATTTTCTGGGGAGTCTCTGAGTTAATTTTGGATTCAATAGACTAAGTTCACAAATCGGTCTCTAAAGCATCTACGTTTTCTGATGAGGAGTGTGGCAATTTGGGAGTAATAATAATCAGCATCTTGGAGATCATCATAATCAAACCCCCACTGGTAGTTTGGCGATCTTTACTTCTTCATAGATTGGGGACCTTTACCATTACAAAAAATGAAATTTAGTGTCACGAGATTGTATTAGCCATCTGTATTTATGTGTTTGCCAAAAGTACCTAACCTTACAATCGACTCATATCCTCTCACAAACACTTTTTTGTTTTGTTTTCAAAAATGGACATGGTAATATTTAACAAAATCAAATTCTTTGCATAAAAGAATCAAGTAAAATAGTGGGATGAATAGATCAAACTCAATTTAAGGGTCAATGTTCTTAGTCTAGCACCTATACTTTTCTGACAGGTTAACAGATGTTGATCCCAATTTAACTAATACAAAAGACACGGAGTTTAGAACTCTACAGATCCGTGGCAGGAGTAATATATATCTTCAATACCTACTAAATAGGGACAGTGGTTTTTTAATATACAAACATTATATTATTTAAAGAGCCACCTTAATCCGGACCAGATAAAAACAATTGGGGATTTTAAAACCACTATAAGAGCTCTTACTTTCGAATATTATCTGAAATAGTAAACAAAAACGTTTTACGTTAATTACGTATTAACAAACAATTTATAGCGTACCATTCTCATAAAATTTTCATATACAACTATTAAGAGAGTATTACTTATTTTGAAAATTTTATTCAAACAGCTATAAATGTTTGGCTACTCCTTGGCTCTATATTGGTCCAATGTTTGAATGTTGGCGAATATAATTTACATTCAGCCAATATTGGACCAATATCACCAAACAACACAACGCCAATATTGTATAAAATTTATTCAGCCGATATTAACTGAATGTAGAATTATTAAATTAGTTCAATATACAGGTTAAATATACAGGGTGTTTCTGAAAGGTGTGTACATGGCTTTACCAGAGCTTCTCTGGCTCAAAATAGACCGTTTGACACTAATTTACCTATAACCAAAAGTGCACCATAAGGGCACCAGAGGGCGTCAAAATTTCCAAAAAAATATTGTATATTGAGAACGGTTTGACGGATTTTGTTCCGCTTTCGTAATGCTGGTTGTCTGCTTCTGAAGACTTTTTTCTGTGTAATGTGGACAAATTTCTGATGCCAGGAAAAGTCGCTTTCATACGGATACTGTCAAATAAATGATAATATTTTGACAACCGTCAACCATACGAAAGCAAAATAATTCCGAGAAATAAAATGAACAATTTTTAAATTTTTTTCTCTCTTGTTAAATTGCGCTAATGTTAATAGTTCGATCAGAAAAAAATTAAAAACATTTGCCGAATAGACTGATGCAAATGTGTAGCACATTTTTCAAGTAGTTAATCGCAAAATAGAAACGCGAGTAATCTTGGAAGATCTGAAAATGAATGTTACAAATGATAGATTTGATCGCATAGCCTACTAGCAGTCTACTTGAATTTCTAAGCGTATGGATGCGCCTTGCAGGAATAGGATTTTAATTTTTTTCTGATCGAACTATTAACATTAGCGCAATTTAACAAAAGAGCAAAAAGTTTTTAAATTGTTTATTTTATTTTTTTAGAATTATTTTGGTTTCGTATCGTTGACGGTTGTTAAAATATTATTATTTATTTGACAGTGTACGTATGAAAGCGATTTTTTCTGGCATCAGAAATTTGTCCACATTACACAGAAAAACGTCTTCAAAAGCAGACAACCAGCATACGAAAGCGGAACTAAATCAGTCAAACCGTTTTTGAGTTATTCCCAATATACAATATTTTTCTGGAACGTTTGCGCCCATATGGTGCACTTTTGGTTATAGGTAAATTGGTGTCAAACGGTCTATTTTAAGTCAGAGAACCTCTGGTAAAGCCATGTACACACCTTTCAGAAACACCCAGGTATAGACCCAATGTTGGGTTTATATGTAGAACCAATGTAAAAAAGTGTGTGATTGGTTGTATTTGTATGATCATAAATAGGTTTCCGGCATGAACCAATTGGCGTTACCTTGTGAGTCCTGCGACTTATACCTATCATTTAGGTTATTTTTTATGTTTTATATTTCCTACCTTGGCTTTAATATAATTTTATTTTTATAGTGTTAATTGTGATTTTAATTGTCCTTAATTACTGAATTGCTCTTCATTTTGCTGTACTACTTGAAACCGGTAGTCGGCAGGTGTACCCGTGACCTTATCTGACAAACACTTCTTTAGCACTTGGACACCCGCACTTAATTATATGCTTAATTTTCTAACCTAATAATGTAACATTGGTACGATACTGCACTTTATTTTATACATATATTGTTCCAAGATTGAACTGTAAAATACGGTCCCATATTGTACGTAACACGCACATGCAGTACCTATTTCAAATACTATTGTTACCATTTTAATCAAACTAAACTTTTGTGGTTAGGAAAGTAGATTAAACTTTGAATAAAATTGGTGGAAGTCAAAATAGTAGCTATATTCAAGTATAAGTTGCAGAAGGCAGCTTTATTCAAACACGAATTTGAAATTCCGAAACGAGCCGCGAAGCTGCGAGTTGAGGAACAAATAAGGGCTTGAAGGCCCTTCTGCAACGAATACTTTATACATTTTTTCTATTTTGCCATTTTATACCGTGTTATCAATAAAAAATAAAAATTTCACATCTCCGTAACTAGTTACGAAAAGTTGCATTTTTCGTAACCAGTTACAAAAAGTGAACTTTCACTACTTGTCAGATTGTTTTGACATTGGAATGCACCGGTCTATAATTTCTGTGAGAAGACAGTTTTGTAAAATTGTTTCTGTTTTGGCAACATCTCATTGTTCCAAAGGTTTCGTATTTAAATATTCTTTCCACATGAAAATCATTATCGCAATAGGTAATAAGGACACAATAACTGCTACGAGTTATATTAAGTTATCCCTGAATTTGGTAAACCTAAATGTTACTTCTTTTCGAACTAAAAAATGTGCATTAGAGTTCCTTAAAAAATTTACGTTCTTGCCAACATCCTTTTCAGAAATATACAAATTAGTAAGGTCAGCCAATACCTGCAAGGCAGTTCCACTAATCTCTTGGGACAAAGAAAGTAGGCAGATCTTCTGCAAAGAAAAGGAGTTGTTCCTGTGGAAGGTATGTTTAAATATTGTATCTTTGATTAATTCTCTTCTAACTCCTAAATGCTTATTAATAGAAAATTAAACTTTATTTCATATTTTTTGTTTAGACTAGGATGCATAAGGTGTAGTACTCATTATCCGTATAATTCTACAATTTTAATTATTATTTACGGTTTTATTATATCAAAAAAAATACTCTCATATTAAATTGCTCTGTAAGCTCTATCATGAGATTAAAAAAAGGAAAACCTACACATTCTTAAGAATGTGTTACTTGATTTTGCGAAAACAACAAGTCTGTACTAACTCTGGTTTTTGATGATAATTTAATATTAACAGTTAAACAATTAAGCTGATTAAATTAATACTTTTATTTTTTTACAAAATAACTACTTCTGTTGGTCTATATTACTTATAACTCATTTATTATTCATTTAAAAAACACTTTTTTTGTTGATGTACCACCTTAAAATGTAGATTTATTCAAAATCTTAGGTTTCTTAGAGGCTACAATTTAAAAATATTTTTAATTGTACAAGGTGTTCCACTTTATCGACCATCTATCAACTTTGACATTTGAAATGGAAACACACATTTTTTTATTTTTATTCTAAATCTACGTGAAAAACTATGCAGACTTTATGTATACTCAATAAGTGATACCTTTGGAGGATATCGATTTTTAAACACTTCCTTGGATCAATATCGGTTTTCAGATATTTCAGGTTTTTCAGGTTATTAGTTGAAATGTCAAACTTAAATTTTATTCACGCTTAGGGCGTTAACGACCTAACTGTCCATGATTTAAAAGTTGACATTGGTAATATGAGAACGAAAATGTAAAATTTTGTAATCGAAAATAATGAATAACTGGATAAAATCAAATACACAAAACAATTTGTATATTTTTTCCCAGATTGATGTAGAATTAAATTGTCTAAAAGTTTGCTATGGATTCTTGTCTACTAAAACTCAACCGTTAGCCGTGAAACTCGTTTTTTTAACCAAAATACGCGTTTTATCAAAACATTTTTATTGACAACTCGAAATTATAATATAGATAAACATTTACAGCAAAATTGCTCGACAGATTATTTGATTTATTTAATCGTATGGTACATTTTAAATATTGTATTGTGATGTAAGTGTTATGTATGGTGCCCCAGAAGATCAGTATAAACCTGTACAGTGTGGTGACGAAACCGTATGCAATTGTGGATTGATTTGTCTTGGCAAAGCATTTGCTTCAAGGTTTAAGAAAACCACTAAAACCTAAACATGCCTAACTCTTACCCACCCTAGTATTCATATGTAATACTATTAACCAAGTGTGAAAACATTATAGAAGGTAAATAAGAACATAAAATATAACAGCACAGCCATTGCATGACGACACGTAATAGACCGGTCCAAGCGCTATGACGGAAAAAAGTAGGTTAAAGAAATAGCAAAACAATCTCATCTCCACAGTGTGTTTTGTGTAAAAGTAAAATATCGACCCTATTTTAAATAACCGAAAGGAATATTTGAATATACTGGAAATGTTAAATACGAGAAGAATTTCTAGTGAACGTGTCAGCACTCAAAATCTGTTTTTGTCAGACATTGATATGGTGTTGCACGCTATAAGGATGGAATTTTTTTTTCTTAACACCTTATTTACAGGGTTCATCAAAGCTCCGACGTTATCTGCTATTGGTAGTACTCCAATAATAGGGTTCTCAACTGCTAATAACGATAACGATGTCAAATTGCATATTCTGTTCAGTACAAGCATGTTTTCTAGTTGTCAATTATAGTTTTTTTGAATCTTTGCTTTAGCGATTTAGCGGGGATACCTACTTTCTAATTATGAACTGCCAATAAACAACTCCCATTCCATTTACCAGTGGAATAAACCATACTAACTAATTCTGTTGTCGAAAGCTCACTTATTATTACTAACAATACAAAGATACAATACAATTGTGATAGATTCAACAATTACTAACATAACCGTGACAACAATAAACTTTTGAGTTTGCATTACATCGCCTACTTAATTTTTCGACTATAATTTTCAATAAAAACTAGTTTTACGGCTGGCAGTTAATTTTTGGTATACAAACTCCTGTATCAAAATTGTAGAGAATTTAACTCTACATCAATCTGGCAAAAAATATACAGGGTGTAACTGAAAGACGTGGCCAAACTTTAAGAGCGTAATATATGGATTGAAAAAATGAAAAAAGTTTTTATAAACATGGTTCCGGAAATCTTTCCTAAGGGAGATACAGCCCTTTGAAATGTAGTAAGGATTTACAGTTTTTATTTTATAACAAAAGAACGGTGGTGTCGAAATGAACAAAAGTAACCACTCTAGATGTACTTTTCATTGTGATTACATTGGTGTAAATTTTATTTTGATAGGATGTTAGGAAGGGGTAGTTTTGTCTAAGGCTGGAAGTATTTTGCACCCCAAATTTATTATTTTGGGTCTTTTGTAAATTTAATACCAAGTTTAGCATCTTTCGGGTTTTATACGCAAAAAGGTACTCATCTTTTAAATCGCTAGAGACAACGGTTTTCGAGAAAATTGGACTTAAAACTTATTATGCACTACAATTTTTAATAATGAATTACAGCAGCTATTATCCGAGCAGGCTGCGATTTTATTCACTAAGTAAGTGACAGTTACTATTATAATTTATAAGTTATTAATTATTGTTAAAGTTAGAAGGTACTTAATTTAATTAATTAACATAATGAATTTTACCAACGAAGAATGGACAGATATTCATTTCACTTATGGACGTGCAAATGGCAATTCAATTTGACTCGTCGGTTGTATGCTGCCACGTATCCCAATAGAATATGCCCAAATAAGAATACTTTTGCGTCAGTCCATCGTCGTCTTCGTGAAAAAGGATCTTTCCAACGTAATAGTGGCGATTGTGGGCTTCAAAGAAATACACGAACACCGGCATTAGAAGAGGATGTACTCAACAGAATTATGGAGACTCCTGAAAGTAGCACGCGCAAGGTAGCTGAAGAAGTAGGTGTTTCGCATATGACAGTATGGAGAATTCTACATGAACAGCTATTGTACCCATACCACATTCAGCGAGTGCAGGCTCTTATTGAAGCTGATTTTCGGCCACGAGTGATATTTTGTCAGTGGTTTTACAACAATGCATTAATCCAAATTTTCAGTGTTTAGTGCTTTTTACGGATGAGGCAAAATTTTTCAGAGATTCAATTATAAATTTTCATAACGACCATTTGTGGGCTGACAACAATCCTCATGCTATTCAAGATTCCAGACATCAACAAAAATTTTCGTGTAACGTTTGGGGCGGTATTGTAGGGGATTATTTAATAGGACCAATGTTTTTGCCAGAAACATTAAATGGACAAAATTATAGGATTTTTAGAAGAAAATCTACCTGAGCTTATGGACGAGGTGCCGTATGCAATACGCCGTGACTTATGGTTTATGCACGATGGTGCTCCGGCCCATTTAGTCTTGTTGCTAGAGAATTCCTCAACCATAATTATCCGAATCGTTGGATTGGCAGAGGAGGACCTGTTGCGTGGCCATCACGGTCTCCCGATTTGAACCCGTTAGATTACTTCTTATGGGGACACCTAAAAAATATAGTTTATACTACTCCAGTTCCTACCGTTCATGTTCTTCGTGAACGTATCATCAACAGTTTTGATGTAATTCGGAATACTCCTGGAATTCTTGAGCGTGTCCGGCTGTCGATGATTCGACGTTGTCAAGCCTGTATTGTAGCTGAAGGCAACCATTTCCAGCAGTTGCTCTGATTTGTATGTTTGTATGTTTCAATTTTGTGTGTTTTTTTAATTAAAATAATGTAAAGATGAGTACCTTTTTTGCGTATAAAACCCGAAAGATGCTAAACTTGGTATTAAATTTACAAAAGACCCGAAATAATAAATTTGGGGTGCAAAATACTTCCAGCCTTAGACAAAACTACCCCTTCCTAACATCCTATCAAAATAAAATTTACACCAATGTAATCACAATGAAAAGTACATCTAGAGTGGTTACTTTTGTTCATTTCGACACCACCGTTCTTTTGTTATAAAATAAAAACTGTAAATCCTTACTACATTTCAAAGGGCTGTATCTCCCTTAGGAAAGATTTCCGGAACCATGTTTATAAAAACTTTTTCATTTTTTCAATCCATATATTACGCTCTTAAAGTTTGGCCACGTCTTTCAGTTACACCCTGTATAGGAGTTCTATTCGATTTTATTACGTTAATCATCATTTTGCGATTACAAAGTTTGATATTATTTTTCTCATAAATTATGAACAGCTAGGGTCGTTACCGCCTAAGTGTGAATAAAATTTGAGTTTGGTATTTCATGTAATAACCTAAAAAATCTGAAAGCCGATATTAACCGAATAAAATGTTTAAAAATAGATATCTCAAAAAGTATCAATAAAGTATGACTCGTATTCATAAAGTCGCCATATAGTTTCTTACGTAATTCAGAATAAAAAATGTATGTTTAGGTATATTTAAAATGTTAAAGTTCACAGATGGTCCATAAAACACTGTATAATTGAAAATATTTTTAAATTGTAGCAACTAAGAAACCTAAAAGAATATGACCAAACTAATATTAAAAAATGTACTTTTTAAAGGCAATATCAAACGTGCGCGTACTACACGGACATGCTGGTTAATTATAGTGCAAAAATACAATATATGATTGAATTGGATCAGTATCCACCACACCGACATTTTGAGAATATATATTTTTTAATGAAATGAACTGACTCCCGATAACCGTTTGGGCCGCGTCTTTCGGTATCCGCTACCCATCTCTAGCGCAAACGCTGGAGCCCGAATGGTGGTGCAGTATACTTGGTCGAGACAAAGTCAAGGTAAACTCTTGTCAAACTCTACAGTAATTCTGAGTTGGAAATCGATTATCAGAGCTGCGTTGACCATCCAACTTTTCCCTTGCGATGATAGGCTGACATCGAGAGAATCGTATGTGGTATACTGAGTTATTAGATTATTCCCACACTTTAAGTGAGTGAGATTCAGATTAACAAAGTTTTAAGGGCGGATGTAGAGTTCCAAGTGGGCCAATTTTAGTAAGCAGCACTTGCACTGTGAGATGAACCAAACGTATCAAATCACTCGGGAGAGCACGGAGATGTCATGAAATTTGAAAACCACCAAGAAATGTCACACAAAATGTATATTTGTTATACCTGTTTCGTGTCAAACAAACATTTTCTTTCGATTCTGAACGAGTGTCGTATAGATTCGGGATGATGTGTGACTCATCCATCGGAGATGGAAGGACCTCTGAAGAAGCTGACCACTGGTGTTAGCGAAGCATTAGAAAGAAATTCCAATCAACGACAGCCTTCCGACCCGAATATACCTACACCTTTTTTTTTAATTGACGTCATTATCAAATAACTGTGTGATATAAATGAAACCTGAGTTCCCAAACTATCAATTAGACAAAACTGATTTTTTTAAATAAAACTTCAAACGGAAGTGCAAAATATAATTTTGTAATTTCTCAGCGTTTCACTTTTTGTGAGTTAAAAAAATTAATTTAGAAATAAACCTGCTAAAAAAATATTTTGGGACCTTTTGCAGAAAAATATACTTTCCAGCACAGTAAATTATGATTTACATAAAAATAAAAATACCTAAACGATAATGATACAATTACGATTTTCTGGGTACGAAAATATGATTGTAATGTTATTAATGAACTGGCGCATTACGTAATATGCAGTTAGTTCCAACTACACCTACATCTTCTTTGGGTAGGTTATCATCATTAATGATTGCAACTCACGTTAACAATAAAAAGTATTGTTCGAATATGAGGTCATGATGTATTTTCATAATTTGTAGTTTTGTAAATGATAAATGTAACGGTAACGATAATGAAAGGTTTGTGATTTACATTAATAATATTTTTGTAGTAAATAGCGTTAATACGAGAAGGTAAAAGAATGTAAAGATAGTGATAGAGAATAGGTAACACTGTAAGCGGGTGCGAATCGGTTAGATCAAAGCCGCTGGTCGGTCTAATATCGCTGGCGCCGAAAGCACCCATTCATGCTCGTGATGAAGTTGTCTTGGATACAGCTTGGGTGGTACTCCATGACCAATGCAACCTCGTCAATGGAATCCAACTAGGGATCTTATTTTACAAGAAGTAAGTTCCGGGTGAATGCATTCGTGTACATTGTTTTTAATACTTAATATTGGGTAAGAAAACCATTGTGAAATGCGTCTCGAAAGAATTTTCTTCTCTTTTAGGATGATGCATCGATTTTAATTAAAATGGACACTTAACAAATGTTTATTATGCTTTCGTGACAAATTTATGTAGATGGCTTCTGTCACTTGGAAACCAAAGATAATCAATTATTCGGAAAAGAAGTTCAATTGACTCGATCTCTTTCTCTCTTTAGACAGAGACTAGTTATTAATTTTTATTTTGAGTAGAATATCAGTGTTCAAAACTCAAATGTAATTACGCGCCGCACAAAAAAAACAGTTATTATACTAATTACAAAATTTAAGCTGAACAACGTTGGTTCATAAATGTTAAACCACACGCGCACTCGGATGTCTCCCCGTAGTTTATTACTTTTTATTTTGATTAGGCCACCCTTGGAATACACATCGAAATGATTAATATCAAAGAATTTGACGTTAGAAAATCTACTTCAACTATTAATCCATAGTTTATGGTTTGGTCACGCAATACAATTTGATTTTAATTATGAAACATCCGTACTTTTTAATAAAATAATCGTCTCCAACAGGAAATCATAATTTGAATATTATACAACTCTGTCTAATTAATTTTATATTATTGACAACCAAATATTATAAAAATTCAAAGCGGTAAACGATACCACCTTTATTGTTTGCTCTTGCATTCTCACCTTTTTCAGGTATCTATCTACTAATAAAGTCATAAGCTCACTATAGCTAAATGAGTTCGGGACAACATCTGCATACGAATGACCGAGAGGGTCCATAAACATGCCCTTTGTCAACACCTGAGCTTCTATACTCTACAAAACATAAACCCCCTGGGAGATCTTAGGCTCATAAAAGGTTTTGTTTATTGTATTTGTCCAATTTATTGTCTTCTTTTCGGTGGCTTTATGGGTCAAAATTTTCGATAGCTCTTGGAATTTTTATGACTCGACTCTCATTCATCTTTACAAGAAAAGGTATGTATTGTAACCATTATTTGAACGGAAGTACGTCATAACGAAACAATATTACGTGTAGGTACTTTTATTTATTAAAAATATATCGACAGCAAGAAATAATCGAAACCACAATAACAAAATTTTAACTTGTGTTAATTGTTATAAAATCATTAACGTCTTCATATGGAATTTATGAAGTAGGACTAACAGCTGTAGCACTTTGACTACCTCCGGCTCTTAAAACTCATGAAAAATGTTTTCCGTTGCCACTTAAAAGTATTTCTTAACCGATTCGCACCTAATACTATAAAAAAATTTACAACACTGTTTTGTGTCCGTCTAAACTAATCAAATCCGTTAATTGCTTGAACTTTATTATTATATTAACATTAAAATATTTTTTATCAGATTTTATATCCGAATCTTTTTTTTTTCTTAATAATTAATAGTAAAATTTATGTTTGTTTTTTTTTTACTCAATCGCGGGACGTTTTGTGTGAGCAATAAAAATTATGAACAAGTCAATGTTTACTGCATACAAACAAATATTTAGAGCTAACAAATTCTTCGTAAATTGTAAGGTTTGCTTATAGAAACAACGGTTTTGTTTGAGTAAAATGTTAGTAAAAGGCAAAAATTTAACAAACCAATTGGAACGGTAAACGTTTTCTTTGTTCTAAAATTTATCTAAATTTGGTAAAATTTTCAGTTATTTGAGATTCGTTTCACAACTGCACTTGTATTACGATTGATGTAGATTTTTTATATTTCGATTGAAATTATGTTATATGTGGTTTTTTGATCGTTAAAAAACAGGACAGTATAAATATTAAATGGGTTTGCACCTAATACTTATCTTTTATATGTGATTTTTTAAATAAATGTTTTTTTTCTTGCATTAAAGTTAAAGTTAAAGTTAACTGAATTTGTTTGACTGCTAAAGTCATTCATCAATTATAGTCCGCTGGCATGTTCAAAATATCAACACCAACAGTAATAATGTTTAATTATAAACTACAAATTCTTATATTGTTAACTCTCCTCATGTGTAATGTGTTCCATAATTTGAAACTTTGTTGCAACTTTCATTATTAGGCGATTTGCAATTGCAAACCAAAAATTTGGCGTTTTTGCCAAGACCTTTTTAGGATTTAGTCGTAGGACAGCCAACCAAACCGCATTTTTGAATCTTTTAGAGGAAGTTTGGTTTTCAAAACTTGATGATTTAGTCAAATTGAACAGATACCTCTAAACACGAAAGCTGCGAAATCTCTCGCAAACTATTTTGCATCGGCATACACAAGCTGTCCTTTTAGTTCATGAGACGGATATTAATCTCTGTCTTTATGAGGTTATAGAAATCCAAGTGGAGTCCTGGGCTTTTTTTATTTAGTTTCAAAATTCTATTTACTGGTCTTGGATAAATTGAAGCCTAAACTCAAATTTCGAGTAGAGTTTTGATGACGACCCCGTTTTTCTCCACGTGGGAGCGTGTTGCGTGTTTTTTCTATATAAAAAACACTCAAATTACTAACTATTGATAACTAGCAGACCCGGTAAACTTTTTACAGCGAATTTTTGTTTTGTTTCTTGACCTGTAGAAGAATAATTTACTTTATTTTGGAATCAAAATGAAAAAAAAACAGTTTATAACAACAAATTATTTTTGCTATTAGTTGTTTTATGCTGGCATTGATACATTTGTATACATACATACATTCAGAGGAAAAACTTGAGAAAACTTGCATCTACACATGTAAAAGTCAGTGCCACGTTAATGTATAAGTTTACAAATGTGAATAAAACTGTGAGTAAACTTTCCTATCTTAGTATATGTAACTCATAACACTAGTGCTGTCTGTAATTCAATAAACATCTGTGGTCACAACCGAAACAATGGTTTTTAGTTTTTACATTGATATGTGCGAGTCGCTGGATTAATCATCTTGATCAAAAGGTGATATCCATCCTCTCTCGACAAAATATTAGGAGGTATTGTAATGCATCATACGAACGATGTGTTTCGGTAATAAGCGGGCTACAGACGCACGTTGTTGCATGACAAAGATGCGTGTACATGCATGAATGACATGCAAAAACGTGCGTGTGTAGGTAGAAATCATGCTACATTCATGCATGTACATGCATACTGCGTGTCATTCAATTTTACAAGCAGCGCCTGAAAACTTGCATGAACACGCAGCATCTCTCTGCGTGTGGAGACATTTTTCCCGTCATTCATGCTCGTTGTACAGTGGTATCCGTCAATTCGCAAGTTGAGGTTAGTCCATTTGCAATGTCTGACTTGAGAACTTTAACGCGTGAATATACAAAAGAATTTATTGAATTATATCGAAGTTATCCCTGCTTGTGGAAGATAAAATGCAGGGATTATATAGATAAGAACAAAAAAAAATGCTGCTTATGAGTCATTACTTCGGAAACTTAAAAGTGTGGAGCCGAATGCAACAAAAAAGACTGTTTTAAGCAATTGCGGATTTAGACGGGAGTACAAAAATGTGAAAAGTTCTAAAAAACGGGATTTGACGCCGATGATATTTACGTACCCACGTTGTGGCACTACGATTTATTTTTATTTGTGAAAGATGGCGAAGCTGCAAGATCGTCCACTACGAATGTAGAAAGTGGGCAGGAGGATGATTCTGATGCGCAATCTGAAGACGAAGATGAAGAGGACAAGGAATCGAGAGCCGAGGACGAGGAATGTGCTTTACTTAGAAAAAAAAACAACAAATCATGATATGGATGTAATACAGTACAATTGTAAATTGAACAGTTGTGTGGTTCTTTCAATTGCATTTTTTGTTAAGAAAAACACTATGTACAACACTACTTAGGTGGGCATTAGTTAGTGTATCATGCGCTCCTGCCAAGGTAGGGCTCCTTCATTATTAAAATAGTTTAAAAAGGATTCGCGCACTGCTTTTGCATCCCGATTGTATGTCCCAAACGTATCGTTCCATCAGTCACATTCTCTTCATCTAACGCGTCGTTGGGAGTGTAGAAACGGATGCACTTAGTTCTTACGAAGTTGTGGAGAACACAGCATGCCATCACCACTTTGTCTATAGCTTCTAAATGTATTCCTATTGCCGTATGGAATATGCGAAATCTCGCCGCCAATATTCCAAAACTATTTTCTATTTTACACCGGGCTCGAGATAGCCGGTAATTAAATATCTTACGGTCATGATTAAGCTCTTTCTGGTTGTAAGGTTTCAACACGTCGGGACGTAAAGCAAATGCTTCGTCTGCAACAAATGTATAGGAAGTTCCCTTATACTCTGTTGTGGAGGCCGGGCGGTTGGTAGACCTAACCTGCCATTTGCTAACTTTCTATAAAAAGCGGTATATGCAAGGACTCCGCCATCGGAAATGCGACCATTGATTCCAAAATCAACCATAATAAATTGATAATTTGCATTACATATAGCCATAAGGACTAAGCTATGATAACCTTTGTAATTATAATAATACGCTCCACTATTTGCGGGGGGGGGGGGATTATTCTGACATGTTTTCCGTCCATTACCCCTTCGCAGTTTGGGAAGTTGCAGCGTTCTTCAAACTCGTCTGCGACCGCCTTGGCAGTTGAAGGAAACTGAAAATAATGTTACTGTTCAAACTAGTGTACTTCATGCAGTTGGCAGACACCCGACGTAGTGAAAGTCAACAAAGTCAAAATCAGGATTCGCGATCAATTTCTTCCCCAGCAGTAGCACCACAATGACCCGCAGCAGTACGCAAGTATCACTTGTAGAGAGGAATATTTCAACCCCGGAGTCGATCGGCAGGCCGCAACGCTGTAAAAGACCTAGGCGAAAAAGAGACTTAGGCGATGGAGGAGACAAAGCCGAACAAATACTAAATATTGTCAGCAAAAGCTTAACAATCCAGAAGACGAGTTAGACATTATGTCGCCATAAAATTACGCCAACTACTTTTTGCAGAAAAACTTATCAACGATGTCCTGTTTAAAGCTCGCCTACGACAAATCAACGATTATACCACTGTCATGTCATCCCCGTACACTCCACAACACCCGTCTACGTATCAAACGTCAATGTTTCCTAATCTGCAATCGTCCTTTAGTAACAACTTAGCGCCATTGGTAGAGCCGAGTCATGTTGTGTGGACGGATGGTTTGCAGACGTACTTCAACGATTACAGCCAATTGCCATAACATCTTTTCCAGAAGAATTTTTAGAATTTATATTTCCTTTCGTTTTGATACCTATGTTTTTGAATTCTAAGAAAATAAATGTGCGTTTTTACCTTCATATATTGTTTATGTAACACGTGAAATATGGCTGCATAGGTCTCAGGAATAATTTCTCAACGATTGCGGAGAGATGATGGTAGAAAACTTGAGATCTTCGTAATTTCGGCCAATCGCTAGATACCGAAGGGTGGCACTTAACCTTTCGTGTGAGCTTATTGCCCTTCTCATAACGCTGTCTTCACGTCTTATTAAAGGCGTTACTAAATCTAGAAGTTGTACATATGTATTTTCGTCCATCCTAAGATGTCATCCGGTTCCAGCCGTAATTCCTCCAACAAATTTACATGGGAATATTCCGAGCGTTTTAAGCCACTGCTTGCACCACAGACTACGACATTTCTTCGTTTTTTTCTTTCTGCTTCACTAAGAAAGCACACGCCACTGCCATCACTTCTAATTCACTTAAAGAAGCCATTATGCGTGTAGCAACTGCGGAAACTACTTGAAGACTGACGTACATCTACGTACGTCTGTGGGCTGAACTTGTTCACATGCATGCATATCATTCATGAATGTACACGCATGTTTGTCATGCAACAACGTGCGTCTGTAGCCCGCTATACGCTGAAGGTTGCCACCATCACCTCGTTGAATTACAATATCGCGAGACTCCATGTCTTCTTCAACAATTACAATGGCAACTTCATTTAACATTGTTGCGTTGAAGCGTCTCTCATCTTCTCTTGCAGGTCTTTAGTCTGATTTGTTCACTATTTTATGATCTCCCGATGGCAACTTTTCTAAGGACGTTTTGAACAATTGGATCAACTGATTATGTTTATCTCTCTCCTAGCTGAACAATCGATAGCACAGCGTTGATTTACTTCAGCTTATTTATCCTGAAACTGTAATATTAAACATAAGAAAATATTTTAAAAAAACCTTATTTATGAGCTTCAATAGAATTTTAATATGTGTAGGTTTATATTGCAAAGTTGGATTGAAACCACGTTCTTCAATTATATTTGCACCAAATATTGTCTTTAGAAGACACTGTTGTAATTTTAAATATTCTGCAAGAAATGTTTTGATAGAGGTTCTTGCTCTGAAACTAATGAATTTAGTGCGTCAGGTGGCGATGTCAGTTCTTTTCATTATCACAACATAATCCTGGCTGTTTGAGTCGAAACCTCAAAGCATTGCAATACTGACAAATAGTGCTCATTGTTCTAAAAATTGACTGATTTATCGTGTAATTGACTGTTGTATTATATCTAAACGCCTAACGTTCATAGATAATTGTTACGTTTTATCGTCTATTTTGTTGCGTCTTGCTTAAAGTCTCATCTCGCTCATTCTGTTTGTGTCCAAACGCTGCCTACGCTTTTCTCCTGGTGGCATTTTCAATAACAATAAATAAAACGAGGATAAAGCTCTAAACACACGAAACGCGGTTTTACTGTTGCGAAAGAAGCATTAATTGAATATGATTGTAATTATAACGTATTTATTTTATATTGCTGTTTTTTTACAAAATATTGTTGAAATTATCAACTGCTGGCTGAACAACTGGACGTTAATCAATCAATGTTTGTCAATATATTGAAGATCTCATCTCTCAGTTTTCTGTCTCAGTCACTCACTCACTTTTCATAATATAAGATTTAAAAAAAAAAATTTTTCAAAATTCTTTTTATACAAACCTGCACTGACAATAACAAACACGAAAAATAATTCTCCAATTTGGTGTCTGTGGAGTCGGATATCAAGTAGACGCAATTTAAATTGGATTTTAAGAAACCAATTACATCATAATACTTGATGTTGAATTTCCGCTTATGGCACTTTTGGCCCAGTTTTTAGAATGATTCTTAATCGTATATAACAGGGCAAACCCAGTCCTTTCAAGAACTCCCTTATAGTTCTTTGATGTCGAAATATCTTATTTGTAATTGTTAAGAATGATACAAGCTTCTTACAGTTTAATTTTGTTATTCACTGATGAATTAAACATTTCCAAATTAATTAATTTGACCTACACAAATAAAAGCAACTTTGTCGTTTTTTTAGTTTTTTAAACTTGGCAGAATTATCAAATTTTAAAGTGTTAGGGGACTTTTTAGCATTTGACTTGCCCGCTTGTCAGAATGGACACCATGATAGTTTGTAAGACTTCTTTACTATCGGACCATGATACTTCTCAATTGTAAAGAATCACTAAAAAAGTTTAATTTGCAGTACTTTCTAATTCGGTTTCAGATTTTTGCCTTCTCACTGTATCTTAGTCTCCTGGTTCTAAAGTCAGAACGTTTAAGATAAGGTTCCGTAAAATATTTTGTGGTGTAATCCGGCTAGTGATGGATAGAGCTTGTAAGATAATTTCCTAGTGTTCTCATACTATTATTGGGTGAATTTTACAATAACATATCTTGAACTGTACTCATTTGATAAAAAAAGATGTGAGAACAAAATTGTTTGTTTTGAGTAAACTCATAGAATGTTTTCGAATACGATCGCATCGCCCAGGTTACTTTTTGGAGAGTGAAGCGGAAGACAATTTCAGAGTTTCAAATGCAACTTGCATTGCATATTTGATATCTCATGAAAAAATACATTTCAACAACCACTGATAGCGCTCCATTCTAAGAGCCTTCATAAATGAACACTATTAAACATTTTAAATCGTGATGGTTTCCGTTACTAATCAAGAAATAAAGTGAAAAACGATAAATACTTAATGAAAGTAAGTGAAGTAATAAACTAGTTACCTACCATTAATGGTACAAAATTTTCTTAATTTTTTTTTAATTGAAATTCTTGTTGTTTTATTATTGTGTCGATATCTGCAGTAAAAATGCTGGTTTAATTTGGCATCCTAAAGTTGCTTTCACCTTTATTATTTATGGGGCAGCTGGAGGTTAACTGTTATTTTGCGGAAAATTCAGTTTAGTTCAATTGGTATCTTTTATTTAAAAAACTTTGTTTTTCAGATATACAAATAGCCTGGCCGTATACTCAGTACGGACCTTTGATATTGTTTTAATTATTTTTGGCCATTCTTTTAGAATGGAAACGTATATTTTTTATTCTGAATTCAAAAATTGATACTTTTTGAGTTATTAATTATGAAACTCTTTCTTAGGTCAATATCGGCGTTTAGATATTTCACGTTTTTTAAGTTTTTAATCAAAAATGATGAATATCTTGATAAAATCAAATAAAATATCCTGTATATTTTCTCCCAAGTCGATGTATAATTAAATTCGCTTTTATCAAAATACACATTAACCCTCATCGAATAAAATGCGAACGTTAAAAGTTTATTGTTACTGTACCACGTGTCTGATTACTAGAGGTAACCCGCTGTATCTCAAAACTATTTATCGTATTTACAACTTAGGGAAAAAATTTGTAAGACAAAGTCACATAATAGAAACTGCATAATTTTTAGCAGTTTCTAAATATTGGATTTTGTATTTTTTTTTTAAGTTGTGTACGATAAAGTCCTTCTGAGGTAACAGCGGATTACATCTCTTAATCAGACAGTTGGTACACAGAAATCACACTTTATATAAACAAAGTAATCAACCACTATATCACTAATTGATCAGTTCGAGAAAAATTTGGTCAAAAAGTAAATCGCATAAGAACAGGCTATTCAAAACGCAACTCTATGTTGTTCAAATGGGGTGCGATTTTTAATCCAAATTGTGACTGTGGAAACGAACCAGAGACCGTTACACATATTGTAGAGGATTGTCAATTAACGAACATTCATAATTTAACGGATGAAGCAATATTATGGCTTTACGAATCTGAAGGACATCGAAGTTCAGCAGTATTTTGTATTCTTGTCTTGATTATCGTTTTTCTCCATTATTTTGTTTTGCTATTTCTTTAACCTACTATTTTTTCCTCATTGTCGTGACTGGCGCTGGACCGGTCCATTATAAATGTCGTCATGCAATGGCTGTGCTGTTATAATTTATGTTCTTATTTACCTTCTACACAAGTTTTACACACTTAATTAATATTATTACATGTGAATACTAGGGTGGGTAAGGGTTGGCATGTTTAGGTTTTAGTGGTTTTCCTAAACCTTGAAGTAAATGCTTGCCAAGACAAACCAATCCACTATTGACACGGTTTTTCACCACACTATACAAGTTTATACTGATCTTCTGGGGCACCATACATAACACTTACATCACAATACAATATTTGTATAATGTACCATACGTATAAATAAATAAATAAATCACTTCGAAAAATTGGTATTCTAAAATTATTTCATTATGAAAAATGTTTTTAAAATTTAAAAAAGGAATTTCTTTTTTTTTCGAAACAATATCATATGATCTTTATTGGAGATGTTTATTAGTAATTAGGTAGGTAATTTGTTTATATTGTACATTAAACTAATAAATAACTGTGATATATAAAACGCTTAATTAAAAATTTATGAATTCAATGACCAGAACAACATTGCATTACTAGTGTTTGTTGTTTGTTATATCAGTTTTGTTTGTCAGTTTTAAATTATAATACTAGCTTAACTCTTTTAATTATACGTTATTTATTAATCAATTTATCAGCTATGTAGTGTTGTTAAAATTTTATTTAGATACATACATATGGTGTCATCAATTAGTACAGCATCTATACTGAACGAAAAATTGGGTATCAACTAACTTTTTGTGTCAATTTACACAATTTTTGTTCATTGATTTTGTATAAGTTATTTAAGTTATTGTTAAATAAAGGTCACCTTTTTGGCAAATTATACATTGAATCTAATCAAATCTGCGGAGAAAAGTGACAAAAAATGGCTGATAAAATTTTCTTTCGGAAACGATGCATAATTTCCTATCATATACAGGGTGCTTCACGGTGAGTGGCCTATTAGACGTTATGGTAAAACTACAAATAAATTGAAACGGAAAATTTTTAGTATGTACATGGTGTTTCAGAGGTGCTCTATTTAATGAAAATAATGAAACTTCCTTATTTTAAATAGCATGTTATGTTTTTATGCAAGATTTAAATTCTACTTAATATTTTAAGACAACTTTCAATAACATTTATTAACTCTAAAATTAATATTTGTTAAATTATTTTGATGTTAACAAAATATTATACAAAAACTAATCGAACTTTGAAAATTAATAACGCCTCCTATGTTAAATTCTAATTAATAATTTTTTGGATACGTTTATGAGGGTTGGAACTTATGCACTTAATAATGTCAATTGGTCTGAATTGGAAAGTTATTCTGATGTAAACTTAGCATGCAATTCTTTTTATAAAATAATTTATTCCATATTTGAAAAGCACATACCTAAATACCACACCAAATCAAAAATACCCAAAGTGGTTTACTTCACAACTAATACGTAACATTTCCTAAAAAGTATTACCATAGCTTATACAAACGCAATAGATCTGAAACTAACCTTCAAAATTTTCGACGACTAAGATCTCACGTCAAAATCTTTTACTTGAAAATTACAATAATTACATTTCTAGTATAGAACACTCTGTTATTGTGGATCCCAAAAATTCTGGTCATTTATAAATTCTAAAAAATAAATCAACACGCATTCCGATAAAATGTACTATGAAGATAAAAACTTTGAAACTCCATCTTCTATAGTTGAAGAATTTGCCCGCTATTTCTCTAAAATATTTTTGAATAGTACTGCTGTTACCGACTATTGTAATAACTCTCGCAATAACATTCCTAGTATAAGTCTATCAAATATATCAGAATCTATTATTATCATGTCAATCAATAAGTTACAAAGTAAAATCACTTCTGGTCCTGATCATATACCTAGTAATGTAATAAAAATTGTGCAGATGCTTTTGTGAAGCCTTTGCATTTCATTATTAATCTGTCTATTCAAACTTCTACATTTCCCAATTGTTGGAAGAAAGCCAGAGTTTGTCCTGTCTTTAAATCAGGAGATCGTTTAGATATAGGTAATTATCGACCAATAAGTATTATTTCAAACTTTGCAAAAAGTTTACGAAATGTGTTTATTTTCTTTATTGTACCCAGCTGTCTCCCAATATATAACACCTTATCAACACGGATTCTGTCGTAATCGTTCTACCATTACTAACTTAGTGTGTGTAACGGAATATATTGCAAAACATCTTGATGTACAAGCGCAGGTTGATGTATTGTACACAGACTTTTCCAAAGTATTTGATAAAATTGACCACGGTCTACTTCTGTCCAAACTTAATTCTTTCGGGTTTCTCGTCCACTAATATCTTTGTTTGCATCTTATTTGCGTGAACGAACTCAATATGTCTGTTATAACCAGTTTAACTCTACAGAATTTCAAGCTTCTTCTGGAGTTCCGCAAGGATCAAATTTAGGGCCGCTATTGTTCTTAATGTTTGTCAATGACTTACCTGAATGTATTAACTGCAATAAATTATTGTTTGCCGACGATTTGAAAATATATTCAGTCATTAATAAATTAAGTGATTGTGAGTTTCTTCAAACACAGTTAAATGAAATTCAAAAATGGTGCACTGCAAATAAAATTTCGCTTAATGAATCTAAGTGCAAAGTTGTAACTTATACTGCAAAGTAAGTTGGATAATGCATCCATATCGAGTTAACTCAACTGTAATAGAAAGGTCTACTGTCATTAAGGATCTAGGTATACTTTTTGATGAAAAACTAACGTTTAGGCAGCACATAGATAGCATTATTTCGTCAGCCATGAAGATGCTTGGTTTTTAATTCGAAATGCTCGAACCTTCCATAATATTCATGCATTAAAAGTATTGTACTACTCATTGGTAAGATGCAAGCTTGAATATGGTTCTCTTGTGTGGAATCCATACTACAAAAGCAAATTGATGCTTTAGAAGCTGTACAAAGAAAATTTTTAAAGTTTCTATCATATCGGTGTGATGGAATTTATCCTGAAATTGGTTGTAATCACATATTGCTATTAAATCGATTTAACATGCAATCTTTGCAAAACAGACGGGGAATTATAAATATAAAATTTCTTTACAACTTATTACATAATAAAATTGATTGTGCTGAATTAATATCATTAATGAATTTTCATGTGCCGTCTGTACCTCTTCGCAGCAATATTACATTTTATTGTTCTACCCCACGTACAAATGTTCTAGTGAAATCACCGATATAAACTATGTGCGGACTATTTAACTTGTTAGGTCAACAATGTGATATTAATTTCTCGTCCTTGCAATATATTATCAACGCATTTTTAGAATTACGTTCTTGAATTACATAACTATTTTTTTGTTGTTTTTTTTTTTTTTTTTTTTTTTTTGGTTTTATCTTTTACTTTAAATTGTATTATTAATTTGTTAATTTATTGTATTGTCCTTTAATAGGATTTTGATCTGTTGGGCAATAAATATTATTATTATTATTATTATTATTATTATTATTATTATTGTGTGAATAAAACCACAAATATTTCAAATTGGACAGGGTGTTCAAAAACAGGAGGTTACATTTAGACAACTTCAATGTTCATTTGGTGCTTATTTTAAATAGAACATACTGTATGTTATAAAATCAGCGGCTTTCTTTTTGATTATCTTTGGTCTTATATCAGCATTCCTATACCTAAAATGTGGTTCTTTGAGTTATTTTAAGATTTATTTAAAAAAATGTTTAATTTATCATAAATATCAAGTACAGCGTGCTATGGAAAACAAATAAATACCGTCATTAAAATGTTTACTGCATTAGTGTCACATGCATTGCTTCTGTAAATAATTATGCAAAATAATTACTCAATGAACATTATTTAAATTTATTTTATATCCACGAAAATGCAACAAAATTGTTAGTAGAACATGTTGAAGATTCAATGAATTAAATCCTCATGTACCAAGTATGAATGAAAAAAAATTCAGAAGAATTGAGGCTAATTTCTTAAGGTTTGGCACTTTTAAAGCAGCAAAAACAAGTCTTAGTTTAATTACTGCTAATGAAGATAACCAAATAACTGTGGTTTTCAAAGCCTGCTGTGCATGACTTAGGTATGTCTTATTCCTCTATAGAGAGAATTTTATGGAAGTATAAAATGCACAATTATAAGTATACTACGGTACATTCATTACATCCAAGAGATGCTACTTACAGAACTCAGTTCTGTGAAATGATTTTAATTTGAGTTCAAGAAGATAATAACTTTTTAAAAAGAATGATCTGGACTGATGAGTCGAAATTTTCCCACGAAGGAATATTCAATAGACGTAACCGTCACATTTGGGCAAATCAAAATCCTCAAGCAAGAAGGGAAACTGGTTTCCAACTGAAATTTAGTTTTAATGTCTTCTGTTTATTAAAGACAATAAATTCCGTTACCATATTTACGATGGAACTCTAACTTCACAGCGTTATGTCGAAATATTAAGGACGATAGTAACCAATTTTTGGACAATTACCTCTATTAGAATTTACAATTTCTTGGTATATGCTCACTCTACAGGGGAGGTATCAAACATACTAAACCAAATGTTTGAAGATAGGTGGATTGGACTCCGCGGCCCTTGGTTGTGGCCAGCTAGAAGCCAGATCTCACGCTTGATTTTTATCTTTGGGAAAGATAAAAAGCAAAGTTTTTTTATGACACCCTGTAAACACACGGGAAGAGTTAGAAATGAGAGTAAGAAACGCATTTGAAGAATTGGACGCAACGGAAATTCGGAGAGCAGCAAGTACCGGTGTTATGAACCGAGTATTAAAATGTTTAAACGTAAATGTAAATCATTTTGAACATTTATTAGATTAAAAGTTACGTTTATTAATTTCCAAATAGTTTGTCAGTTTTCTTGTTATTAAAAATAAATTTTCTTGTTTGCGTTATTAATATTAAAGGAAATTATTTTATTTCTATTTTTGTGGTGTTTAAATTCTTGTAATCTTAAATGTATTGCCAGTTTAACAAATTTATAATAGATTAATCATTTTCTGAAAGAACTTAAAATAACTCAAGACCGACACATTTTAGGTATAGGGAATGCTGGTATAAGACGAAAGATAATAAAAAAAGCCACTGATTTATAAATGTTATTAAACGAAAATGAACATTTGAATCTTGCATAAAAAACATAACATGCTATTTAAAATAAGGACAACAAATATTAATTTTAGCGTCAATTTTCGGTGCCATGCTCAGAAGTGTTGGTTCAACCGTGTCATTATTTTCATTAAATAGAGCACCTCTGAAACACCATGTGCGCAAATTTTCATTTTCAATTTTTTTGTAGTTTCACCATAACGTCTAATAGGCCACACACCGTGAAGCACCTTGTATACGGTTGAGTGTTTAGTGTGTGGACGGAGGATTGCTCCTGAACTTTTAGAGACATCACAACTAACTAAAGGTCAGTTGGTTTTATGATTATAAAATCTTATATCATTTGTTATCTACTTTCCCCGAGAAATTAATTTTTGGAAAAATGTACAGGGTGTTCTATTTGAAAAAATTGAGAATTATTACATTTCGCGTAAAGCAACCATCCTGTATAGCATTGCGCCTTTTGGAAAAGTTTGGTACGTATTTTCTAAGTTGAATATTATATAGTCGATGGCGCAACTAAATTTCAAAAATCTTAATCAGACCCAAGCACCGCGGTTCCAAAGTTGACCTGATTTCCACATTAAAGAGACGATATCTTCAGAAAGGTTGCAATTTTTCTAATTCTGACATATAAAGCGAGATTTTTCATAAGCAAAGTCGACGCCGTAATTGTTTATTTTGTTATTAGTAAAACTTTTCGTCACTTCTTAGAAGGTTATGACCTCTATTATAAAATTGGTAGCGATAGCAACCCTGGTGATAATCACTCAAAGTTTGAATTCGAAATACACGTTTCTTCCATTTTTATTTATTTCTTCAAAATTTGATACTTTTTTTTTGCGTACTTTTTTGTAATTTTTTGACTTATTTATAAACATGAACATTTTAATAAAAATTTATCTGCAATTTACGTGGTATACTTATTTAATCAAAAGCATAAATATTTTGTAAACATATTTTAGTCGTCACTTCCTAAGCTTGTGTTGTATTGTAGAGTGACTTCAAAATCTTGGCAACTTAATAAGATTTCATTAAATTCTTTAAATTTTATGCTTTGACATGAAACCAAAAATAAGTGTAGGTGCCGTTTTTGTCTGTAACAGTTTAACCATACAGTTTGAGATTGCATTTTTGATGAAAATTTAACATTAATCTTTAGATGTACCAGTTTGATGCAATTGAAATGTCAATTTGCCTAAAACTTTTCTTCTTCGGTTTGAGCGTTATTTAAAATTATGACGTTCTGGGCATTTGTTTGTATGGTTCATAGGTGTTTCTCCAACTTGGATACGTATATCAACTTCTTTTGCTTTATAGTTTGGTATCTTAACTGTTTTTTCTAAGCATGGTAAAACTTTGTCGAATGGTTTTAGAACTAGTCATCTAGTTTTTTTGGATTGAACGTATAATAATCCATGTTCAACAAGTCCATTTTTGATTCTATGTGTAAATTGTGATAAATTTTGACCATACTAAAGACAACAAAGGAATGAATAATAATATGCAAGTCATTTCTTCATTGATGTTGTCCAAAGAAATGATTGCCGATGGTATATTTTTGCGGAATGAAGCTCATGTATTTGTTTGTATTTACGAAAAGTCAGTCGAAATGTTATAAGTACTAAAATGTGGTTTAAAAATTTGATTTCTATTAATCAAACAAACAATACAAACAACTTTACAAAAAAATATAATGCTACATGCGGTTTTTAGGAATGCAGTATTTTTGACAAAAGAGCAATAAACTAATGAATCGTATTTACAATCTACAATTACTAACAAGAATATATTTGCTCGGAGTACCTGTAAGTTAAAGTTAAAGTACATTGCCTACATCATATTAGTATTGACAAAGCATAAACCAATTACAACATAAGATGATTCACTGATGATCAATAATAGTTTGAAAAATTATTACGTGACTAGAAAGATAAATACATAAACAAACACTGATATTAGTCATGTTACTTGTTTGAAGGTATTGGGTGCCGAAAATATAATGTTTGCACATAAATTGATAAGTAATTTTAAGTAAAATAAAAAAAACATATTTGCTAATTGAAGAAAACCACTTCAATTACACTGAAATAACTCTTCAAGAGAAATTGCTGCCGTAGAGCTTTATTTTCACATCCTTTCCCATTTTGTCTATTGACAATGGGTATTAATAATAAATTTTACAACTTGTTTTATTATTTCCAATATCCGCATTTTAATTAATTATTTTGTGAAAATTTAAAGGTTAGCTGCAGAAGTAAATAAATTTATAAGCGCCAAATTAAAGGTTCTTGACCATATCTAAGATAAACCTATTCCAAGTATTTTTACTAAAATACTGCTAATTAAGAACAAATACACAACAGATTACGGAAACAATGCATAAACTTACGAATTTATAATCTGCTACTAATTAAAAATAGTAAATAATTTTCTTAAAACGTTTGATGAAGAATGTGGTATAATTTAAGAAATAATTTAAAAATAGTGGGGCGTGTACATCATGTTTCGGTAAGTAAACGACACTGAATATTAAAATTAATTACCACTGTATTCTATGATCTAATTAGAAGTTCACCGTAAAATTTTGAATGTTGTTTATTCATAAGATGAAATCTTTATTATTCGCCTTAATTAAGCGTGTAATTTTTGAGTCTGTTCCTTTGTGTTTCAAAATTACGCTTAATTTAAAGAAATACAAAGCGTGAGCTGGGACACACTTTCAGAAAAATAATATTCCGCTTAAACATCTCAATCCGCTTAAAAAGAACTGAAATTGTAAAAAATTCATTTTATTTAACAAAAAGCTACACGGGTTTCCACGGTCCATTACTAATTCTTTCAAAATTAGTAATATTATTTGCGAATCCGATAAAAAATGAACGGCCTTGTCGGAATGACCACCCAAGTCCTTGTGGTCAGTAGGCTGGGTCGAAGAAGGAGGGAGGAATATAATGACCCCCTGACAGGCTCCCCGGTGTGATATTCCTCACTTACAGGTACTAATCATAGCTTCTACCCTGTCATTTAACCATTGTTCGTGCGTAATTGCCACGGAATTCCATTCTTTTCCATTTTTTTGCAAATGCTTTTAAAGTGATGCTGTAGATATCAGTTTCTAAAATGTATCTTGTTAAAAAAATGTGCGTGGGAAATATAAATATTAGTTGATGATGAATTCGGAGCTATAAATAAATCGATAGTTCGCTCTATTTTCTTCTTTATATAATTATCATTAATTTTACATATTCTATAACAATTTATATCGGAACCAAATTGATTATTTATGAATGTATTTAATTTGATCTTCGCCGTCGGCAAAGCATTCTTCATAACACACTAATAGTTCCCTCACTACCTTTTCTTGACAGTTGTGTGTTAATTCCACACGTAATTTTATAAATCTATTTTTTAATAAGTTACATTCTACGCTGGCTTAATTGAGCGTTTACGGAAATTTTCATTTAAGGGATATCAATTTCCTATTATTATCCTCTTTAAACTCCACTTAATTATGCATATCGATTTTTTCTTAAATTATAAAGCTCCATTGCCTTAATAAAGATATTATGTCTACTGTGCTTGTTAAGAGCAGAAAATTGTTGCTAAATTATAAGTTTATTAATATGACGCAGTCAGTTATAGAAAAGTTTGTATGTATGTATGTTTTGAAACGAAAGTTCACTGACATTTTTGGTCCTAACTATAGAAGAACGTGTAAAGAAATACTAAATGAAAAGTAGAATAAAGTTTACTTAGATAATACAAGCAACTTTTTTACAAATGTTTAAATACATAGAACAAATACTAAAAAGTTAAGTTGAGAATTGATAATACTTAGTTTTATACCATTAATGGTACACTGTGTCGTATTTATAATGACGCTGTTAAAATTATACTTATGGAAGATTAAAATGTTTAATTGTCTGAGGTTTCATATCGTTTGCTAAAATTGTAACTATCAATTAAGTCAAAGACAAAAATGACTTGTTGTATTTGAAAACAATTTGAAGTAATGCATGATTTTGCCAATCTTTGAACTATATTATTAATTTTTCTAGTTCTTTTTTAAATTATTTAATTTCTTACGTTATCGGTTATTCATAACGTTTAAAAAAAACAATAACGGTTTCGGGAGGAATCCTATGATAACTGAGGTGCATGGGAAAAAGACTCTTTCTTGATTTGAATCTCTAGACACAAACTTGATATTTTCATTAAGCATAGTTACTTATTTATTCGTATAGTACATTATTAGTATTGTATTGTGATGTAAGCGTTATGTACGGTGCCTCAGATGATCAGTATTAAAACCAGTCTAATGTGGTAGCTAGGTCAACTTTTTTTCGTCCTAGACCAAAAATATTTTTGGTCGACAAAAAAATTATTAAAATAATTAAATTTGTTTTATATATTATTTGAAACTAATTATCAAGAACAGCCCAGGATTCAACAACACCAATTGTAACGAACATGGTGTTAATAATTTACATACAAGTTTAAAAATAATAATTACTAGGATTAAAATTAGAATTAGAACCTATATAAAAAATTTTATAGCATCTTGATTACAAAGAAATTATCATGGCAACTTAATTAGTTGATTATTCTTGGATTTTTTTAATTTTATACAATCGAATAAAAAATAATGTATGATGCACGGACAGAAAAAAATATTTTATTTTTGTCCTACTAATCTGTGCCGCGATAGTGTGTACGTTTTTCCCTGAAAGGAAAAAGTAAATGTTTAATATCACAAAAACTAGTTCTGGTATGTGTTTTTGTACTATTTTTACAAGGATTACCAATATATTTTAATAAGTAAACGTCAAAATCCCCAGAATTTTGAGGGCCTGATCCTAACCTTATTTTCACAACGCTCAACTGAAGAATTGATCATAACTCCCAACTTGTGCATGTTGTCAGAACTTCCAACTATTTTCACAACTACTACTACGTTTCTTTTTCATAACGCCCAACTTTGTCATAACTCCCAACCAGTGTATATCACAACACCTGCATTTATAGCAGTTTGACAACCTTACTTTTCACCTATAACTTAGCTTAAAACGTTAATAACATTACATGTTTTCATGTGATTGGGGTAAACGGTGTTGTTGGTAGATGCTGATCGGGGGTGAACGAAGTTGGTTGGTAGGTTTCAGTTATTACAGTTTTTTTCTGAAAATAATTGTTTTAATCTAATTTGTGGTAAACGCTGTTGGTTAGTAGGTGTGATCGAGGGGTAAACGGTGTTGGTTGGTAGGTTACAGTTATTACAATTTTCTTTTTTAAAAAATTGCATGTTTTCATGTGCTTTGGGCGTTGTGACAAGGAGGTATTATAAACAAACTAAGTTATGAGTGAAGAGCAAGTTGCCAAACTGCTATAAATGCGGGCGTTGTTATATGATGACGAGACATGAACATATTTCACAACTACTCGATTTATTTTGAAGATTTGGTTTTAGTCGTTTTCATGCATGTTCTTTTCTTTTCTAAATAATGGCGTTTTTCATTTGTTTTTTTTCTGTTTTTGGAAGTTGACATCATCTTTGTTTTTTTTTTTAATGGAACACTCTGTATTTTTTTGCAATTTTAGTTCTACGTTAATTTTATAAACTTTTATTAAGGTTTACTATTTTATGTTAACAACGTTTTTGTGATATTTGAATTTTTTAATTTATAAAACACTTCCTTATTTAAAGAGATGTGTATGTTACAATACATAAAAGTTAAAGAGATAAAATTTATAGAGAGACACAACTGAAACTCTAAGCTTCCTTCCCATGATTTCATAATTACTTAGTTTTATACAGGGTGGTAGAAATGTAGTGACGAATGATCAAAGTTCAAATCACTGCTAACTTATTTTGCTTTAAATGGAACACCCTGTATTATTTTGCACAACGTTTTATAATTTTTGTTCTCTTCGGAATGGTATAATGGTTTCTTTCCTATACCTATCGTCTCTAGTTATCAAGGTATTTACTGTTTTTATTCATTATTTTCCATTAATTTAGCAATAAATAAGACTCAAATAAGCCTTTACTGTATGATTGTGTTAAATTGACAACAATGAACTGGTGACAGATTAGGTGTTTTTTTTGTTTTGATGTTCCACTAGTATTTCACAGACATCCTCGCATTGATATTATGCGAAATCTGTTGATCGTGCACAATAACAGTAAATCCTTGAAAACTAGAGAAGATAGGTATAGGGAACCATTATACCATTTGAAAGAGAACAATATTATTCATCGAGGTTGTGCAATAATATACAGGGTGTTCCATTAAAAATAAATAAGTTATGATAATTTAAACTTGATTAAATTCGGCACTACATTTCTACCACTGTACAGAAATTAAGTAATTATGAAATTATGGGAGGGAAGCTTAGAGTTTCAGTTGTATCTCCTATAAATTTTATCTTTTTATACACTTTATTATTGTAACATACACATCTCTTTTAATTAGGAAGTGCTTTTTTAATTTTTATAAAAAAATTAAAAATTAAAAAAATTAAATTTTAAATAAAAAAAATTAATAAAAGTTTATCTAAAATTAGGTAAAAAAAATCCAATAAATATCGATGTTCTCTTTGAAAAACAAGAAAGTTAATTTGTAAAAAGTAAAGCCATTATTATTTTAGTTGAAAGAGTTGCCTGAAAACGCTCTAATACACAAGTTTAAAATGTCAATTTTTTTTTTAATTCTCACGTACACCTGAGATATAGGGTTGGAATTTCGAAAGTTGGGCGTTATGAAAAAGAAGCGTAGTTGGAGTTATGATCAATTTTTGGAGTTAGGCGTTATTAATATTTGGAGTAGTAAGATGAACCCAAACTTTGTTCATGAAAATAATAACACTACTAGCAAATCCTAGTAGTCTAATGGAAACATTGATTTTCAGTTGAAGTCACACGAAAAAAATTTTATTAGTCACGAAATAATGTGCTGATTTGAGATCAGAAAGTATTTCAAAGTCCTTCCGACATATTTTTTATAATTTGATTTGTTTATAAGTAGTTACCCATTAGATTTGGAATGTTTTCTCAAAATATTTATTTATTGAATTTTTGTTTTTAAGTATTTCTGACTATTAGGCTGCTAGGTTAGGATTCACAAAGCAAGATAAATATGAATCAACGAAAATGTAAAAAATTGAAAAACATGGTACTCTAGAAGCATCCATAAAAGGACTTTACATTGAATAAGGAAACAAATATTAGTTGACAGAGACCATTCTTATGAGACGTCCAAATATTTTCTATGAATATTTGAGCTACTTTAATGATATAAGCTATACTTTATACTATAACGTCTACAAATTAATATTTAAAATGCTGTAACATTCACGATGCGAATAACACATCACAAACAGTGATTTTGTTCAATTACGAAAAGTGTGATTTGATCACACGCATTTTGAAACCACATTTATTAAGTAATTACGGTATCTGTCGAAAAGTTGTGTAGAAACTTAAAAAACAAAGCAAGGTCATCGTGTGTGCGGTTAAATTTGTGGTGACTTAAAAAACTATTATAGTTAATAATATGTATTACCCTACCGTATTAAGAACTGTGGTGAATCATTATATTAGTTTGAATCAGTCCGTGGGGTCATATAAATTACTTTGACAGGTATGAAACTTAAAAATTCATCTATGCATTCTAAAAATTCTTTAAAAATAAAATAGCTGTTAGGTATAAAAATCAATTGCTTTAGAACGAGCGATTAGTAATGGTAAATTAAGAGCATAGATCCCAATCTGTACCTGTACAATTTAAATTTAGCATCACTGAGAGCGCTTCCATACATATAATATTTTTAAATAAAGAATTATTTTTTTTTACATTTTCAACGTTAATTTGTGTTTAAAACCAAAAAAAAATACTTTGACAGAAAACATAATTACTAATTATGAATTCTCTGATAAAATTATTTAGAGCTTAACCCATTGTAAAAAGGTTTGTATTTTATTGATGTTTTATCCTTTGAATCAGTGTAAAGTTTCTTAAAATTATTAATTTGTGGTTAACTAAAATTAGATTTTTAAATTTGCATTTTATACTTTTACATAGATTCACACTAAATTCTTCTATATAAAGTTAGATAGCAGTTGCCTATAGTGATATTTAAAATTTACTAGAACTTGCGTACAAAGGACTTATGTTTTACCGTTTATAGCCAGCGGATGTACACCGTGTCTCACGTAAGGCGGCCATTAGACGTTTATGGAGATTAAATCAATTTGATTTTTTGAAAATTCGTAGATTTACATCAAAACCGTGCTCTTTCAAATAAAAATATAATGGTCATTGTACAACTACAACATTAACTTCGTTATTTTTAATGTAACACCCTATATAGTATTTAAATTTTATATTCAGCATAAAATTCTGTAAATGATGATATTTACTATGTGAATCAGGAAAGATGAGCCCTACGTCATCAAGCAAATGCGTATGATTTAATGTTAAAAACTAAAGTCAAATCAGAAACTATAACCAATCTATCTTATAAACGTGACAGCAATTGTCACAGTCTAACTATCAAAATCTACAAACTGTCACTTCTAGGTTAGAATTTTTTTAATTTACTAAAAGCGATTTAAGAGATAAAATATGAAAACAAGACTATTTATTTATTATTATTGGAGTTTACTTTAAAATATTAACAAAACGGTTCACATTGCAGAAAAAATTATCGCACCTATGGTGGTTTTCATCTGTAGATGTTGGTAGTACAATAATTGACTTCAATGCAAATTCAAAATAAATATTTACGAATATGTACAACTAATGACAAAACACAAGATAATCCAAAGTAAAATGACAGGTTATTAATTTGAATACAACCTAATTTCCTATGACATGAGTTTAATAATAATTTCACAGTAGAAAAAACAGAAAAACACCAACATCACTTTTTAACTTTACCTTATACCTATATATACTTTCGATAAAAATTGAAATAGAACTAACCAAATATAACACTAAAAACGCTTACACTAATCATAACACTTTAAAAAAAATTTTGTACAACGTACAACCAAATTAAAAGACATAACTACAATAAATGAACAATCTGAACTCATTTATAAATTAGAATGCCAAAAAATTGTAATAAATGTTATATCGGACAAACAAAACAATATTTACATAAAAGAATTAAACAACATCAAAATTCAATCAAAAAAAAAATTCTTAACACCACTTTTACCCAACACTGCATTAGCTGATCATTCCGTACAAAAGAAAAATTTAAAACTCTTTTATTGAAATGACTATTAAAAAAAAATCATTTAAATGCGATTAATTATAAAAGGCAAAAAAATTTTTAAACACCTATCATCTTATATAAATTAACATATTTATATTAAACAACAATTTAATACAATTCATTATAACATGCTATTAAACTAATAATCTTTTAACCACTACCTAATAATTATCAACAAAAATAAATAAAATAACTTAATACAAATGGAAATTGTATCCAATAAGAAAATTATTATATCCAACACATTTCTGTTGGTACTACTCTAATTTTACTTTGAGTTGACATAATTATGCTCACTTGTAAATTAATGAATAATCTAAATTATAATAATAAAACAATTTATCAACTATTTTCCAAAATGGATACTTTAATATTTATCATATATATTTCCAAAAGATTTACTTACTTGGAAACGTTTAATTATGTCAATCTTATTAAACAGGTTCGTAGAAAGTTTTTCTTTTCATTTGCCTATTTTAATCAATTTTTTGTACTTTTTCAGACTGTAATTGGAAACAATACCTTTATATAACCTAATTTTTGTAATGTTTTGAAAAAGCAACAGCATTGTTGCGAAACGTCATATCTTCGTTCTATTTTATTGTTTTTTGACCTAGTTGCTGAAATGTTTGCAATTACATTAAAATCATTTGTGTGTTCATACGTTGTTTATTATCACCATTTCACTAACATTTTATGACAGGTTATGATCGTTGTAATTGTCGAACACAGGGTCGGTAAAACAGAGACTATTTATTAAAAATACAACTGAAGTCATAATTCGTAAAAATAAAGAGGGAATTATTTTTATCTTTCTCGCGTTCTCAAAATCATTCATCTTAGTTTTGATTGTTCAACAGAACATACTCGATATTCAACGTGTGTATTTGATAGTTTCGAACAGTGATGACGTAGGCTCATCTTTCGTGATTTAGATAATGCCTATTCCAAGTCTAACCGTTTTTGCGTTATTCAATTTTTTCTAAATTTTTTTTCGCCTGTAGATAATTTTTTAAAGTCGCCTATCTCAGCTATTATTTTAATCAGATACTTGAAATTTTAGGATGAGGTACTAAAATATTGTACTTTAATAAACATGCACATTTAAATCGTTTGTTGCACAGGATGTTTTAAAATTATTTGTAAATATGATATATGTTAAACTTATTTATTTTAAATAAAACACCCTACCCTGTATATTTTGTCATCTTATTTCAGAAAATTATTTTGCACCTAAAGGTTGAAATGAAAATTTTAAACAAGTAGATCGAATTTTCATTCAATCGAGTAACAGACCGTGTTTTCTCTACGATCTATATCTGATTCACTAGATGTTTTAATTATTTTGTAAAATTTTAAATTAATATTTGCCTCAAAACATCTAAAACTTGCATTTACATTTGACACTGATAATTCAGAAAATAATGGCCGTCTAATTATTTCGTTGAGCATAATTACAGAATATTCATTCTGTTACTTGTTATTGAATAAAGTTACATGCAAAACCTATAAGAAGAAAGTGTTTTTAGAATAAATATTCTATCTCAAAGGCAGAATTTTTTCTCTATTATTAAAAATAGTTTTAGAATTAGACTCCATTAATAGCAGTAAAGAAAAAAATATACATAACGGTTTTATACTGAACACAAAATTACCGTGACTTTATAATAGGAAAAGATTTCTCGGCAGCTAATGAAGATTTGTCTAACCCCCAAATGGTACTGCAATTTTTATTCATGCCAGTAGTACTTTCTACTAATATTTTTGAAACATATACAAACTCCGCAACTATTTTTCTGTTGCTTAAAATCAAAGACTGGACGAAATCTTATTCATTAGTGATGTGCCGAAGTGGAAATCGGTTCCAATTAATGTCAGTGTAACTGACGATAAGAATCGGCTCTCCAATCAATTATATTTCGCATCAGCAAGTCAATGGATTGTAGGAAGAGATTTTCTTTATTCGATCAGACAAATGATCAATGGATATAGCTAGAAATGAAAGATTTAAAACTGCGGTGAGCTATACTGACAATAAAAAAAAAAATTACATCTTTCTGATATAGATTATGACTTAATCACCCATGCAAAAGAACCAAGTTAAATAGCATCATTCTGTCTACCAACTAGTAATCTTGTATGGGAAAGGCGGACCAAGCATGATTAAAACAAGTTTAGATGAATTGCTTTTACAAGGAGAAGTATGGTTTTAAGAAAAAGAAATCAATTAAAATTAAAGTAAACTTATGCCCTAAATGAGAAAAAAACAATGCTCTTTAATTGTCACAATCAGTAAAATTTCTAGTCATTTTGTTCAATACATTGACATTGCATCAACTGTTGAATTACTGCCTTAAGGTCATCACATTATATTGAGATGTGGTAGGAATTGGCTAGAACAAAACAAGAACGATCCATTATAAACCTTTATAAATACATATATTTGACCCCATACAGTCTTAACTTAATACCAGGGTAAAGTATAATTCTGAACGTAAAATGACAAGAGAAGTTTTAAAAAAGACGACTTTGCATGCTAAAGTGGCAAACAAGATGAATTAATCGTATCCCACTATTGTTTGCTTTAAAGTTCACTTTGGATATATTACAAAATATATTCACTCATTACACTACAAGGAAATGGAACAAAAATCATTGATGTATATGGGAGGAAGGTATTGTTCTTATACTTGGTCTTAAACAATTACCGGATACTAATACAGGTTTGTGTTATAGTTATCACATGTATTTCTGTTTCCACATCTCAATTTTTATCTTTACAATATTTGCACTCATTGCTCTGAACATGATGATGCTCATATACAGGGTGATTCATAACTATTGGGACATAGGCTAAGGGCAGGTTATTCTACTATATAAAAATAAGTCGGGTTTTCCTTCCTGACGCTATAACTCCAGAACGCACGAACCGATTTCCACGGTTTTGCATTCGTTGGAAAGGTCTTGGGCTCCGTGAGGTTTATAGCAAAGAAAATTCAGAAAAATTTCAACAGAAAAGCGGGAAAATCTTTTTCACATACAGCGCCATCTCTGATACATAGCATGTACTACAAACCAATATTTTAAGTAGATGGCGCCGGTGCGTCGCAATGACAATTAACAAGTCGCAAGGCCAATCGCTTAGTGTTTGCGGGATAAATTTAGAAAATCATTGTTTTCACATGGGCAGTTATACGTTGCGTGTTCACGAGTTGGGAAACCATCCGCTTTGTTTGTGTTAACGTCAGACCAAAAACAAAAATGTGGTTTACCAAAGTGCACTTCAATGAAACGGATAATTTGCGGACACGTATAACGCTTCGATTCAGTATTTACTTTGGATTCACTTTCATTTACTTAGAAAGTTCAACTAAATAACACTTCATTTTGTAATCGAAATGAATTCATTACTGTTGTGAAATGAAATAAAATTTTTCCTTTTCAAATATAAAACAAAAAAAATGTTTCTTCATCTTTTAATCACCAAACGAAATGTTACATAAAACGAAGCCATCTGGTGGCAAAACGGAGTTCGCCGGGTTTGCTAGTTTAAGCTAAAATATGACCATAGGACCCAATATTCCTTAATAAAATATTGCTGTGGAAAAGATACAGAGCGTATCTTTTCACGGAAATATTTTATTAAGACCAATGGGTTTATGGTCATATTTTTAGTTTAAATAACTAAAAATATGACCATAAAACACAACATGTCTTAATAAAATATTGCCATGGAAAAGATACAAGGCGTTGTATTTTCTTCATTTTTGTTAATAATTTCTGTAAATTTATCAATTCTTATAAAATCTACAGAGAAAGCATAGTTATCTGACAGTCCAAAACGTACCCTTAATAAATAAAGTAATATTTGAAATTCCCTTGACACTACGAACTGTTCAACTGCGTTTTCTCGGAAACAAATGAAATTATCGTATTTAAACAGAAGTACCAATATTGTGTAGAAATGATGTTTACGTCATATTCTCTAATCAAATCACTAAAAGTTTTTCTCAAAATAAGTTACCAGTCGATATCATCATCAGGAATCATTCACGCAGCGCCCTACAACAAATTGTAAAATAGTACATAAAATAATGTTTTGGTCTAAAGTTATGCCTCTATGCTGATTTTGATAAGAATGATAAATTTACAGTAAATTAATAACAAAAATGAAAAAAAAAATTTAATTTAACGCTCTGTATCTTTTCCACAGCAATATTTTATTAACAATATTAGGTCTTATGGTTATATTTTAACCTAAATAACCATAACAGCCTATGTCCCAATAGTTATGTAATCACCTTGTATATCAAGTCAAATTTTAGAAATCAACCTTTTTTGCATTTTTTAAAGCAGGGACTAAATTATGGTATTGATTGACTCAAATTAACCATTTCCCTATATGTAATTTCTAAATTAATTTTGAAGATGGAAATGTAGCTAATAATTACAAGTTTGATAGTTGTCTATATTTAATGATTTGATAGGAAAATAAAATTAACTTATTTGGGATCCAGAGGCTATTCTAGCACTAGTAAACAACGTATATTTTTAGCTTATATATCCCATATCGTTTGGTCTTTTCTTACTTTTCTCCTCGTCTATTTAATTCATTCGGCTTAGCGTTGTGAGTATTTTTCAAAACCTCAAGTTAGTAGGGGACACTAATTCGTAGTTAGGTACTAGTGATGGGGCTGCCACTGCCTCTCTTGTTAAGCAAACGGCAACTTCTTTCAATAATTTTGTAACATTCTCCATGAATAAAAAATAAATTTAGTATGTCTTCATTCGAATATTCTTGGTGGATTTCCATATTGTGTATAATGTGTCACGTCGACGTTTACAAGTTTGACAAATAAGGCACATTGTTTTAATTTCCACAGGCCACTAGTCAGAAATTATTTAATAAAATAGAGAAATATTGTGTGTCGAATGTAAATACATCGATAGCAGGAAAATGGTAACAGATAGGTATAGGGAACCCTTATGAAGATTGAAAGACCACTTAATTCTCCATCACATAGAGCAACAAGATACAGGATGTTTTATTTAAAAAAATTGACTTTTGGGCAGTTGAAGTTGGTGGAGATTTAGTCAAACATTTTAAACACCCTGTAAATAATGAGATGTCAAATTACGCATCATTTAAAAACTTAACAGTCTTCCTAAGTAATCGCCCACATTTTGTTAGTATAACTTTCTTTTTCAATCATTGACAAGCGTTTGAAAACAATACTACAAAACAAATTTTTCAAAAAAATGAGAATATCTCAAAAACTATTGATTTTTCATATAGGTTGTGCTACATGAAAGTAACTCTGATTTTAGCGTAAGAATCCAAATATACAAAAAAAGAATATATCATTCCATTTAAAATAAAGAAGTTGGTACCCGCTACTGGTGTAACCGGAAGTGCTAGAAAAACTGAAATATTTTAATTAAATAGAACTTTTGAGCAATCCCTATTCCAAAATTTTAAACAAATATTTCAACGGCAAGTCCATAAACTTTTAATGAACGGGTTAGCTGAATCACCCTGTATATATGTAAATTAACAATATTGTATAATGATGGAAAAAGATAAGCCTTTCTAAAAACAAATTTTGCTGAACAATGCAAACAATTATAAGGAAATCTTTGACCATGCTTCCACATTGACACCCAAATTGAATATTTACTGTTCCAAAGTCATGCTTTGTATTTAGTGATGCCTAATAAGCCGCTAAAGGCGATTGAAGCAATCATAGACGGTCGGTATCAAACATATCAAAAACTGGATGGTATACGCTTTACGAAAGATGTGAAAAAGTGCAAGCAAGCGATGGAAACACTCTTTTTTTGTAAATTTATTTGAATACAAAAATTCTGAAAAATCTAAAATAAATTTATTTGATTAAATATAATTAAAAAGATGAATTAATTCAGTACGTTTTAAGTAACATGATTATTAAATAATAAATGTTTTGCAAACGTTGAATTCACCAATGTAATATTTGTCACAATGCAAAACTTTTAGTATTTAATTTTTGTAATTATAGAAATGTATGATAGAGGGCTCAAATATCGCCCACTTAACACAGATTCGTTATTATATGAATGGAATGCATATTATTGTTTAAAAAACTATATTGTGTCGTAGAACTGTTAATAAACTTATCTCTTCTACAGTAGTTAAATTTACAATTCTAATTGAATTATGTGTCATCTTGCAGATACCGACATATTATTGAAAACAAAAAGTGTTCCTAATATCGCCCGCGTCAAGAAAAACCCATGTTCCAAATATCGCCCATATCAAAGTGTAAAGCTAACAAAATTGTATACACTAAAATAATTTTTGAAATTTAATTTATTAAAACAACAGTACATTCATGCAGATATTTTTTAAACTTTGTGCCTGTTAACAAATATTTATGTACAAAAAATAACAAAAGTAAGAATTTTGCTTTTTAATTTTCTGTAGTCACATTTTCGTGAGACCACTTGAAACACTTGACACACTTTAACCAGGATTCACCATGGTTGTCTTTAGAGTAAACCCATTACACAATGGACACTCAGCGTCATCACTATCATAACAACTACTATCATTGTCATCAGTCGAGACGTAAGGTGGCTCTTCATCACAGTCACTACTAAAAGAATCATTTGTCATGGCTTTCTTGGACTTGGACTTTGCTTAAAGGTTTCTTTCTACTTTTCTTAGAAATTGTTTTATCAAAGTTTAAAGGTTTAACCTTTTTTTGATAGTGAATCAACCAGAGCATCTTTATGGCGATCCACTAATAAGGACAGCTGATCCACGCTTTCGGTTTGTTGATGAAGACGGTAGTGTTAAAACAGGCACAGGCTGAATATCTCTGAGTGATAAGGTGGTTTGTGGAACCTTTATTGTAAGACGTGTTGCAGGTGACTGAGGTAATGAAGACTGTTGAACCTCAGGAGTTTTGTCGATGTTGAATTGTGTCTTCTGAAACCGCTTGTTCATGTTCCAGAAATCGGTTTTGTGAAGATTACAGGGTCAAAGGCAATATTCCGGTGACTTCAAAGCCTTTCTAGCCACATGCATTGTTGCAGTTGTAGTGTAGACCATTCCAACTAGCTTTACCCATTTGGTAGACAGTGATTGCCCGAAACGGGTGAGATGCTAGCCAGTTTTTAATTTCTTGGGCGTAGTAAGTTTTAATGGTTTTCATAAATGTCTTGTCCAAAGGTTGCATTCGATCAGAGGAATGCGGTGGAAGACACACTATAGAAACACTATTGTCTCGGGCAAGGTCAATGACTTTAATATTGCAGTATGCGTAGAGTGGCCATCTAGTATCAACACTACAGGTTCCTCTTTTGATGGTTTCACATGAGAAATGGAAAGAGCCATCCATCTAGCAAATAGATCCGACTGAATCCAGCCGAAAATGTGACATCCAGCTATACTTCCTGGTGGAGCTCCGTCTAACAATTTTGGCTTTATTCTCTAGCATCGGTGGAATAAAAGTTTCAGAGGCGTACATACAAGCGACAATTGTTACAAGAGAACCTCTCTCAGCAGATGATAATTTATGAATTTATCGTTTACTTTTAAGAAAAACTATTTTTATACACTTGTGCTGGACTGTTGTTACGCCAGTTTTGTCTACATTGAACAACCGCGCAGCAGAATAATTAATACGTTCTAGCTCAGGTTTCAAGATAGTGAAGAAATTGTCAACATTTTCACGAGAGAACACTCTAATTCTGGCTAAGGACAAAGGTTGTGGTTTCCTTATTGACAAAATAGGGTGTCTTTTGAAAAACAAGCGGAGGCACTTTCTTCCCACTGCTTTCTTGTCAACAGAAAATGAATGGCGTATATTGTTTCGTAAAGCCATTCGTTTTATATCTTTTGCTGTAAGACCATCATAATAAGACATATCCAACTGTTTTTTAAGTTCTTTAACTGGTTTTTCCACATAGCCTTTAAGTGTAGAACTGGGAAGCCTTTAATAGACCCATTTCCTTGTTTTTTACAGACATTACACTGCCTGCTTTATTTTTTCCCAGATTTTTTGCTGCGACGCCATTTGTCAAGAAAATAGAAATAAATTGTTGCCTGCCAAATATCGACCGTAGGCGATAATAGGAACAGGGAGTGAGCGATATTAGGAACACCACAATAACTAAACATGGCGCCATACTGAGCTGGTCTCGGTTGCATAAATTCCATACAAAACATGTCAAACTATAGCTAGTTATATGTCCTATTTGAAACCTATTGATCAACAAGTAAAAGTTATAATACTCTAGAGCAATGTTATAGTCATTATGAGACGTTTCATAACTCACTACGCAAAAATATATTAAAAAATTTGCAAATTAAAATCACAATGCTCAAAACCTGCCAAAGTCTCACAGATGTCTGTTGGCGAAGGCGGTTCTTCGCCTAGATTAGTCACAGCATGATGGCAGCACTGTTTAAAGAACTACTGGGCTATGCGTTTCAACAGTATCATATAAAATAAATAGAAATTTCAAAATTTTTGAAGATAAATATTAAATTTTTATAATTATTAGTTTCCTCAGTTGTTTTCAATAATGATTTCAAACTATTACAAAAAATACTTACTTGTAATTTTTAAGGGTAAACATTTCAAGATGCTATTAATATTGTCTTATTTAAATTTATTTTGATTTACAGTTGAAAGTATTTTTTTCTTCCTAATTAAGTTTATAATTTAAAGTTGTTAACCTTCTAGGTGGAGGTGGGTTTCGCCCAAACCTATGAGGGCTTTATCCAGGTTTGGGCGAAACGTCGGTCTTATGTAGTTTGAGAGCATATTCTCAACCCCACTTTAAATTATTTATTTTGATATTTTACTAAAAGAATCGTAGCAGATAGTTAGTTAAGAGGAGTACATTGCAAAGTGAAATATTTGTGAATTGAAAAAATAAGATTTACAGAAATCTAAAGAATCTCACGACTAACAACTTTATTCCTAACGAAATTCTTACTCTATCTCCAAAAAAAAAGACAAAGTCGGCAATTAATTTTGATTTCAAATCTAACATCTTCATAAACAGCCTTCAGAAACAAAACAACAATTATAAAGCGTTATACAAGGTCATAAACAACATAAATTCCTTAGTTTCCCTTATTTAAAATAGCATTTTTTTATTTAAATTGATTGCAATTTTAAACAAAAATGACGTATTATCACACGATTATGGAAAATCGGGAATGTCAGGAATTGAACAATATGTATGTAATTTGTCCAACATTTTAAAGGAAGTGTGCTTTGACAATAGTTTCTGCGGACACCGCATTTTTTGTGCGTACGTGTAACATCGTTTTCCAAAAAAATTAAGAAATTACCGCAGTTTTACAGTTTTTGTCGTTTTCTTCCTCCTTTATACGATTTATAAGTAGTTATACAGTATACTCGGGTTTGTTAAAGTGTTTAATTGTAAATATTTATATTACGCGTAATAAGTAATTAATCATAAAGTGTATTGACTTCTGCATTAGTTGACATCAAGTGGAAAAATCTGGAAGTACGTTTGATACTAATTCGGTCATATTTTAATGTATATACCTAACAATGTAAACAATGCTTGCATAATTTAATAACTGCACTAATTAAATCTTCTTTTGTTGCAGAATGGATTTGCAAGATTCCGGAGATCAAGTAGTAAGTATTCCTTTTTATACAGGTTTTTATGAATAACTTTGAAAGGTTTATTGTTATCAAATCTGATGGTACAATAACAAGTTTGGACAAAATGAATAATTACTGGCCAACTTGATGTTTAAAGCATAATTCGGTCAGTGTCACAAAACAACCCTTTTTTATTTTGACCTCCACTTCGAAGGAATTTTTAATAACATATTAATTCATATTGGAGAAAATAATTAACTAAAAATTACGAAACGTATTTTAAACAAATATATTACAGTCTAATCGTTACTCAATTTTCACACTTTTAGAATTTTGAGATTATCTAAATTTTATGTTTTAATGAAATTTTCTACTTGTATCTTTTTATTACGTTTCTTTATTAGATAGTATGACTCATATTTAATTTGTGTCACTTGTTAATAAATTTTTGCATATTTACTTTTTATATGAAAAAATTATTTTTAGTGGTAAATGTTATTTTTTCCATAGTTTCAAAATATTGCATTTTCGTGCAACATTGACACTAGTTGTTAAATATACTTTTCACATTGAGGAAAAAATGTAATTAACAGAATTTGTGATTGCCATGAATCTCATCAAAAATTTAGGCACATGATGAAAATTATTTGCATATGAAGGTAATATTTATAATGTACATATAACATTATACAATAAATTTATATTATAAATATAATATAATAGATTAAGAACTATATAAACGAACTGAGATAATAGAAGTGCATATAAAAATAAAATATATAAATTCATCGTATCATCTGCCATTGGTGTTTTTGATCGCCACATCTTCATTTTCTTTAGCATCTGCAGATGTTGAATATTTCATTGATTCTTTAGTATTTAACTTTTATTGTCAGGTTTTCTTCTAAATACCCTCTGACTTCGTTGCTTGACTCCCATCCACCCAGTTGCAAATCTAAAATGTCTCCACCGCCGTTAACAAGAAAAGTTGCTGTAGATCATCTCATACAATGGCCAGTATACAAATCTGGATTTTCAAGATTGATTAATGTACCCACTTTTTTAAGGTACTTTAGATAGGAAATGTATACCACAAGCCTGATCGTGCGCTTTCCATGTCTATACAAGAGAAACAGTCTTAAAGTGATGACATGTAGGGGACGTAATGTTAGATATTTCTTAAATACCATCACTGGATCAATGTTACCCTGAGATAGAATGGTAATGCGTTTTTGAGTCAGGAATGGTGAATATAATCTTACTTGCAGACAGACGTCGCCACCAACTCGGAGTTCCTCACAAGCGCCCCCCCAATTCCAACCAAAAGCTACTTACACCATCAAAACGCCTCGTCTGAGCTGTAAACACAAACTCATCCACCTGCTCTCTCGTGAACACTTTAGACTTTTTGGCTATATAACCAACATTCTTCTTTTTGATAAATCTTATTAAATTACCACATTTGTCGATTTTGACTCATTCCTTTAATTGCAAACAGGATCGCAGCATAGAATACTTCGGCCACAAAGATTACGGAGAATATTCATGGAATGTTTGACAAAATAAACCATAATTATTGATTCTCCAGCACCTTGAACCTCTTCTTTGTCTCGTCCCTCACAAAAGAACCGATATTCTTTTTCGTAATGCATTTTTGATCTCTCCGGCAGCAAATCCAGTCTTCCCGTGTTCGCTGCTTCTAGAATATTTTGAGGAATCTCGAAATCTTCCATTCTTCTTCTGATTTATCTTACAAACGTAGAAATTTTTGACAATTTTTTTTGATTTGTTGATTTGCTGTTTTCTGGAATATTAGCGATTTAACTAATCTAGGACGTTGTCATGACGGAGGAGCATGCTCGTCTGATTTTCATAAATCGCATAATATTCTCGTTATATTAATAGCTAATAATATGATACACAATAAATTTACAATACAAGATACATTTTATAATCACATAAACAATTAAATAATTAATGTTACCTAACATTTTGTTTGTTAATTCTAATTTTAAGGTTTAATAATAAATTTTTAATTTTGTTTGTCAGCTTATTATACGTAACTAACGATTTATAAAACAATGAATTTTGACCACCTGTTGGGTGTTTAACAGCCACTGCAAAATTGTTAGCGCCCCCTGTACTATATGAATGAATTTCGCACACTTTTTTGAACATGTTACCAAAATAATTTGGGAAAACTCCGCACCTTATTTTGTGTATGAAAATTAGAGCTTGCATTTTACAATGGTTTCTAATTTTAACCAAACCTAACGTAACAAGCATAACTTTGATTTGTGTTCTACCCTTATTTAGAATTATTTGCATTGCTCTATTCGGTAATAATATTTGTAACCCGTCATATTCTTTTGATCCTGCTTGGTACAGTATGTTAGCACCAAAGTTAAAATGAGGCAGTACAATTGTATTATAAATTATAATTTAGTTTTGATATCTTTACATCTGTAAAGAACTCTTAGTTTCTTAGAGATTTTTACATACATAGTTCACATGATCAACAAATTTAAGTTCATTATCGACTATTATCCCTAAATATTTAATCTTATTTAGTATTTCTATAGTTTCATCAAAAATTTTAATTTTCATTTGGTTAACATTCATATCATTTATGATCCCTTTTTTCCGATGTGTTGTAATTTTCTTTAAAATAAAAAATATATAGATTAGTTTTCATAATCACAGTCGCCCAATTTCATCAACCAATGAATAAAGACAATTATGTAAATTGATGTACACTGGTGCATTGCACAAATTTTACATCCTGCTTTTGTTAAACTACTACTTACATATTATGAATTCGGAGGCATAGAATCACTATTACGTATACGATCCGGCATTAATTATGCCCTCCTCGCAGGAAAACACTTGATTAGCACTTATATTGTAAGTATAACTGACTTCCAAAAAAATTGCAACACCTAGAAGTTGTTGAGCGATTTTAACGAAATTTTTAAGAAACTTCTATTTTCATTAAACAAAGTGATGATTAAAATTTAAAAACAAAAGAACAAAAGCTTAAAAAGTTTTTCAATAATGAGTTGCTCCGCCACTATTTGTAATGCACTCATCTAGACGGCTTGGCATGCTATCAATCAAGTGATCTATAGCTGCTTATGGTATATCATCCCAAGCTTCTTGAATCCGTTGCTGAAGATCGTGAAATTATCTGGAGAGTGCGGTAAATTACCCAGTCGCCTATCAATCATATCTCATACATGTTCAATTGGCGACAAATCAGGCGACCGAGTAGGCCATGGGAGGACGGCAATGATAGATTCTTCCAAAAAAAGTATTGTAGCCCTTGCCGTATGAGGGCGCACATTATCCTGCTGGAAAATGGGATTTTGCAGCCCTGAAGATATGGAAGGCCAACTGGTTGTAGCACATTAGCAATGTAACCAGCTGCGTTAAGGTTGTCGTCAATAGAGACCAAGGGTGATCTGCTACCATAACATATTGCACCCCATATCATAACTCCTTGAGTGAGGTCTGTGTTGCGTTCCACAAAAAATGTTGAATTTTTACATTCTCCACGCATCTGTCTGACCCTATTACGACCATCGTGGGCCCACAAGCAAAATCGGGACTCGTCACTAAACACAATTTGATGCCATTCTTGCGCCCAATTAACCCTTTCGTTGCTCCACTCTAGTCTGCGTAGACGGTGAAGTGGTGTAAGAGGAAGACATAAAAATGGACGATATGAACGCAACCCATAAGATCTTATCCGGCGATAAACAGATGACATTGGCATCCTAAGTCCTGTACCTCTCATTCAATCATTTGTAATTGATCGAGTTGTTGAAAATCTATCTCTTGTGACCAAAACTTTTAAGCGACGTTCTTCGCGATCTGGTGATCCATGTTGAACCTCTTCCTCGGACCATTTGGACCAACATCTCAATACCGATGAAACATTTTGGTTTACACGACGAGCAATTTCTCTTACCGAAAGTCCGGCCTCATACCAATAATACGGTCACTTTCAAAATCACTTAATTGGACAAAATGTTGATGTTGATGTACTCTCAGCATTGTTTTCAAGTTCAGAATAAAATTGTGAAGAAACAACAACAATTTGCAAACTTGACAGTTACTAAATGGTCTAATACTTCAAATTTATTGTTACTATGTGCTAGGGAAACAACAGGCAAAAAACAAAAACTACTGGCTAGATTTTATTCAAATTTTAATCATCACTTTGTTTAATGAAAATAGACGTTTCCTGAAAATTTCATTAAAATCGTTCAACAACTTCTAGGTGTTGCAATTTTTCTGGAAGTCAGATTTTATTACACTACATTACACCGATTTTCCATTTACCACATGTCAGTCGGTCTAGGAGGTTAAAGATATACCATCACACATCATTATGGATCCGCCACCATATGCATGCACCTCTTTAGTTTTTCACGGGACATATTTCTCATTTGTGTTCCCTAGCAAAAGTTAATCTTGCTTATTGATGCTGCGCGGTAAAAGGGGGGCATGCAGCTGGATATTATGAACCGTAAAAAGTCTAAAGCAAGACGTATCCTTACTGTACCTTCACTTACTTGTACGTAATTGTCAATTGCCAATTGGATTTGAAGAGTTGTTGCGGTAAAAAACCTCTCGCGTAAAGTATAGAATAAAGCATTTAAATTTATAAATTAATAAAATTTAAAACAATTTCTTGATTACTACCTGTTACCTTGTAGCGCTGGAGAATTTTGCAAGTGGTAGAATGACACACACAGTTTTTGGGCAACTCTTTGGTACGCATTTATCGTGGCTTAAATTATATTAAATGCGATTCAAAATACAGCTGCATTGATAATATTTTAAAGTGTAAATTAAATATGAAATAAAATAATTATATTTTCTTATTTTTTGTGTTTCGGCTAAATCAACTCAAAAATAAAATCATTATACAGTGACCGGCAAAGAGTTTGCATCAAATAGGAAAAATTTTTGAGATATCCAAAAACTTCTTTTGGCAAATAAATTTAGCATGTCGAATGACAAATGTCATATGACCACAATCATAGCGGCAAATTTAAAAATATCCCTTAAATATGTCAAAAGTGAGGTTAGATGACAAGATATTGAAAAATGCCTAAGAGAAAAGTTGTTCAGAATTAGATTATACGTTTATGTGCAAATTTTTAAAAGAAAACAACAATTTTTCAAAAATATTAGTTTTTCGGCATTTTTTCCGGAAATATTGAGAAAACAAAATTTTTGGGTTTGATTTGCATAAAACACAATAAAACCAACAAATAAACTTTACAATATAGTAATTTTTATGTATTAGTCTATCAATGGACGGTAAAGTACAAAAACATTGTTTTTTAGGACGGACTTTGTTGCAAACTCTTTGCCGGTCACTGTATAATTAGTCGTCCTGATTTGTAATAATTAGTGATTGAACCATGTACGAACAAAGTAAAATACACATTTCATGTTGTTTCATTGTTATATTAAGTAAGATGTTTTCTTTTCCGAAATATCCAATGGTTTTCTTGCCTTTAATGACCATCGGAGATTGAGAAGAAAGTTTAGGTGTTGAGGGTTGCATTTGTACAATTAATGACAATGTGTTGCCTATAAGAATACAATGCTATCAAATATAATCGAAATATAAGATATTAAATTAAACAAACCTGATTGAATACAAAAATAAATTGTTTAACTAAGTACTAGGCGCATATAGTTCTAATAATACATTATTACATCTTTATAAAAGACGTTTTTGTAACAGGACATTATTTTCCTCGCTAGTGAGGAAAAAAACGAATTTTCCTCACTATTTGTAGAGAAAAACGTCTGTTTTCTATAAGTATGTCGTGAAAAAAATAGTTTTTCATTGTTTAATAATTTCAGAGATGAAGTACGAGGAAAAGCAAATAGTTGATTAGTATTTCTAAGCAAGTTTGAGAAACACTGGATAAATATTTTTTTTCAATATCAACCTTTAAAACCGGAAGCTCCGTTTGGCTCGCGATTTGACCATCGCGCACTTAGCGGAATTAAGAAAACATGGAAAATTACTATATTGCAAAATTGATGTTTCTATAGCATTCTCAACTAGCTATGATGTCTACCTAATAATAACCCTTTCAAATATAGGTCCATACAGAGTGATTTCCGTATCCGTCGGTTAAAAGTTATCTACTTCTTGAAATTTTATCAATATGACATTTGGTATATGGCCATACTCGACTACTTTAAGTCTAACTAAAATATTTTTAAAATACTGGTAATTGATGCCATCTTTGTTTTTTTTTTTAAATAAAATCACCCTATTTTGACTCCATATCTGAATTCTACATTGAATTTTATGATTATCACCACCATATTGTCAAGGAATGTGTCATAGTTTTTGACATATGAAATATTTAATGCAAACAATTAAGTTTGCAGAGACTTCATAAAAAATTTAACCATCAAAGAAAAATAAATAATTTTTTGTGTTTTGATTTCTAGACGTTCATCCTATATTTTAAATTGTTGCTGACATTTTTATCGTATCGTACTTACCTACTGTGACTTTTGACAATCAAAAACTGTCAAATACTTTATTTTTTCAAATGGCACCTACTATTTCTGATGTAAAAGTAAATTTTAGGGCCAGTTTAATTAACAATATGCATTGCTATCTTCAGTTGTTTTTGAGCTATTAGCAATTTTTTGATGAAACTACGCTGTTGTTCCAACTTTTTTTAATTGCATGGCAGCAACCATGGAAACCACTAGTTAGTAATAATTTATTACAAATGTCCACAATTTTATTAGTCTTTACAAAGCTGTAGAAGACTTTGGAAAAAAATTGAAATATTAAAATACTCACTACCGTTGTGTAATGTGTGGGATTTGTTTTTGTTGAACTATTTCGGAATTAAATTTTAAGGGCGGATTTAACAACATTTTACATTCTCATCTTCAGACGTTTTTACGTTATTAGAGTTTTTTTGGTAGAAATGTGACGCATTACATAAGGACAGAAAGAATTACCGCACTTAAGTATACAGAGCTCACAATAAGAGCGAAATGCGCATCAGGTGTTTTTTCGTACGTGTATGCTACTGTACAGAAATACTTGGCTTTATCGACACGACTGTTTATTGCATTCTAAGTTATCGCTTAGATAACGATTTGCATTTATAACATTCAACTGTCGTTACAGTTATCTGTTGGCATTACTTAGTTTGTTACTATTCATACGTGTCCCTAATTACGCGAGATGTCGTTAGACACACATTTCACTTATGTTCATTGCTCCACGAGAGTTTAAAAGACCAACCTTCTTGTACAGTTCTATACCGCACTTAAGTATACATCTCTGAAGAGCTCACAATAAGATCGAAATGCGCATCAGGTATTTTTTTGTGCGTGTATGCTACTGTAGTTCGCTTTATCGACACGAGTGTTTATTGCATTCTAAGTTATCGCTTAGATAACGATTTGCATTTATAACATTCAACTGTCGTTACAGTTATCTGCTGGCATTACTTAGTTTGCTAAAATGTATTGTAGAATTTAGATATGATGTTAAAGTAGGGTCATTTGGTTAAAAAAAAAGATTGCGACAATTTCCGGTATATCCGGAAGTGCCGCCATTTTGAAAAACAATTAGATTTACAGTAGTCTATTATGGCTATAAAAAGGTATATCAAATTTTCAATTGGTGGAATTTCAGGAGGTCGATGACTTTCTAACCAACGGGCTACGTGAGTCACCCCTTATTTTCCTTTAAAAAAATTTTGTATTGTAGGTAGCTTTATGAGCCCAAATATAATGTTTTTTATATCTGAAATTATTGCTTTAGTTCTGATGTACTATATGTTGTTCCTGAGAATCACCACTTTGACTTCCGGAATTAAACGTCAAAACGTACGTCAATTTTCTTTTGAGTTTTTTTTTCGTGTGTGTTTTTTAGGGGTTTTTGGTGCAAATATAAAATATGGAAGGTGATCAGTACCTTACAGTACATGGTCACCAAGAAAAACATGTTGTTGCTGAGAATCACCACCTTGGTTTCCGGACCTGGTCATCAAGACCCTCCCGGATAATTAGAAAAAATGTACAACACAATTTTACAAAACACAATCACATTACACATTTAATTAATATTATTACATGTGAATACTAGGGTGGGTAAGGGTTGGCATGTTTAGGTTTTAGTGATTTTCGTAAACCTTGAAGTGACGGTTTCGTCACCACACTGTACAGATTTATACTGATCTTTTGGGGCACCATACATAACACTTACATCACAATACAATATTTAAAATGTACCATACGATTAAATAAACATTTAAGGAGATCAGACAAAAAAAATTCAGAATAATATCACTCATATTTAGGGAGCTAGATCATAATGCCTGCCACCAATGTTTCCGGTTCGTACGGTTACCAACCTCCAGACACTATGTTAGTTACAGAATACTACTCAATATGTTATAAACCTATTTTGCCTCATAAATTAATTGCTATCAGTCACCGATTTGATTTGGCTAGAAACCAACTAATTTTTGCACTATAAGAACATGCTGTGTGCTCCTGCAAAGTCTTCGGTTAAAGGAACTTACAACACCTAAAGAGCCACTCATCCGATTTAATAAAACTTGACATCTGGGTGTTAGATAATTAGATTTTGAGTATAATCCGTTGACCCGAAAGGGCCCTTAATTTAAATAAATTTTTCTATTTTTGGAATATCCATTATACACATTTTTTTTTAAATAAAAATTGCTAATTTAATTATACACAACTTTTGTTTAAAGAAATTTTTGATCCGTTATGTAATTACTGTCATCACGTGACACTTATTGTTTTGATATCTCTAAGCATATTAATTACCTATACGAAAAAGTTTTGAAAGAAAATTTTATTATCTATAACTTTTGTTTAAACTATTTTTTCTAAAATTTTGTGTATTAGTATTGGGACTTTTAGGATAAAACGCTTGTTTACGTCACTTTTTACTACAACTTTTGAAAACGGACAATATGATTGGTTGTTAAGTGCAGATCAGCAACTGAAAATGTGTTAGATACTAGTGTAACCAAAGCCACTGACGATGTAATTGAATCTGTCATACCACTTGAAAATTGGTGGAACGGGCCACAATGGTATAAAAACAGGTGTTTGCTGAAAAATTATATCATTTTTCCACTAGGGAAGGTAGATAAAATAATTGGAAATATTTTATTTTAGATTAACGAAAAGGAGAGAAAGTTTATCTCATTTTTTTTGAGCCATAATTTAATTTTTCTACAACTTACAATCTCTTTTAAAACCACAATAGATCCAAAATGTATCTGATCAGTCTAATTTAACCAATCGAATAACGTAACTGTAAACTTGAACTTTTCATTACTTTTTGCTACCTGTAAGAACAACCAATTTACCATGCACACTGTTTTGTGTATTTGGATATTTGATAAAAAAAATAGTATCAAAAGTTAGTCATATAAAACTATATAGTTTTACTAATAATAAATAACAAGGTAATATTATTTTCAAATCAATTTCGCAGTGCAATAAAACTTTTATTTTTAAAATATAGTGGCAATTTTCCCAATCTAAATAAGTGTTAAAATGCACGACTGATAACTAGCTAAGAAAAGTAAATGATATCGTCTGTTATCAGGTCGTATCAAAACTGTTATGGATGGTAACACCAATCGCACTACACTCGTCCCGCAATTGTTACATTCGTTTCAAAAATCATGCATTTCGTCACTTGTTACATAAAAAGCGGTTAAAATAAATAAATAAAACAATACTTTTACATTCGTTTAAAAATTAAATGCTGGAACCTACTGTCGTAAGAAGTATGCGATATTTTTTATATCCATTGTTTATTTCATAAAAGCATCTCTGATTTTGTTTTTGATAAATAACATGTTGGTTGAAAGTTTATTATTAGCGTTGTAAACACATTTACGATTCTGAATTTGATTATTTTTTTTAATAATACAAAACTCCTACACAATCTGCTTAGTTATAATCTATTTTTACTATTTATTTTAACACTAATCATTAGCGAAAAACTAGTTTGACGAGATGGTTGCTTTAGGGCATAATCAGATGATATCATCGATAATATTAATCGTATAAAAATTAATATTATTAATAGTACAGTACCTAATACGATAACATATTGTTTGAACTTTACGAATTCTATCTTAGAAATTAATTTGTTATATCTATCTTCATGCAAGGAACCTATACAAATTAAATTGCTTACAGTTATGGAGATTATTGAATTAGTAAAACATACGACTTTATAGACATTGAGTAATTCTACACAATTTTATTATTTGACAAAACTACGAAAAAATTATAGGAAACTAAACATTAAATTACAATAAATGTTAATAAATCCCATTATCGCTATTAATAAATCGATGAAATAAAAACAAACATCTGTTGTTAAACATATCTGGGAACATTCAACACCCGCCTCAAGTTCTTCTACCATCACATAGCCCTAAATAATGAAACCAAGAAAGTCAGTTCTAGATCACCAACGAGCGGGATCTTGAATCTATTTATTGCAGCGTTATGGAGAAGTGCCCAATCGTGCTAAAGTCACATATTGACTACATTATCAAGTAGATAATTTTCTTGTTCTGCTTCTAAGACATTAAAACTCCACCAGCCTCAATGTCGCACTTCTGTTTAAAGTTGTTTGTTCATTGTTGGGTCGGTTAAATATTACACAGTTAGTGAACCTTATGCTTTTATATATAACCATAACACATTTTTGGGTATTTTTTTTTGCATTTTTTTTGCTTAGTAATCAATTTCAAAACAAAATTCTCTTCTCCAAGTAACCATTTAGATCTCTAGATTGATAAAATTTCTACAATTTCAAATTTTTGTAGGAGGCCCCCAAAAGAGAGGATTTTTGATACATTTCTCATACCAAGACTTTCAGAATTATTAGCAAATTTGCCTATTAAAACATCTATAGTTTTATTATTGTTCTAACTTTTCTGGTTGACGTTTCACGAGATATTTTTCTAAGCACGTGATTTATTTCTGCGAATCAAAATAAAACAGTGGTCGGTACATACATATCCTATAGTTTCTCTATTTCAAAAGTTGTTTTGCAAAGCTACAAAAAAGGAAATGCCTATGATAGCACAATAAATGTTCAAATATGTTTGGAATTCAACTAAAATTACAAAAACTGATTTTTTATACGTTAACCTTTACCGTCGTTCAAAAATATAAAGATTGAAAAACTTTTCTTATTCTTCATTTAACTAAATAGATAACATAAAATTCCAATATGGCGGTGAATAATAATGTTTTGATTGCTCGAAATGTAGATAGTCTCGATGTTTTTTGTCATTCGATTGTCGTTAACAAAATACTTACTTACTTTTTTTATGATTTTCAAAATACATGTGCAGTACTTTAGGTAGCACACCCTGTGTAACAAACTTACAAGCATCGTTTTGATGTAATTTAATCTTTTTAAAAGAAAGTGTATTTATGCATCTCTGGAAATGAAATATATATCTCCCAAACAAACTAAGATAGTGAGAAACGATTT